>JARHVA010000046.1:4970000-5570000 GCA_037957365.1 Torreya grandis
CTACCTGTATAGAGGCTAGAAAAAACATCTGTAGATCTAATCCTACAACATAGAAAATTCGAGTATAACAAGGATGCAACCTTTCTCACAGAATTTGTTCTTGGACAAGAATATTTAACGAGACAAACCCTAGATTATAGATTCTAGTTAAATTAAACCAGGATAGGGTTGATGCATTAAAGTTGCTAGTGGATTTTTACTGCGCCAATCTGTTGTGATATTGTCAATGCCTTTTATGTGCTCAACAGAGAAATTAAATCGATTGAAAAAACCCTGCCATCTAACATATTTACCGCGACCATCTTTCCGACCATGATCTTTTTCTCTGAAAGTCAAAAATCTATTACAATCGGTTTTTACAATAAAATGTGGCAGATGAATTTTAACATAAATTTCTCGAGATATTTTTTCACAAAATAAATCTCTTTGTTAGAAGAGATCCATTTCAAGACATCTGCACTAAATACTCCACTAGAGAATTCAGACACGAATTCTTTATTGTCATATTTACAAACAAGCATTCCTCCCCATGCAATATCAAAGGCATTAGTATAAACCAAAAACTGGTCGGATTTTGGGATGTGTAGTTCTGGAAGCAATGATACCTTAGCTTTTATTTTCTGGATAGCTGTTGTGTTCATCCTTCCATTGGAATGCTTTCTTCTTCTGGAGAAGTTCTTGTAAGATGAACATGTCTTCCCCAGAGTTAGGATAAAAGCTATTCAAATAATTTAATAGTACCAAAAATGCTTGAAGCTTTGGTTTATCAAGCTTTTCAGCAAAACTAATAATCTTTTCTTTGATATGCGGCTAGACTTGCAATTTTGAATCTTGGATAATCATTCAAAAAAATTACATTCTGTTTTACAAAGTTGGATCTTTGTATCGGACAGAAATATTCCTACAATTTCTGCCAGCTCTAAAAACTTCAAAAGATGGGAGTTATGATCAGAAAGGGAATTACTGAATACTAATATATCTATATATACATAGGAAATCTGAAGTGTCTCTGAAAATTGTATCCATATGACCCTGATAAAATGTTGGGACATTCATTAGACCAAATGGCATAATAGTCCATTGAAAATGGCCAAAAGGACAACTAAATGTTGTTTTTTCTTTGTCAGCGTCTTTGACCCTAATTTGATAAAAGCCGGATTTACAATCAAATTGTGAAAAATATTTACATGTTGCAACTTTCTCTAGTAAGTAGTTTTTATCTGGTATAGGATATGGATATGGTTGGGTAACCATTCATTTAATGGTCTGTAATTTATGGCCATTCTCTTCTTACCCCTCTTGCTCTGAGTGTTTGTTTACCATGAAGGCATAACAGCAGTAAGGAGAGGTTGATTTTTCAATGAACCCATTAGCCTCTAATTCTTTTATCTGAGCTTCCATATCATTATAATCATGTGCAAGAATTGGGAACTTTTTTCCAATCTTCGTATGCTTTCCTTCGATGAACTTGATTTCCATCTCAGGGATAGATTTTGACCAAAACTGTTGAAGATTATCAAAACAAATAGTAGTTTTAATCTTTTCTCCTATAGCTTGGATTTCAGCAGGGATTATAAGTTCAGGGGTCTAACTCATAGAACTGGGAAATTGTTCAATTCCATAGATTAGGTGACGAATCCTCAGTCTTTCATTATCTATAGTGAACATAACACTTTTAGTAGTAGATCCATAAGGCGAGTATCTATCTATAAAAGCACCACCTAATAAGATATTTACGGGCATTTTGCTTAAAGTAAAGAAATCACAATGAAAGATTTTATCTTGGATTCGAAGGTGTTGCTGATGTTTTATACATATTGCAGACAAAAATTTTCCCTTGGACATCTAGGCTCTTATAAGCCAAGGAGTCATCCAATTTTTTTCAATCTTGGATGATTTATGGTTTTGAAAATGAAAGAGAAGCACCTGTGTCTACTTGTGTATCTACCAATCTGCCATTGATTTCGACAGTTATGAATTGAGCAAATTTACCATTGATCAGTTGTGTCAGATAAATTGATTATGGTATTTCCAAAGGCGGGATACTTGTACATACCAGTTTGTGCTTTGTTGGATCTTGGACTGATATATGCTCATGGTAGATTTCTTCTTCTTCGGCTTCTCAAAGATTGCTACATTCACCTTGTTCTGGACAATAGTCTTGGTCTAAGTAGAAGGAATCATCTACTTCTTCATCTCCAGTGTCTTCAACAGATAGAAGTATATTCCACTGGCGTTCGACCTTTGGTGAATGAATTTTTTTTGGAGGCTTTTTGCTTGTAAATTTATTCTTAATCCAAGAATCACTTGGTTTGAAAGAGCTCTGGAACTGCAAAGGAGGATTGTGAGGCCTTTGCATTGTAGGCGACATTCTTGGCATGATTCGCTGCCTTCCTCTGGAGTTACTTCGTCCTCTGTTGTAGCCTTTGTTTCTTGATCTGAAATCCCTCTCAAGGATTTCATTATGATAACGAAACCATCGTCCATAAGCTTCAAATGGAAGGCTAGAATAGTCATGATGCCATGGTCGTTGCATGTTGGTGAGCGGTTGCTCCAAATCATCAGCTAATGATTCGAGGGCATCAGCATCATCATGATTGTCTTCAGAGAATTCATCTAGAATTGGTTCATAGATGTCATCTTGTTGGAAGAGATCTTATATGTCAATAACATCCCACCACGCTGCTGTGATGGAGGAAAAGACAGCTTTAATAGCAAAATTTTTACAATGGCATTGCGAAGCAATATGACCAGGTTTGCGACAGATATAGCAAATAGAAGTTTTGGAGGAAGGACGCAGTGATGTACGTTTTTTGAGAAAGCGGTGAGGAGCATAAGAATGCTTGTGGGGGAAAGAGCGGCGCTTAAAAGATAAATGCTTACGACGTTGCTTTTGGTGCTTTCGAGGCTGTACAAAGAGGCAACAGCCAAATGGTGTTGTTTCAAAAAAAACAGGGGCGATTTGAGAGGCTTGATGTTTAGTGAGCTTTTGGATAGTTTTGGTTTCAGAGACTAATTGCATAACCTGTTGTTTGGCAAAATCAATGACATCAGAAAGAGACGTCATTTATGGTTAGTGCTTTGAGATCAATATATGCAATCACTTTATCAATGAGATTGTAAGGTAGTGCATGCAAAAAATTTAATTTAATTTCTGTAGAACCAAACCTTTTACTTTCATAAGCTAATTCTCTGAATTGCTTAGCAAAGGCATCAAACTGCTTTAAATCACAAAGCTCCATTTTGAGTAACCATTTCTTGGATTCCAGTTCCCGATTACCAATTGGAGGTGCAAACTTGTATGCCTCCATAAATATAACTATTGTTTATAGTATGACCAATACAAACCACCCCAAGATATTAGAAAATGTCTTATGCTCATAGATTAAGCGGTACAATCCAGCTTCAAAAGGAACATTGAGTCTGTTGAAATCCCCTCTGATTGGAAGCTTGATTGACTGAAAAATGTATCGTCAAAAATGAAGGGTCAAGCCACTGTGCATAAACCTAATGGTAAAACCATTCATATTGTACCCAGATCTCTCTCAGTAAATCACTCTTCTATTCTCTCTCCACAAAAACCTTCCTCTTCAAGAAGCATTGTAAAGTCAGGGCATATATTTATAGAAGATGAAAAGATCAACCAGGGACCTGATCCAAAGGACCAGTTACACTACTCTATGATGAGTCTTCCTAGAAAAAGAACTCTTGAATTTTATACAGACAATAAGGTCAATCTGTATAAAGGTGGAAGATGGCCACCACATAAATGGATGTATAAACAATCTGAAGGACTTGTTAATTATTTTTCTGCAGCTTTCCAAGGAAAAACAGAGCCTTCTAATGAATTCAAGCATCAAAATTATATATCTAGATTTAATTCCCATCTCTTAGAACATTTTGATGACCTTTGTAAATATGTCTTGTATATTAAAAATAGTCTAGATATACTAACCATTCTTGAAGACAATACAAATCTAATCTATCATGAGATTTCTAGTGCTAATTCAGCATTACGCCACCAATTGTCTTCTATATATACTAAGCTAACAACATTAGAGGATAGTCTTGACTAGCTAGTTAAACAAGATCCAGATGCCTCAGATGAAAAACAAATTCTTGTTTTTCCATATGAAGTTAAGTTTGGATCTAACTTCAAACCTCTTAAAAAGAGTATGAATCTTAGTACCTCTCTAATGCAAAAGGCACAGATCTCATTACAACCATGGTATCTAAATATTGATGACACCCTAAATCCTTTGAATGAAATTATTGCTTGATGTAATTCAATGAGAGTCATCACTATAACATCACAACTAGATACACCTGCTACTACAGTCTTTGCTTCAAAATTCTTTTGGGGAATTATTTCCCAATGGTGGCATTCTATGACAGAGGAAGAACAGAACCAACGAGTTCATCACCAACTAGATCTTTTGGCTACCCTTTTCTATTTATTAATTAATGAGTTTGCACCACCAGTTGGTAATTGAGAACTGGAATCCAATAAATCGCTGCTCAAAATGGAGCTTTGTGATTTAAAGCAGTTTGATGCCTTTGCTAAGCAATTCAAAGAATTAGCTTATGAAAGTAAAAGTTTTGGTTCTATAGAAATCAAATTAAAGTTTTTGCATGCACTCCCTTACAATCTCATTGATAAAGTGATTGCATATATTGATCTCAAAGGACTAACCATAAATGACATGTCTTTTTCTGATATCATTGATTTTGCCAAACAACAGGTTATGCAGTTAGTCTCCGAAACCAAAACCATCCAAAAGCTCACTAAGCATCAAGCCTCTCAAATCGCTCATGTTTTTCCCGAAACAACACAATTTGGTTGTCGCCCCTTTGTACAACCTCGAAAGCACCAAAAGCAGCACCGTAAGCATTTATCTTTTAAGCGCCGCTCTTTTTCCTGCAAGCATTCTTATGCTCCTCACCGCTTTCTCAAAAATCGTACATCTCCGCGTCCTCCCTTCAAAACTCCTATTTGCTATATCTGTCGCAAACCTGATCATATTGCTCTACAATGCCATCGCAAAAACCTTGCTGTCAAAGCCATTTTTTCCTCTACCGCAGCAGCGTGGTGGGATATTATTGACACAGAAGATCTCTTCCAACAAGATGACATCTATGAACCAATTCTATATGAATTCTCTGAAGACGATCATGATGATGATGTTGACGCCCTCGAATCAATAGCCGATGATTTAGAACCACTCACTGACATGCAACGACCATGGCATCATGACTATTCTAGCCTTCCATTTGAAGCTTATAGACGATGGTCTCGCCATCATAATGAAATCCCTGAGGGAATCCAGACCAAGAAATAAAAGCTACAACAAAGGACGAAGTAACTCCAGAGAAAGATAGCCAATCATGCCAAGAATGCCGCCTACAATGCAAAGGTCTCACAATCTTCCTTTGCAATTCCAGAGCTCTTTCAAACCAAGTGATTCTTGGATTAAGAATAAATTTACAAGCAAAGAGCCTCCAGAAGAAATTCATTCACCAAAGGTCGAACCCCAATGGAATATACTTCTACCAACTGAAGACACTGGGGACAAAGAAGTAGATGATTCCTTCTACTCAGACCAAGACTATTGTCCAGAATAAGGTGAATGTAGCAATCTTCGAGAAGCAGAAGACGCTGAAGAAGAAATCTACCATGAGCATATATCAGTCCAAAATCCAACAAAGCACAAACTGGTATGTACAAGTATCCCGCCTTTGGAAATACCACAATCAGCTTATCTGACACAATTGATCAATGGTAAATTTGCTCAGTTCATAACTGTCGAAATCAATCGCAGATTGGTAGATACACAAGTAGACACAGGGGCTTCTCTTTCATTTTCAAAACCACAAATCATCCAAGATTGAAAAAAATTGGATGACTCTCTGGCTTATAAGAGCCTAGATGTCCAAGGGAACAATTTTGTCTGCAATATGTATAAAACATCAGCAGCACCTTCGAATCCAAGATAAAATCTTTCATTGTGATTTATTTGCTTTAAGCAAAATGCCTGTAGATATCATATTAAGTGGAGCTTTTATAGATAGATACTCGCATAATGGATCTACTACTAAAAGTGTCATGTTCACCATAGATAAAGAAACACTGAGGAGTCCTCGTCTAATCTATGCAACTGAACAATTTCTCAGTTCTATGAGTCAGACCCCTGAACTTATAATCCCTGTTGAAATCCAAGCTATAGGAAAAAAGATTAGAACCACTCTCTGTTCTGATAACTCTTCGCAGTTTTGGTCAAAATCTATTCCTGAGATAGAAATCAAGCTCATCGAAGAAAAGCATATGAAGATTGAAAAAAGATCCCAATCCCTGCACAGGATTATAATGATATAGAAGCTCAGATAAAAAAATTAGAGGCTAATTGTTTCATTGAAAAATCAACCTCTCCTTATTGTTGTTATGCCTTCATGGTAAACAAACACTCAAAGCAAAAGAGGGGTAAGAAGAGAATGGTCATAAATTACAGACCATTGAATGTCATTACCCAATCATATCCATATCTTATACCAAATAAAAGCTACTTACTAGAGAAAATTACATGTAAATATTTCTCACAATTTGATTGTAAATCCGGCTTTTATCAAAGTAGGGTCAAATACGCTGACAAAGAAAAACAGCATTCAGTTGTCCTTATGGCCATTTTCAGTGGATTGTTATGCCATTTGGTCTAATGAATGCCTCAGCATTTTATCAAGCTCATATGGATACAATTTTCAGAGACACTTCAGATTTTTTATGTGTATATATAGATGATATATTAGTATTCAATAATTCCCTTTCTGATCATTACTCTCATCTTTTGAAGTTTTCAGAGATGGCAGAAACTGCAAGTATAATTATGTCCGATACAAAGATCCAACTTTGTAAAACAGAATGTAAATTTCTTGTAATGATTATCCAAGATTCAAAATTGCAAGTCTAGCCGCATATCAAAGAAAAGGTTATCAGTTTTGCTGAGAAGCTTGATAAACCAAAGCTTCAAGCATTTTTGGGACTATTAAATTATTTGAATAGCTTTTATCCTAACTCTGGTGAAGATAGGTTCATCCTCCAAGAACTTCTCCAGAAGCAAAAAACATTCCAATGGAAGGATGAACACACAGCAGCTATCCAGAAAATAAAAGCTAAGGTATCATTGCTTCCAAAACTACACATCCCAAAATCCGACCAGTTTTTGGTTTATACTGATGCCTTTGATATTGCATAGGGAGGAATGCTTGTTTGTAAATATCACAATAAAGAATTCATGTGTGAATTCTCTAGTGGAGTATTCAGTGCAGATGTCTTGAAATGGATCTCTTCTGACAAAGATTTATTATGTGAAAAAATATCTCAAAAAAATTATGTTAAAAATTCATCTGCCACATTTTATTGTAAAAATCGATTGTACTAAATTTCTAACTTTTACAGAAAAAGATTATGGTCAAAAAGATAGTCACGATAAATATGTTAGATGGCAGGGTTTTTTCAATCAGTTTAATTTTTCAGTTGAGCACATAAAAGACACTGACAATATCACAACAGATTGGCTCAGTAGAAATCCACCAGCAACTTTAAAGCATCAACCATATCCTGGTTTTAACTTAACCAAAATCTATAATCAAGGGTTTGCCTCCTTGAATATTCTTGTCCAAAAACAAATTCTGAGAGAAGGGTTGCATCCTCGTTATACTCGGATTTATTATGCTGCAGGGTCAGATCTACAGATGTCTTTCGCAACCTCTATACAGGCAGACCACCATAGGAGTACAGGGGTAATCACTTTCGAACCACTGAATAGTGAATTATTAATGCATCAGTTCACTAAACTCATAAAACGTCATTTATGGACATGGCGGATTAAGATAAGATCATCTCATGAGCATCTTTACAGATGGATTGCAAGATACGGGCCACACCGTATTCATGAAGAAGAAGATCATGATCAAGACACCGTAGTACATACAATTATTCGCCAACAGCTAGAGTGGAAATTTTATTTTTACATCAACCCACACTGTCATGCATGTGATGCTAGACCCCAACATTGACATCTTTCCAGTACGTTCCAGCTAATGTGTCTTTTTCAACCGATTAGTGAAGATGATCTACTCACTGAAGCGGAAGCTATGTTGGACCCACCAAGCCAGACGTCCTCATCCAGCGCATCCAACAATATATCACTGTAGTTAACTTTGAGCTGTAAAGCATGATGGGACAGACACCGCCTTGGCAATGATTCCAGGCAGGACCTCCCAATTGCTATAAATAAGTCTTCTCTACTAGTATTGATTATCGAAAAATTTCTAAGCTTTAGAAATCTAGTAGCCTAATCAAGCGTATGCTCTTCTCTTGCCTCTTGAAGGAACTTGTGAATCAGAAACTTGATATATTGTAAATTCTAAAGAGTGTAATAGTTTTGTTTGAATAATAATAGTGAAGCCGTAGCCATTCGGCCCCTGCTTATTATTGCGGGTTTGCTAAGGAATCGAAGGAGCGTCTACTGACCAAAAAAAAATATTCAGCAGGATGTTGTGGTAAACTTGTCTCCTTACTTTACTATGTGCCTTTCAAGAGACTTCACCTCAAAGATTGGGGGATATTTATCAACTGATTGGACTTATTTAATGTTCAAAACCAGGTATGATACCAAGGTAACAATTCATTATGAACTTATTGCACATTTTCATATGGAGCCATATATGCCAAGTGTTGTGAATATTAACTGTATCATCTCGGATGAAGTACTAGAAGCTAGTGAAGTAGAAAGTGAATCACCTTTGGATGGAGTTCCTTGATGAGTGGGCTTCTACCTTTCATGAGCATGATCCCTACAAGATGATTGAAGGACTTAGTGTGTATTACCTTCATGAGAATGATGCACCAATTCTAGCCATGGTCAAAGAAGATGAGTCTAATGAAGGTTTGTGGCAATTGCACTTTGATGGATCAAGGAATAAGCATGGAACCAAAGCTGGAATGATGTTGATTTCTCCAACAAAACAAAGGTATTTCTCTTCTATTAAATTTCAGTTTGGCTGTACAAACAATGTTGTTGAGTATGAAGCACTAATTCACGGTTTGCAGTGGGCTAGGAAGATGAAAGTCAACATCTTACAGGTTTTTGGTGATAACTTATAGTTCACCAAGTAAGAGCTTTAAATGTAGGCAAAAATTTGTTGCTTAAGTCTTACAAGCATAGAATATGGGACTTGAAGATTTTCAAGCTTTTAACATTCAGGTAATACCAAGAGGTGAAAATACACATGTTGATAGGCTAGCTGCTGTTGTGTCCCAATTTAGCATTCCAACTAAAATAAAAAGTGAAAAAATTCAGTCGCATATAAAGGTGGTTGTAAACCCTGTTGACAATTTTGCCCCCACAAGGCAAATTGTCAACCCTACACTTCAGAACTTTGCTATGGTGCCAAGTTTGTCTTGTGAATCAGTTTTAGGGTGTGAATCAGTTTTGGGGTCCTTAAAAGAGCATTTACAGCCACCCAAGTGGCCATCTACAGCCAAGTGAAATTTACTCATGCAAAGGTTTCCAAGGAGCTTGCTTGATTACAGCCAACTGTGCAAATACAGGGAAGATATTCAAGCTGTAAGTTTATTTGTTTTGTCTTCCCAAGGAATTTTTCGGGTATAAGAGATGGACTATATCTTCGGACATTTTGTCCGAGAGAAACAGATCTAAAAGGACTGACAAAAAGTCCGAAAAAATGACTAAGTGGCAGTCGTTCAAGGCTTTTTTCTTTGGGTTTTTTGTCCAAAAGAAAATAGAAGAGCACAGTTGAGAAGCCCAGTTTTCAAGTCAAGACAACAGTCCGAAGGAATAAGGACGGTTACAAAAAGCCCAAGTGTTTTACAAAAAGCCCGTGTGACTTACAAAAGCTCGGTTGCCCTTCAATTCTGCCGAAAAGCCACTTTTGAAGGCAGCCATGTCCTTGCGGAGGGCATTCGGTCAGTGAAGTGGACCTTTCCAATTTTTCCGAAGGGCACTCCTGGAACACAAAAGCCCTTGCAGAGGAAATCCGGACGTCGCATAGAGACATTTACAATTTCTCCGAAGGGTATGTGCCCTTGCGGGGGACACTTCAAGCACGAAGAAGACCTTGGCAAAATTCTGAAGGACTACTTCACAAGTTCCAAAGGACACCTGCCCTTGCGGAGGGCACTTGGTCGGTGGCAGGGCCTTTTCAAAAGTTCTGAAGGGCATTATTGGAAGACAAAAGCCCTTGCAGGGGGCAACGACATAAACAAAGGACAAAAACAAAGTTAGCCAAAGGAGACGAATTCTTTCGGACTATTTGTCCGAAGGAATTCCTTCAGACAAAAAGTCCGAAGAAATTTGGGATGTTAAAAAACCCAGGGAAAATAAGAAAGGCAAAGGCAAAGGATCCTTCGGAATAATTGTCAAACAGGAAATCCGCGGGAATTTGAAGTCAGCAAAAGTCCGAAGAAAATCAAATGCAAGATATAAGGAACCTAAAGGAATAAATTCGGGGAAATTGGCAAGGAAATGAATTCCTTCAAACTTTTTGTCCGAAAGAATTCCTTCAGACAAAAAGTCCGAAGGAATAAGGATAGTCTCAAAAGCCCGATAGAAAAGACAAGGGCATAAGCAAAGAGACAGAGAAAGAGAAAAGACAGAGAGTCCTTCGGACATTTTGTCCGAAAGACGATAACCAAAATAAAGCCCGAATCCCAAATTAAAGCAGAGCATGGGAAAAGCTAGAGAAAACATGAAGTGAATTGAGCATGATAAATAGCATGAACAGAGACGTAAGCACAAACAGGACTGAGCAAAAACAAACGCAGAATAAAGACAACAAAGATCATGCACAAACTAATGTGAAGCGACTCCAACGAAGTAAACGTGTTTAAGAAAGCAAACATGCTTCAGTTCTGAAAATACAATTGTCTTGCATGATGAACAGGCAAAGCGTTAAACGTTTCAAACAACAAGAATTTCATGCACGCACTCTCGCTTGTCTCGAAATCTCGAAACGTTCTGGGGGTTCAAATGTAATTCTTAATTTGGCATTTGGGTTAATTTCATGCAAAGAAAAGCTTTTAAACGTTCCAGCAGCTCAAGAGTTCTATAGTTGGAGATTGGTGTAACATTATGTAGCTTGGGCCGACCATCCATTTTCAATGCCAAAGAGCTTTCATTTGAAGGCTGGAATAACACAAGTTGGACTGAGTTGACCTCTTCTTCTATTTTGAGCGCCAATCTCTTGGCTATTGTATACTTTCTATATAAGTTGGCTTTTCAGCGTTGAATTGTATCCCTCTCTTGGTAAAACCAGACTCTGTCATTGGTGAGTTGTGTAACCTCTTCAATCAATAGAAGCACTGTACTTTCAAATTTCAAGCGTTGGCATAGTGTACATTCGTTCAGCAATTTGTATACGTGGTAGATTTCTCTCCCTTCCCAAATTATGATCCGTACCTAGTTGCTAGCTCATCATGTTACGCAAGTCATGTTCAGTGTTTTATATGTCTTTTGTTGACGCTATAAGTGGATGTTAGGTGGCAGCAAAGTGTCTTGTATTAGACCTCTCTCCATCGTTTTCCGTCACGTTTTGGTTATTAGATCAAACCTCATGAAATATTTATGCATACTGATAAAGTGAAATCAAAGGTCTTCTTTTTCCCTTGTTTTATTCAGTGTTCAAGGTTCCAAATAGAGTGGATCAACATTTTGGTGTATCATCGTCATTAGGTAGGATTTCCCTTTCAAGTTTCTTTCTCCATTTTCCATGGTAGATTCGCAGCACAGAGTAGAGCTCCATTGATACATCTTACAGGAATCAACCTTCTCTAAATGATTTTTTCACCATTGAGGCACCCACCTTTGTGAGAAGATCACATTGTTTCAACCGGAGAGAGAATTAGCCATTTCAGCACGTCATCGATTCAGGGTGCAACTCCAGGTCGACAACAGTTTTTGGCAAGCTCGGTGAGACCACGAAAAAATTTATTTGCATAGATTTTTTGCAACAGCAGAAGATATTCATCTACACCCTGTTGCAGAGTAAATAGCATCATCTAGGCGATCCGTTCATGCCAAAAGTTACTAGAAAATCAACAAGTAAAAGTATTCATTTTGAATTTGTAACTTATAAAAGAGCAAGGTCTAGGAGGGCAAATCCATATCCTCAAAGGGAATATTTACCTCCCCCTCATCCTATCGTTCTAAACACTGCAATCCCCACCATCCAGATGGCTATTAGAAATCAAGTGTTTGTTCCATTCAATAGGGGAAGTCCACTGAATCTAGCACAGTTAGACGACATTTCGGTATCTGCCCTGAAAAGTATTCCATTCTTCTCAGGGGAAAATCAAACAACCCCTATTGAGCATATCCAGGATGTGGCTAATCTTTGTTCAATTCATAATGTTGTTGAGGATAATGTTGATATCAAATTGCTTGTTGCTTATTTCAAAGGAAAAGCATTACAGTGGTATAGAACCCTCCCACTTAGATCCATTTTCACCTGAGATGAATTGGGTGCAGCCTTAGTCAAGGAGTTTGAAGACAAATTTGATGACTTATCTTTAGTTGAGCAATTAACTGCCATACAAAGAGCTCCTCATGAGTTCATGTCCGATTTTAATCTTAGATTCCAGAAATGATGGACCAAGACACCGGTTTTGATTAGGCCATCACCTGAATATGTATTTTTGTATTTTGTGAAAGCTCTTAATTCTGACATTAATGTGATGATACAATCAATGGGTGGTACTACTTTGTCAGATGCTTACGAAGTTGCAATAAAGGCAGAGAATAGTTTAATACATGCAGTTAAGCTTTCTCCAAGACCTCCAATGCCCATATTTTCAAAAATAAGTTCTATACCAGCCCCTCAAATTTCATCCTTAGCTCCTATTCCAGCACCTACTGGTCAAGCTAGTGAGATAAGAGAGTTGAAAAGTTTGCTACAATATTTTGGAAATGAAATAATACGGCTTTAAAGGCAGCAATTTCAGTCAAATAGGCCATATCAACAGCAAAATCAAAACAAATATCAGTGTTTCAAAGATCAAAAGTCTCCTTATCGGGGTTTCAAAGAAAATAGACCACCCTATCAAGCATAAGGAGCCATAACTCCAACTAAGCTATATGTTTCCCTTGATCCGAATGCTCCTTCCACTTCAAAAGCCATTGTTCCAACCCCACCTCAAAATAATTTGGTGCAGAATTCAAGTTGGCAGCTCTCAAATCTCAATGATGTTCAAAACCAAGCCTTGATATCACAAAACATCACCATGCCACAGATGACACAAGAAGAGTTCCCTTTTCAAGGAGGTCAATATCAAGATACAGGATTGACATCACAATGAGTGACTCATCAAGTTCAAGGGCAACTTGATGCTATTAATGTAAATTGGCAAGGCGATGATCATGTTGCTTTTACTCAGGATGTTAAAACTAATGATACAAGTGGTCAAACTGCAGCTATAACCTATCAGAGAACTAAAAGAAACGTTGTTGAGGAAGCCCAAGCGGTAGCAAATACTTCAAGTACTCCTAGTATTGTTGCTCAAAGTACAAAAACGCAGTTTGCTGCTCCCACAGTGCAAAAAAATTAGAATATAAAAGTTAGTAAAGTGTAGCAAATACCCCTAAGTCGTGAGCAGCAAGTATCACAAAAAGCACAATCAAAGGTTAGTGCATCTCAGTTCAGTATTATAAATCAAAAGAAGTCTAACATCAGCATTAGCATGTGAGATTTTCTTTCAATTCCACGGCAAAAAGATAAACTCATTCAAGAACTTTCAGCGCTTGAATTGTCTCCAAAACCAGTTGAAAAAGGTGTTGTCTTGACAAATTCGGATCAGTCAACTAAGCAAAAGGGGTAGCAAGGAGATAAGATATCAAAAGTGGACAAAACTGAGGTAAAAACGAAAAAAATTCCCCATTTTTATCTTTCTTTGATAGTGGGTGATATTTTGGTTCATAATTGTATGGCGGATAGTGGAGCTAGCAGCACAGTGATGCCCAAACAGATTGCAGACAAGCTCGGTCTTGTTTATGATCTAAATACTAAAAGGGTATTGCAGTTGGATGGTTCACCAGCAAAAACAATAGGCATTATTAAAAATTTAAAATTGACATTACATGCATGTCCTAACGTTACTATTCCGCAAGATGTTGTAGTGGTGGACTTGTCTCCTTATTTCGCTATGTGCCTTTCAAGAGACTTCACCTCAAAAATTGAGGGATATTTATCAATTGATTTGACCTATTTGTTGTTCAGAATCAAATATGGTACGAAAGTAACAATTCATTCAGAGCCTATTGCGCGTTTTCATATGGAGCCTTATACCCCAAGTGTTGTCAATGCAAATTGTATCATCTCAGATGAAATATTACAAACTAGTGATATAAAAAAGGACTCACCTTTGGGTGGAGTTCCGGATTTGTTTCTTGATAAGTGGGCTTCCACCTTGCATGAGCATGATCCCTACAAGTTGACTGAAGAGGAAGGTCTTGGTGTGTATTGTTTTCATGAGAACGATGCACCAATTCTAGCCATGGTCAAAGAGGACGAATCTAATGAAGGATTGTGGCAATTAGACTTTGATGGATCAAGAAATAAGCATGGGACTAGCGCTGAAAGGATATTAATTTCTCCTACTAAACAAAGGTATTTCTCCTCTATTAAATTTCATTTTGGTTGTTCAAACAACATTGTTGAATATGAAGCATTAGTTCACGGTTTGCAGTGGGTTAGGAAGATGAAAGTAAATTATTTGCAAGTGTTTGGAGATGGTGAACTTGTAGTCCACAAAGTAAGAGGTTTGAATATATGTAAGAATCTATTGCTTAAATCTTAAAGACAGAGTTTGAGATTTACTTGAAGATTGTCAAGCTTTTAATATTCAGGGAATACCAAGAGATAGGAATAAACATGTTGATAGGTTGGCTGCTGTTGGGTCACAATTTGATATTCCAATTAATGTAAAAAGTGACATTTTTTAGTCACATATAAAGGTAGTTGTAAAGCTTTATGTTTCGAATAACCAAGAAAATTGGCAGCTATTTGAAAATGACAATCAAAATGTGAGATTTTTGCAATAAGACGCTGAGTTTTCTTTAAAAAATCAGTCGAAACACTTACAGCAGTATGGTGATCAGATTGTACAGTTGAAAACTAATAAGCTACCCAAGGGATTGGTCACTCTTGAAAATATTTTCAATGTAGATGATGAGCTAAGAAAAGAGAAACCATCCTTGTCAACAAAGGAAGAGCACTATGCCAATGTAGAGATTGCAACTGGTAAAATTTTGAAATTGGGCAAGGTATGCACTCCTCCACAAAAGAAAGCTTTCATTGATTTATACACAAGTTTTGTTGATATATTTGCATGGCAGTATAGTGATCTCAAAGGTTTTGATCCAAGTTTGGCTCAACACACTATTGAGTTAGAAAACGAAACTAAACCAGTGAGACAAAGACAAAGGCCAATCAATCCAAAGCTTGAGCCTTTGATGAAAGCTAAGCTTCATAAGCTCATAGAATCAACTATTATATTTCCAATTAAGCACTCAACTTTGGTGGCGAACCTCGTTTCAATACGAAAAAAGAATTGTGAGATTCGTTTGTGTGTTAATTTCTGTGATTTAAACAAGGCTTCGTTTAAAGACCACTATCCATTGCCATCAATAGAACAAATTTTACAGCGTGTTGCAGGTTCAGAGAGGTTTTCTTGGATGGATATAGTGGTTACAATCAAATTTTGGTTAAAGAAGACCAATTCAAGAAAGCGTTCACGACTAAGTGGGAGACATTTGTATACAGAAAGATGTCATTCGATTTGTCTAATGCTGAAGCAACCTTTCAGAGAGCCATGGATATGGCCTTCCAAGGCCTTCTTAACATGTTTGTGCTTGTTTATTTGGATGATATAACAGTGTTTTCAAAAGATGCAGAAGATCACATTGTTCATATCAAGCAAGTTTTTGAAAGGTGTAGTCAATTTGGGATATCTATAAATCCCAAAAAGTGTGTATTTTCAATTCATGAAGGGAAGCTTCTTAGACATGTTTCAAAACACGGTTTAAACATAGATTCTGAAATGATTCAATCCATTCTTGCACTCTCCTTGCCTAAGAGCAAAAAGGCTTTGCAACATTTATTTGGTAAAATCAATTTTATACAGAGATACATTTCAGATTTCACTATTGTAGCTAAATCACTTACAGCCATGTTAAAGAAAAATCAGAACTTCAACTGGTCCAAGGAAAGAGTCACAGGATTTAAAAATGTTAACAAAGCCATAGCAAGTGCTCCTATGTTTTTAAATTAAGATTTTACGAAAGATTTCATTCTATATGCGCATGCTAATGTGGACACCATTTCAGGTATTCTTATGCAACAAAATCATGAAGATTTGGAGAAGCCAATAGCTTTCTACAGCGAAAACTTGGAAGAGTATGAGACAAGGTATTCTTTTGTTGAAAAACATGTCCTTTCAGTTATAAGATCTCTGAAAAAATTTAGGCACTTGTTGTCTAAACCAATCTTTTATAACGTCAGTAGATGCCTCTTTTTACCCTTTTACCCAATATCTTGTGACTTGATGTAGAAGAAACCTGCGATAGTAGGCAGGGGCCGAATGGCTACAGCTTCACACTATTGCTTCAAACTTAAATATTACAAACTATTACACACACTTGTATCAGTTTCTGATTCTCAGGATCCGTCTAAACGGGCAAGAGAAGAGCATACTCGTGAACAAGTTACTAATGCTTAAAAAAACTCTTCAAAGCTAAAACTTGCGATGAAAATGTAATGGTAGAGAGGCTTATTTATAGCAATTTTTGGGCGGTCCTGCCTGCTCGCTGGCAAGGCGATGTCAATCCCATCATGCTTTACAGCTCAAAAGATAGCTACAGCGAGATGCTATTCGAAGCATTGGATCCACAGAATGATGATGGTGAGGATGGAATCCTAGGCTGTGGGCCCAACATGTCTTCCGCTTCGTCTACGAGGTCATCTTCGGATATTGGATTGAAAAGGCATCTTATCTGAAAAGTACTTTGGAAATGCCAATGCCGACAATTTGGAGGTCCCGCTTCACATGGCGTATGTCGTGGAGTGCAGTGGAAATAAGATTCCCACCTCGTCACCAACAGAAGCAGCGCCGCAAGCATGTCTCATTCAAGCGCCGCTCTTTTCCTAAGAAGCATTCCTATGCACCTCCTCATCGTTTCCTGAAAAAACGACGCAATGCTCGTCCTCCTTCCAAGCAGCCGATTTGCTATATCTGTCGCAAACCCGGCCACATTGCTCCCAATTGCTCCTGTAAAAACCCAGCTGTCAAAGCCGTCTTTTCCTCCAACGCAACAGCGTGGTGGGATATAGTAGACGCAGATGAAGATCTGTATCTTCAAAAAAATATTTATGAGCCTACACTTGAAGATCTTCTTAATGAAGATTTTGATGATGAAGAAGATGCAGCAGCTCTTGAATCACTTGCAGATGAGCTAGAACATCCAATGACGAATATGCAACGTGGTGCAAGACACTACAGACTCAGACATCATGACTGGTCTATCCAGTCTAATGAAACATATGGAGCCTGGTCACGCCATCACCATGAAGTCCCTGAGCAACCAGAGAAACCACGAGGAAGAGGATACTCCAGAGGAGAATCACCTAGAGGGAGACAACCCTCTATGCCAAGACAACCACCCACAATGCACAGACTAAAACATCCTCCTGTGCAATATCCAAGCTCTTTCAAGCCAAGCAACTCCTGGCTAAAGAATAAGTTCACCAGCAGATAGCCGCCAAAAGAAATAAGAGAACCATTGTGGAATACGCTCCTACCAGAAGAAGAACCAGCTGCAACAGCAGAACCTCGGTGGGACGACGACGATGAAGAGGATGAAGTCGGAAGTATGTTCTATTCCAACCAAAATTACTGCCCTGGTGAATGCAGTAATCCTCAAGAAGCAGAAGAAGCTGAACCAGAACAAGAAGAAGAAGTCTACCCTGCACCAGCAATTGTTCAGAATCCAAGAAGACAGAAACTGGTATGTACCAGTATTCCTTCTCTAGAGCTTCCACAGCCTGTCTATTTGAATCATTTGATTAATAGCAGATTTGTCCAATTCTTTACATTAGAAATAAATGGCAGACTGGTAAATGCACAAGTAGACACTGGTGCTTCTCTCTCATTTGCTAAACCGCAGCTCATCAGTGACTGAAAGACACTTGATAAACACCAAGCTTATAAGAGCATTAATGTTCAAGGGAATAGTTTTACTTGTAAAAACTATAAACACCAACAGCCCCTTCGCATCCAAGATAAAATCTTCCATTGTGATTTCTTCGCCCTTGAGAAGATGCCCATTGACATCCTCCTTGGAGGATCATTTATTGATAGATATTCTCCCTATGGTGCTACTACAAAGAGCATTATGTTTACCATAGAGAATGAAAGGCTTCAAATACCTCGCCTTATCTATGCCACAGAACAGTTCCCGAGCTCCATGACTCAGAGCCCAGAGTTAATCCCAGCTGAGATACAAAAAATAGGAAATAGGATCAAGTCCTCTATCTGCTCAAAAAACCCTCAGCAGTTTTGGTCCAAAGCTATGCCTGAAATGGAAATTAAGATACTTGAAGGCAAGCATATGAAGATTGGGAAGAAAATCCCAATACCAGCTCAGGATTACGATGATATGAAAGCACAGATCAAAAATCTGGAAGCAAATGGCTTCATTGAGAAATTAACCTCTCTTTTCTGCTGTTATGCCTTTATGGTTAAGCATTCAGAGCAAAAACGAGGTAAGAAAAAAATGGTCATTAACTACAAACCATTAAATGCCATAACATAGCCATATCCATATCCAATACCAGATAAAAGCTACTTGCTTGAGAAAGTTGCAACATGTAAGTATTTCTCACAATTTGATTGCAAGTCAGGCTTTTACCAGATCAGAGTCAAAGAAGAAGACAGAGTCAGGACAGCCTTCAGCTGCCCCTTTGGCCACTTTCAATGGACTGTCATGCCTTTCGGCCTTATGAATGCGCCAGCATACTATCAGGCGCATATGGATAAAAAATTTGGTGGCACTTCTCATTTTCTCTGTGTATATATTGATGATATTTTAATTTTTAGTAATAGCTTAGATGAGCATACTACTCATCTCTCCCAATTCTTTCAGCTGGCACAAGATGCAGGAATAGTCCTATCAGAGACCAAAATTCAGTTATGTAAAACTGAATGCAACTTCCTCGGTATGGTGATCCGAGACTCTAAACTGCAAGTCCAGCCGCACATCAAAGAAAAAGTCATCAGTTTTCCTGAATGTTTGGATAAATCCAAGCTGCAAGCATTTTTGGGTTTGTTAAATTATCTGAATAGTTTCTATCCTAACTCTGGTGAAGACAAGTACATACTACAAACACTTCTCCAGAAAAAGAAAGCATTTCGTTGAGAAGAACAACATACTGCAGCAGTTTGTAAGATCAAAGCAACTGTAGCCTCGCTACCAGAACTGCACATTCCAAAGTCCAAACAAATGAAAGTCTATACTGATGCCTCTGACCTCGCATAGGGAGGAGTACTTGTTTGTATTGTAGATAATAAAGAGTTTGTGTGTGAGTTTGCGAGTGGTGTTTTTAGCTCCGATGTATTAAAATGGATCTCCTCTGATAAATAGATCTACGCTGTAAAGAAATGTCTTGAGAAGTTCATGCTTAAATTTTTCCATTTGCCACATTTTGTAATTGTAACCGACTGTACTAAATTTCTGACCTTCCGAGAAAAAAATCATGGTCGGAAAGATGGTCGCGGAAAATATGTCCGGTGGCAGGCATTCTTTCATCAGTTTAATTTTTTTGTGGAGCATATTATAGGTACTGACAATATAATTGCAGATTGGCTCAGCCGGAATCCTCCAGCAACAATGATGCATCAGCCCGCACCTGGTTTTAATCTTACCAGAATACTTAACCAAGGATTTGACTCTATGAATGTTCTTGTACAAAAACAAATCTTTCGAGAAGACCTGCATCCCCGATACACGAGGATTTCCTATGCAGCAGGACAGGACCTGCAAATGTCTGCAACAACGACAATCCAAGCCAACTGCAGACAGAACTCGGGAGTCATCATCATTGAAAGGCTCAATAGTGAATTCTTATACCACCAATTCAATGAGCTACTAAAGCGACCACTATGGAGGTGACGCATTCGGATTAGATCTACATTCAACGAACACCTGTATCGTTGGATAGCTCGACATGGCCCGCACAGGATTCATGAACAAGAAAATCACGATCAAGATGCTGTCGTGCACACCATCATTCAAAGACAACTTGAGTGGGAATCTTATTTCCACTGCACTCCACGACATACGCCATGTGAAGCGGAACCCCCAAATTGTCGGCATTGACATCTCCAAAGTACTTTTCAGATAAGATATTTTTTCAATCCAATATCCGAAGATGACCTCGTAGACGAAGCGGAAGACATGTTGGGCCCACAGCCTAGGATTCCATCCTCACCATCATCATCCTGTGGATCCAATGCTTCGAATAGCATCTCGCTGTAGCTATTTTTTGAGCTGTAAAGCATGATGGGATTGACACCGCCTTGCCAGCGAGCAGGCAGGACCGCCAAAAAATTGCTATAAATAAGCCTCTCTACCATTACATTTTCATCGCAAGTTTTAGCTTTGAAGAGTTTTTTCTAAGCATTAGTAACTTGTTCACGAGTATGCTCTTCTCTTGCCCGTTTAGACGGATCCTGAGAATTAGAAACTGATACAAGTGTGTGTAATAGTTTGTAATATTTAAGTTTGAAGCAATAGTGTGACGCCGTAGCCATTCGGCCCCTACCTACTATCGCAGGTTTCTTCTACATCAAGTCACAAGATATTGGGTAAAAGGAGGCGTCTACTGACGTTATAAAAGATTGGTATCAGAGCCAGACTACTGTAAGTTGTGCATCATTTTTCCTTTTCTGCGGAATGATCTTTTAAGTTCTCTGCTTTGAAATTTTCTTTGGGAAAGTTTATTGCATCGTGTCACAGGCCGTTAACCATTTGTCATAGGCCACTCTTATCTCTGCATCCTCTATTTCCCTTGCCAGAAATTTCTCGCTTACCAGAACTCAAATCTCCCCGCAATGAAATTTGAAAAAGCTCCATCCACTTCTACCGTAGAAATCATTAATGAATCTGAGTTCGAAGGCATGTACGATCTCCCTCCATTTGTCCCAGATCAGATATCGGACTGTCCTGATATTGATGTTACTGAAGAAAATCTTGAGAAAGAAACCAGTTTGTTTAAACCTCCGGCTATTAAGGCTTCCCAGGTATATAAAAAGTCTGAGTTAGTAAAATCTAAATTTTTGTATACATCTACTTATCTATCTTTTGTTAAGCCTAGAATCAAGTCTATAGAATTAACACTCTGTTACAAACCCAAGAAAACCTATCAGACAAATTTACTCTCTGTTACCTGAGCAAGAAATCAATTATATCAGGTCACATGAAGACGTTAAATTTGTTCATTTTGGTTTGATTCGAGTACACATAGTACCCTTCATTCCTAGCAATATTAAACCTGTTATATATCTAGCTTTGTGTGGTCGCCGCCAAGTCAATTTTAAACACTCTTGTCAGTTATCCAGCCTTGGCCGCTTAAATGATGATGTTATTTGTTTTGAATTTTGTCCCAACCTCTCTGTCGCAGTCCGCGATAAAAGTTGTAAAGAAGTAAAACATGGATCTTTAGATTGTTGGGGTCTGTTCACCTCTCTGTTTGATCTAGACATGTTTGGCGAGTTTAAATATGCATCCATTAATATCTCTGTTGTTTATAGCATGACCAACACCAATCACCCCAAAATCTTTGAGAATCTGCCATATGCCAGAAGATTAAGTGGAACTGCAGAAAGGCCATATTGAAGCAATTGAAATTTCCTATGAATGGAAACTTGACTGGTTGAAGAACGTCTCTCCAAAAATGAAAGGTCAAGCCACAATCCACCAAAGTGACGGCAGAACTGTAAATATCTTGCCAAGATCCCTGTCTGTAAATTTCCGTCTCTCTCCATCCAGACCATCTACGTCTTCTTCCCGTAAATCTGTCAAAACCGGTCACATTTTGATCGAAGATGAAGAGGTAAATCAAGGCAATGATTTACCAGGGACCATGATGAGTCTTCTCAGAGAAGACAGCTTAGAGTTCTACACAGAAGATACTACTACTCTGTATAGAGGAGGAAGATGGCCACCGCCAAAAGGTGTCCACAAGCAACCAGCAGGAACTATGCAGTACTTTGCAGCTGCATATGAGAACCCCTCTAATGAGTTCAAATAGAGAAATTATACTGCTAGATTCAACTCTCATTTTATTGAAAATTTTGATGATCTATGTAGAGATGATTTGTCTATTAAAGACACTAAATAATATAGAGAAAAAAGTATCATCCATTGATACTAAAATAGATATTCTTGAGGATAGTCTTAGTTGGCTTTCCAAAGAAGACCAGAAAGCAGAATTGTCTTCCAAGCCTCTCTGTTCAGTCTCCTTTGGCCCCTCATTCAAAACTGTAAAAAAATCTCCTAGCCATACCCTTATGCAAAGAACCCATGTACATTTGCAGCCTTGGTATTTAAACATAGATGACCTACTAGATTCATTGAATGAAATCACCACTTGGTGCAACACCATGCGTGTCCTTGTTATTCAGGCCCATCTAGATCAAGTAGGAAGCACTTGCTTTGCAACAAAATTTTTATGGAGTATTACAAGCCTATGGTGGCAGTCTATGACTGAGGCACAGCAATATGAATGTGTACATAACCAACCCGATTCTTTAGCAGCATTATTCCATTTATTGATTAATGAGTTTGCACCTCCAGCTGGCAATAGAGAACTGGAGTCAAAGAAATGGTTACTGAAAATGGAGCTCTGCGATTTAAAGCAGTTTGATGCTTTTGCTAAGCAATTCCGAAAGCTTGCATATGATAGCAGAAGTTATGCATCCACAGAGATCAAGCTAAAATTCTTACATGCTTTGCCTTACAATTTGATTGACAAAGTTATTTCATATATTGATCTCAAAGGACTAACGATCGAAAATCTAGCCCTTTCTGATGTCATAGATTTTGCTAAGCAAGAAATTATGACTTTAGTCTCTGAGACTAGGTCTATGCAGAAACTAAGCAAGCACCAAGCATCTCAGATCGCTCTTGTATTCCCTGAAACAACCCCATTTAGCTGTCGACCGTTTGTTCAACCTCGTCACCAACAGAAGCAGCGCCGCAAGCATGTCTCATTCAAGCGCCGCTCTTTTCCTAAGAAGCATTCTTATGCACCTCCTCATCGTTTCCTGAAGAAACGACGCAATGCTCGTCCTCCTTCCGAGCAGCCGATTTGCTATATCTGTCGCAAAATCGGCCACATTGCTCCCAACTGCTCCTGTAAAAACCCAGCAGTCAAAGCCGTCTTTTCTTCCAACGCAGCAGCGTAGTGGGATATAGTAGACGCAGATGAAGATCTGTATCTTCAAAAAGATATTTATGAGCCTACACTTGAAGATCTTCCTAATGAAGATTTTGATGATGAAGAAGATGCAGCAGCTCTTGAATCACTTGCAGATGAGCTAGAACATCCAATGACGAATATGCAACGTGGTGCAAGACACTACAGACCCAGACATCATGACTGGTCTATCCAGTCTAATGAAACATATGGAGCATGGTCACGCCATCACCATGAAGTACCTGAGCAACCAGAGAAACCACAAGAAAGAGGATACTCCAGAGGAGAATCACCTAGAGGGAGACAGCCCTCTATGCCAAGACAACCACCCACAATGCACAGACCAAAACATCCTCCTGTGCAATATCCAAGCTCTTTCAAGCCAAGCAACTCCTGGCTAAAGAATAAGTTCACCAGCAGATAGCCGCCAAAAGAAATAAGAGAACCATTGTGAAATACGTTCCTCCCAGAAGAAGAACCAGCTGCAACAGCAGAACCTCGGTGGGACGACGACGATGAAGAGGATGAAGTCGGAAGTATGTTCTATTCCAACCAAAATTACTGCCCTGGTGAATGTAGTAATCCTCAAGAAGCAGAAGACGCTGAGCCAGAACAAGAAGAAGAAGTCTACCCTGCACCAGCAATTGTTCAGAATCCAAGAAGACAGAAACTGGTATGTACCAGTATTCCTTCTCTAGAGCTTCCACAGCCTGTCTATTTGAATCATTTGATTAATAGCAGATTTGTCCAATTCTTTACATTAGAAATAAATGGCAGACTGGTAAACGCACAAGTAGACACTGGTGCTTCTCTCTCATTTGCTAAACCGCAGCTCATCAGTGACTGAAAGACACTTGATAAACACCAAGCTTATAAGAGCATTGATGTTCAGGGGAATAGTTTTACTTGTAAAAACTATAAACACCAACAGCCCCTTCGCATCCAAGATAAAATCTTCCATTGTGATTTCTTCGCCCTTGAGAAAATCCCATTGACATCCTCCTTGGAGGATCATTTATTGATAGATATTCTCCCTATGGTGCTACTACAAAGAGCATTATGTTTACCATAGAGAATGAAAGGCTTCAAATACCTCGCCTTATCTATGCCACAGAACAGTTTCCGAGCTCCATGACTCAGAGCCCAGAGTTAATCCCAGCTGAGATACAAGAAATAGGAAATAGGATCAAGTCCTCTATCTGCTCAGAAAACCCTCAGCAGTTTTGGTCCAAAGCTATGCCTGAAATGGAAATTAAGATACTTGAAGGCAAGCATATGAAGATTGGGAAGAAAATCCCAATACCAGCTCAGGATTACGATGATATGGAAGTACAGATCAAAGATCTGGAAGCAAATGGCTTCATTGAAAAATCAACCTCTCTTTTCTGCTGTTATGCCTTTATGGTTAACAAGCATTCAGAGCAGACACGAGGTAAGAAAAGAATGGTCATTAACTACAGACCATTAAATGCCATAACAGAGCCATATCCATATCCAATACCAGATAAAAGCTACTTGCTTGAGAAAGTTGCAGCATGTAAGTATTCCTCACAGTTTGATTGCAAGTCAGGGTTTTACCAGATCAGAGTCAACGAAAAAGACAGAGCCAAGACAGCCTTCAGCAGCCCCTTTGGCCACTTTCAATGGATTGTCATGCCTTTCGGCCTTATGAATGCGCCAACATACTATTAGGCGCATATGGATAAAAATTTTGGTGGCACTTCTCATTTCCTCTGTGTATATATTGATGATATTTTAATTTTTAGTAATAGCTTGGATGAGCATACTACTCATCTCTCCCAATTCTTTCAGCGGGCACAAGATGCAGGAATAGCCCTATCAGAGACCAAAATTCAGTTATGTAAAACTGAATGCAACTTCCTCGATATGGTGATCCGAGACTCTAAACTGCAAGTCCAGCCGCACATCAAAGAAAAAGTCATCAGTTTTCCTGAATGTTTAGATAAATCCAAGCTGCAAGCATTTTTGGGTTTGTTAAATTATCTGAATAGTTTCTACCCTAACTCTGGTGAAGACAGGTACATACTACAAACACTTCTCCAAAAAAAAAGCATTTCGTTGGGAAGAACAACATACTGCAGCAGTTCGTAAGATCAAAGCAATTGTAGCCTCGCTACCAGACCTGCACATTCCAAAGTCCAAACAAATGAAAGTCTATACTGATGCCTCTGACCTCGCATGGGTAGTACTTGTTTGTATTGTAGATAATAAAGAGTGTGTGTGAGTTTGCGAGTGGTGTTTTTAGCTCCGAAGTATTAAAATGGATCTCCTCTGATAAAGAGATCTACGCTGTAAAGAAATGTCTTGAGAAGTTCATGCTTAAACTTCTCTATTTGCCACATTTTGTAATTGTAACCCACTGTACTAGATTTCTGACCTTCCGAAAAAAAGATCATGGTCGAAAAGATGGTCGTGGAAAATATGTCCAGTGGCAGGGATTCTTTCATCAGTTTAATTTTTCTGTGGAACATATTATAGGTACTGACAATGTAATTGCAGATTGGCTCAGCCAGAATCCTCCAGCAACAATGATGCATCAGCCCGCACCTGGTTTTAATCTTACCGGGATACTTAACCAAGGATTTGACTCTATGAATGTTCTTGTACAAGAACAAATCCTTCGAGAAGGCCTGCATCCCCGATACACGAGGATTTCCTATGCAGCAGGACAGGACCTGCAAATGTCTGCAGCAGCGACAATCCAAGCCAACCGCAGACAGAACTCGGGAGTCATCATCATTGAAAGGCTCAATAGTGAATTCCTATACCACCAATTCACTGAGCTACTAAAGCGACCACTATGGACGTGGCGCATTCGGATTAGATCTACATTCAACGAACACCTGTATCGTTGGATAGCTCGACATGGCCCGCACAGGATTCATGAAGAAGAAAATCACGATCAAGATGCTGTCGTGCACACCATCATTCGAAAACAACTTGAGTGGGAATCTTATTTCCACTGCACTCCACGACATACACCATGTGAAGCGGGACCCCCAAATTGTCGGCATTGGCATCTCCAAAGTACTTTTCAGATAAGATGTCTTTTCAATCCAATATCCAAAGATGACCTCGTAGACGAAGCGAAAGACATGTTGGCCCCACAGCGTAGGATTCCATCCTCACCATCATCATCCTGTTGATCCAATGCTTCGAATAGCATCTCGCTGTAGCTATCTTTTGAGCTGTAAAGCATGATGGGATTGACACCGCCTTGCCAGCGAGCAGGCAAGACCGCCCAAAAATTGCTATAAATAAGCCTCTACCATTACATTTTCATCACAAGTTTTAGCTTTGAAGAGTTTTTCTAAGCATTAGTAACTTGTTCACGAGTATGCTCTTCCCTTGCCCGTTTAGAGGGATCCTGAGAATCAGAAACTGATACAAGTGTGTGTAATAGTTTGAAATATTTAAGTTTGAAACAATAGTGTGAAGCCGTAGCCATTCGGCCCCTGCCTACTATCGCAGGTTTCTTCTACATCAAGTCACAAGATATTGGGTAAAAGGGTAAAAGGAGGCGTCTACTGACGTTATAATAATATAATATATCTAATGGTTGCTCATCCAAACATCAAAGAATTTATTTTGAACAAAGACATAAATGAGAAGAGGGCTAGTTGAATAACCAAGGTAATGGAATATGACGTAGAAATCAAGGTTACAAAGTTGGTTAGAGGCAAAGGACTTTGTGAGCATCTGGCTCAGGACTACAAGAAACTAATGAAGCTGTTTTAGTGTCAAATGATGAAGAGATTGTTGTTCACATCTCACCTTCCAGCGGGTTTCGTGATTTGATAAGCTATCTGCAAAATGGTTTTTACCCTTCTCACCTAAGTGCTTCAAAAAGAAGGTATTTCAGATTGCAATCAATTCCATTCTTGCTCGTTGACGGTGTTTTGTTCAAAAAGGATATTAATGGAATGTTACTAAGGTGTGTGGAACCAAGCGAAACTCAAAAATTACTTGAAGAATTCCATGGACTTGGTGGAGGACACTTTTCCGTAAGAACTACAGCACTTAAAATCATCAGAGGTGGCTACTATTGGCCTACTATATTTGGCGATTCCCATACATGGGTTAGGAAGTGCAAACAATGCGCTATGTTTGTAGGAAAAGTTAAACTTACAGCCCTGCCCCTTCAGCCAATTGTAGTGGAGATTGGACTTTGTTGGTCTCATTAACCCTCCTTCGAGTCCAGGGCATAAGTGGATTCTAATAGCTATGGATTACTTTTCACGTTGAACGGAAGCAATTGCGTTGAAAGAAGCAAACGAAACTAACGTTCTTGATTTCTATTAAGGTTTGCTTACTAGGTTTGGAGTTCCTTCGACCATTATTTCTGACAATGCAATGGCTTTTGTGGGATCTAGGATCAGCGAATGGATTGTCCAACATGGAGTTTATCTCAGCACTTCATCAAACTATTATCCACAAAGAAATGGCCTTATTGAATCTACAAACAAAAACCTCTTAAGAATCATACGAAGGACTATTGAAGACAATCAGAGGTCATGGCATCTCAAGTTGAAGTCAGATGTATGCGCTGATAGGATCACCTACAAGAGGTCCATAGCCAACTCTCCCTACAAGTTAATCTATGGTAAGGAAGCAAGGTTACTTATTTCTCTCGAGTTTTCAGCTTTTGAACTAATGCATCAACTTGAGTTGTTGGACAATGAGCCTATGGAGATCAGGTATGACGAGCTTATGGAGTTGGAAGAGACAAGAATTCAAGCCATGCTAGCCATGGAAAGTCATCAAGGATAGGTGAAAAGAACATTTCACAAAAGAGCTCCCTCACGAAGCTTCAATGAAGGAGATTTGGTCCTCAAGTGGGATGAGGATCGAGCCAAACCAAGAAGGCACACAAAGTTTGATTCCCTTTGAAGTGGCCCATACACGATCTCCAGCTACAAATCCCACAACACCTTCCAACTTACCAAGATGGACAACCAAGTGCTTCCAATCCCAGTCAATGGGATACATATGAAACATTGCTATTGAAGAGCAAAGCTCTATGTACATAGTTGTTTTTGCTTTCTTCAAGTGCGGTTCAAGCACAGTAGTTTGCTTCATTTTTGTTCAATAAGTGCTTGTTTGCACATTTGCTTCTTAGTTTTTCCTTTTTGAGGGAGAAAGATTACTTCAACCAAGGCCAGGCGAAAATTTTCAATCAGAAATAAGGGTCACCATTTGGGAATTCGAATAGCATCATTTATGACCTTAGTTCTCTAGCATACCAGGCATGCTTTCCAACAGAGTCACCAAAAATATTGACAAATGTCCCCAAAGGGCAAATTGTCACCCCTACACTTCGAAACTTTGCTATGGTGCCAAGTTTGTCGTGTGAATCAGTTTTGGGGTCCTTAAATGAGCATTTACAGCCACCCAAGGGACCATCTACAGCGAGGGGAAGTTTAGTCATGCAAAGGTTTCCAAGGAGCTTGCTTGATTACAGCCAAATGTGCAAATACAGCCAAGATATTCAAGCTATAAGTTTATTTGTTTTGTCTTCTCAAGGAATTTTTTGAGTATAAGAGGTGGACTATTTGTTCGAACATTTTGTCCGAGAAAAAGAGCTCTCAAAGGACTGACAAAAAGTCTGAAAAAATGACTAAGTGGCAGTCGTTCAAGGCTTTTTTCTTCGAGTTTTTTGTCTGAAAGAAAGGAGAAGAGCACAGGGGAGAAGACCGGTTTCCAAGTCAAGACAATAGTCCGAAGGAATAAGGATGGTTACAAAAATCCCAAGGGACTTACAAAAAGCCCGAGTGCCTTTGAAGGCAGCTATGTCCTTGCGGAGGGCACTTGATCGGTGAAGTGGACCTTTTCAATTTTTTCGAAGGGCACTCCTGGCAGACAGAAACCCTTGCAAAGGACATCTGGACGTCGCGTAGGGACATTTACAATTTCCCCAAAGGGTATGTGCCCTTGCGGGGGACACTTCAAGCACGAAGAAGACCTTGGCAAAATTCCAAAGGACCCTTTCACAAGTTCCAAAGGACACCTGCCCTTGCGGAGGGCACTTGGTCGGTGGCAGGACCCTTTCAAAAGTTCCAAAGGGCATTATTGGAAAACAGAAGCCCTTGCGGAGGCCAGAGACATAAACAAAGGACAAAAGCAAAGTTAGTCAAAGGAGACAAATTCCTTCGGACAAAAAGTCCGAAGAAATTCGGGATGTTAAAAAAACCCAGGAAAAATAAGAAAAGCAAAGGCAAAGGATCCTTCGGAATAATTGTCAAATAGGAAATCCACGAGAATTTGAAGTTAGCAAAAGTCCGAAGAAAATCAAAGGCAAGATATAAGGAGCCTAAAGGAATTCCTTCGGGGAAATTGGTAAGGAAACGAATTCCTTCAGACAAAAAGTCCGAAGGAATAAGGACAATCTCAAAAGCCCAATAGAAAAGACAAGGGTGTAAGCAAAGAGACAGAGAAAGAGAAAAGATAGAGAGTCCTTCGGACATTTTGTCCGAAGGACGAAAACCAAAATAAAGCCCGAATCCCGAATTAAAGCAGAACACGAAAAAAGCCAAAGAAAACACGAAGTGAACTGAGCATGATAAATAGCATGAACAGAGACATAAGCACAAACAGGACTGAGTTAAAACCAACACAGAATAAAGACAGACAGGGTAAACAAAGATCATGCACAGACTAACGTGAAGTGACTCCAACGAAGTAAATGCATTTAATAAAGCAAGCACGCTTCAGTTCTGAAAATAGAGTCATCTTGCATAATGAGCAAGAAAAGTGTTGAACGTTTCAAACAGCAAGAAATTCCATGCACGCACTCTCGCTTGTATCAAAAGCTCGAAACGTTCTCGGGGTTCAAACATATTTCTTAATTTGGCATTTGGGTTGATTTCATGCAAAGGAAAGCTTTTAAACGTTCCAACAGCTCAAGAGGAGTTCTATAGTTGGAGATTGGCGTAGCATCATGCAGCATAGGCCCACCGTCCATTTTCAATGCCAAAGAGCTTTCATGCAAGGCATAAGACAAAAATAGATTTATTTGAACACTGAAATAACACAAGTTGGACTGAGTTGACCTCTTTTATTTTCAGTGCCAATCTCTTGGCTATTGTATACTTTTCTATATAAGTTGGCTTTTCAACCTTAAATTGTATCCCTCTCTTGGTAAGACCAGACTCTGCGATTGGTGAGTTGTGTAACCTCTTCAGTCAACAGGACTTTACTTTCAGATTTCAAGCACTGGCATATTGTCCATTCATTCAGCAATTTGCATACGTGGTAGATTTTTCTCCCTTCCCAAACTCTTATTCGTACCTAGCTGTTAGCTCATGTTATGCAGATCATGTTCAATGTTCTATGTCTTTCATTGAAGCTGTAAGTGGATGTTATGTCGCTGCAAAATGTCTTGTATCAAACCTCTCTCCATCGTTTTCCCTCACGTTTTGGTCATTGGATCGAATCTTCTCATGAAATATTTATGCATAGTGATCAATTGAAATCAAAGGTCTTCTTTTTCCCTTGTTTGATTCAATGTTCAAAGTTTCAAGTAGAGTGGATCAACATTTTGGTGTATCACCGTCATTAGATAAGATTTTCCTTTCAAGTTTCTTTCTCCCTTTTCCATAATAGATTTGCAGCACAGAGTAGAGATCCATTGATACATCGTACAGGAACCAGCCTTCTCTGGAGGTTCTTCTCACCATTGAGGCACCCACCCTTGTGAGAAGATCCCATTGTTTCAACCGGAGAGAGGATTGGCCGTTTCAGCACGTCTTCGATTCAAGGTGCAACTCCAGGTCGACAACAAGGCCCTCTATTCCAGAGAATCATGAGAATTGGCAAGTGTGTTCGAAGATGACAATCAAATTGTTAGATTCTTACAAGAGGAGGCAGAGTTTTCTTCAAGAAACCAATCAAAGCACTTGCAATAGTACGGTGATTAGATTGTACAATTGAAAATAAATAAGTTGCCCAAGGGAATGATCACACTTGAGAACATTTTCAGTGGTGATGATGAGCTAAGGAAGGAGAAGTCATCCTTGTCAACAAAAGAAAAACACTATGCCAATGTAGAGATTGCAACTAGTAGGATTTTGAAGTTGGGTAAGGTATGCACTCCTTCATAAAAGCAAGCTTTCATTGAATTATGCACAAGTTTTGCTGATATATTTGCATGGTAGTATAGTGATCTCAAGAGATTTGATCCAAGTTTGGCTCAACACACCATTGAGTTAGAAGAGGAGACTAAATCAATAAGATAAAGACAAAGGCCAATCAATCTTAATCTTGAGCCTTTGATGAAAGCTGAGCTTCACAAACTCATAGAATCAACTATTATATTTCCAATCAAGCACTCAACTTAGGTGGCAAACCTTGTTCCAATACGGAAGAAGAATGGTGAGATTCGTTTGTATGTTGATTCCATGATTTGAACAGGGCTTCACTTAAAGATCATTATCCATTGCCATCAATGGAACAAATTTTACAGCTTGTTGCAGGTTCAAAGAAGTTTTCTTTGTTGAATGGAGATAACAGCTAAATCAGAGTCTGGTCAAAGAAAAAGACCAATTCAAGATAGCCTTCACAACCAAGTGGAAGATATTTGCATACAGAAAGATGCCATTCGGTTTGTCTAATGCTGGAGCAACCTTTCAAATAGCCATGGATATGGCATTCCAAAGCCTTCTTACCAAGTTTGTTCTTGTTTATTTGGATGATATAACAGTGTTTTCAAAGAATGTAGAAGATCACATGGTTCATCTCAAGCAAGTGTTCGAAAAGTGTAGGCAATTTGGGGTATCTCTAAATTCCAAAAAGTGTGTTTTTTCATTCATGAAGGTAAACTTCTTGGACATGTTGTTTCAAAACATGGTTTAAGCATAGATTCTGAAAGGATTGACTCCATTCTTGCACTTTCCTTGCCTAAGCACAAAAAGGCTATGCAAAGCTTCTTTGGAAAAATCAACTTCATAAGGAGATATATTTCAGATTTTGTCATTTTAGCAAACACACTTATAGCCATGTTAAAGAAGGATCATGGCTTCAGCTGATCCAAAGGAGTAAACAGTTTTGAAGATATTAAGAAAGCCATAGCTAGTTCTCCTATGCTTATAAATCTAGATTTCATAAAGGATTTCATTTTGTATACTTATGCTAACATGGACACCATTTCAGGCATTCTTATGCAGTAGAATCATGAAGCTTTGGAGCAGCCAATAGACTTCTTCAGCGAAGGCTTGGAAGAGTATGAAACAAGGTATTCTTTTGTTGAAAAGCATGTCTTTTTAGTTATAAGATCTTTTAAAAAGTTTAGATACTTGTTGTCTAACAATAAGATACACCAAATGGTTTATCATCCAAACATAAAAGAGTTCCTTTTGAATAAGGATATAAATAAGAAGAGCGTTGGTTGGATAACCAAGGTAATGGAATATGATGTGGAAATTAAGCTCACAATGTTCATTAGAGGCAAAGGACTTTGTGAGCTTCTAGCTCAAAACTTGCAAGAGGCTAATGAACTTGTTTTGGTGTCAAATGATGAAGAGGTTGCAGTTAGTCATACATCACCTTTCAATTGATTCATGACTTGGTAAGCTATCTCCAACATGGTATTTATCCCTCTCATCTAAGTGCTTCAAAAAAAAGATATTTTAGGTTGCAGTCAATTCCATTTTTGCTTATTGATGGTGTTTTGTTCAACAAAGATATTAATGGCATGTTGCTAAGATGTATAGAGTGACGCCAAACTCAGAGATTGCTTGAAGAATTCCATAATGGACATGGTGGAGGCCATTTTTCTGCACGAACTACAGCCTTTAAGATCATGAGAGGTGAGTACCATTGGCCTAGTATATTTGGTGATTGCCATGCATGGGTTAGAAAGTGTAAATAGTGTGTTATGTTTGTAAGAAAAGTGAAACTTGCAACTTTACCTATTCAACCAATTGTAGTGGATCAGCGCTTTGTCCAATGGGGATTAGACTTTATTGGTCTCATAAATCCTCCTTCAAGTTCAAGGCATAAATGGATTCTAACTGCTACGGATTACTTCACACGTTTGACAGAAGCAGTGGGATTGAAAGAAGCAAACGAAACTAATGTTATTGATTTCTATGAAAGTTTGTTTATTAGGTTTGGAGTTCCTTCAACTATTATTTTTGATAATGAAATGGCTTTTGTGGGATCTAGGATCAGTCAATGGCTTGTATAACATGGAATTTACCTCAGCACTTCATCAAACTATTTTTCACAAGGCAATGGCCTTGTTGAATCTAAGAATAAGAACCTATTGAGGATCATAAGAACTATTGAAGGCAATCAAAAGTCATGGCATCTCAAACTGAAGTCAGCTCTATAGACTGATAGAATCGCCTACAAAAAATCAATAGCCAACTCACCATACAAGCTGGTATATGGCAAGGAGGGAAGGTTACCCATTTCTCTTGAGTTTCCTGCTTTAGAACTAACGCATCAACTTGAATTGTTGGAGAATGAGCCTATAGAGATCAGGTATGTTGAGCTTATGGAGTTGGAAGAGACAAAAAATCGATCCATGCTAGCCATGGAAATTCATCAAGCACAAGTGAAGAGAGCTTTTGATAAAGGAGCTTCTTCACGAAGTTTCAAAGAAGGAGAATTGATCCTCAAGTGGGATGAGGATAGAGCTAAACCAAGAAGGCACATAAAGTTTGATCCCCTTTGGAGTGGCCCATACACAATCTCCAGCTGCAAATGCCACAATGCCTTCCAACTTGCAAAGATGGATGGCGAGGAGTTTCCAATCCCAGTCAATGGGATACCTCTGAACATTGCTATTGAAAATCAAAGCTCCTTGTACATAGTTTGTTTGCTTTCCTCCAAGTGTTGTTCAAAGTACAGTAGTTTCATTCTGTTTTGTTCCGAATAAGTGCTTGTTTGCATTTTTGCTTTGATTAGTTAGGTTTTCTTGTTTTCATGTGTTTTCCCTTCTTATTTTAAAAGGTGAAGGTTACTTCATGTTTGGTCAAAAGAGATTTGCAGTCATGGACCAGGTTTACCATTGTTTTTGTGAGTTCAATATCATGTTTATGGTCTGAGTTCTCAAGCATAGCACGTACGCTTCCCAGTTGAGTCGCCAGAATGTTGACAATTTTTCCCCACATGAAAGAACAGATGTTGATTCAAGCAGTTGAAAAGAGCAAATTCTAAAGAGAACTTCGAGTTTTACAAGACGAAAGGTTCTTCTCAAAAGGGCAAAGATCATGTCAAAGTTCCAAAGGGTTCAAATCCTTCGGACTTTTTGTCCGATGGGTCACTAGGAGAAGAGGACCTTAGCGAAAAACCCAAAGGTTCTTTCTTTCTACAGGAGGACCATTGTAAAATTGCCAAGGAATCTGTTCAATTTTACATAATGGTTGTTTTCAGACGAAGGGTCCATTTTGTACTATTTCAAAGGGCAATTTCCTTCGGACAATTTGTCTGAAGGAATTGTCCATTACAGAGAAGCTGAAAACAAAGAATCCAAGTGAATTACTTCAAACAAATTGTCCGAAAGAATTCAAGCAAAAAACTTACTCCGAGGAAATTCCTTCGGAAGAAAACAAAATGCCAAAGGACCCAAGTCAAGAATCCCAAAGGGTATCTACCCTTCGAGAAAGTTCACCTCACAAGCCCGATGGGGTACTTTGAAGAATCCCGAAGGGTATGTTCCCTTCGGGAAGGTTCTTTTCATTTCTCCGAAGGGTCATTTCTTAAGCCCAAAGGGGTACTTTACGAAATCCCGAAAGGTATGTCCCCTTCAGGAAAGTTCTATTGAACAAAGTCGAAGGGCTCGTCATTTCTCCGAAGGAAAGCAAAGCCAAAGACAATTCTCACAGACAATTTGTCCGTGGGAAGAAGGCAAAGACAAAAACCTGAAATATTTCTTTCGGGCAATTTGCCCGAAAGAAACGAGAAGCCAAAGAGAATAAGCTTCGGACAATTTGTCCGAAGACGAATGCCTGAAGGAAATAAAACGCCGAGGGGAAAGTTCAAAACAAAAAATCCGAAGAGTTATTATCCCTTCGAAAAAGGTCCCATACAAAATCTCGATGGGTATATGCCCTTCGGAAAGGTTCAAAACAAGAAATCCGAAGGGTTATCTGCCTTTCGGAAAAGGATGTTTTCAAAAAGACCAAAGGTCATTTATCAAAAGACGAAGGGTCCATTCTTTTGGAGAAGTGACGAGCAGAAAATCCGAAGGGTTAGAATCCCTTCGAAAAGGTCCATTAAAATAAAGCCGAAGGGTATGTGCCCTACAGAAAAGGAAAAGGCCGCGAAAATGAACGAAGGGAAATGAAAGGAGGAAAAGACAATTCTCGCGGACAATTTGCCCGTGGGAAAATGACGAAGACAAAAGTCCGAAGAGAAAACTCCAAAGTGAATAGACAAATACATGCAGAAGAAAAGTCCACGGAAAAGACAAATACAAACAGCAGGACATGCACAAAAATGAAGAACCAGAAAATGCAAGAGATGTCAACAGCTAATAAACAAATGGACATGTTCTACAGCATGCAAAGTGGCCCAAAACAAGTTTAGACATGTCCAAGATGTGTAACTGTTTCAAACACGACACCTTCAGTTCTAAAACGGAGGCTCGTTTGCATGAAGAAAGGAGTTTAACGTTTGAGAGCTTAACATTGATTTCATGCATGCACACTCTTGTTTATTCGGAGCCTTTCAAACGTTCTAGCAGTTCAAGTGAAGACCATTGGAGATTGACTAATCTTGAGCTCTAGTTGACTAATTGACAAGTGTCACATCCACTCATGCTCTTCATGCAATAGAAGACATTTTCACGTTCAAATTCAGCTTCAAGTCGGTTCAAGCTTGAGTTTAGACATCCAAATTAGCATGTTGTTCATGCATGGAGATTAGCTCATCGTCCATTTTTCAACGCCAAGGAGTTTTCATGCAAGCATAAGACAAAGGGATTTATTTTTAAATCTTTGGGCAGCACAAGTTGAATTGGAGTTGACTTCTATTCTATTTTTAGCGCCACTCTTTTGGCTTGTTATATCTTTTCTATATAAGTTGGCTTTTCAGCGTTGAATTGATCCCTCTTTTGGCAAAATCAAATTCTGCTAAAGACTGAGTTTGTAACCTTTTTTCAAATTAATAGGACTATTTTTATTTTTCAGAATGCCGGTATAGTGTATTCATGTCAGTGATTTGCATAAGTGATAGAATTTCTCTTCCTTGTCAAGTCTTGATTCTTACCTAGGATCATAGTTGATCAGTTTATGCAAACCATGTTCTGTGTTTGATCTCTCTTCGCTGAGTTTGCAGTGGATATAAGTGGCTGGTTAGTGCCTTAAATCAGCGTTATTCTTTCATTTCTCTCAAGCTTGGATTACCAGATAAAACATTTTCGTAAAATACTTATGCATATTTGCATTTGAAGTTGAAAGTTCAGCCTTCTTGTCTAAATCGGTGTTTTTAAAGAGCTCTAATTGAGTGGATCAATAAAAAATACAGGTGTGTCACCATCATTAAATAGGATTCCCAGCAATTTGTAGCATAGAGCAAAGATCTTAATTGATACACCAAAGGGAGCTAGCCCTTAGAATCTAGAGATTCATTCCACTGATTAGGTCACCCATTGCCTATGATTGTTTTCATGTTTCAGCATACTGTGAAGCCCTGAAACAACCTTCACAGGGGTGCAAGTCTGATTGACAACAAATACAACACTATTTTTTATTCAAAATAGAATTTTGGTTTGATGCATATGAAATCCTTCAAATGCACGAATGGATTGATATAGAAAGGCCAATGAACGGCCATATGGCACACATGATGAGACAATTCCCAAGGATAATGCATCTATATGATACCTTCCTCCAAGGTACGTTTCCAAGAGAGTTCATTGTTTTTTCATCTTGGGAAGATCTTCCATGGCAAGTAGGAGCCACTCAAAGTTCATTGGGGGAGGGCCACTTAGGTATGCAAGCAAGAAATGAGGTGCAAGAACTTTTCCAACCGAGGAAGCAAGGTAACAACTCATGTATGTATTTTCTTTTACCTCATTTGTCTACATATTGACCTTCTTGAAGATATAAGGGAAAAGAGTTTGCTCATCCACCACTTGGTATTGAAAGAGGTGGTTGATTAGGAGTATAGGGAGCCTTTGTAAGACTATGAAGACACTTCTAGCACATGGGGGCAGCACCCAAAGCACAGTACAGCAGTATGAAGGAACCAAATGAGGGTTCTTTTCCTTGGGATGGAATCCTCAGTGGACATTGCATCATAAGGTATGTTGGGACACCTCTTTGGATATTGCAATTGCTTGAGGACAAGCAATTTTGGGTGGGAAGGACTGTAATGTCCCCATTTTTTATCTAGACCCTCATGGGACACATAGCCCATTCTCATTTCCAATGGCTAAGGGTAGAGGAAGGAAAGGAAGCATTGTGGGCCACTTGTGAAGAGTTAATAACAGAAAAAGTACTTTATATTTTTAATTTTGCGTTGAGTTATGAAAAAATACCTTATGTTTCTATTTCACTTAAGTGGTGGGGTTTATAGGTCTCGAGCACTAAAGGCCTAAAGTGAAATTAAGAGGATCTTTTAATATTTTAAAAAGAAATGTAACTTTTCCCTCCAATTTTGGGCACTACACTTGGAAGAGTGGTATATTAAGGCAAGTAAGGATTCATTTGAAGGGTATGTTGAATATTGATTTGGAAAATTGAATCAAGTATATCAAGCTTGGTTTCCACCTCTTGAAGACGAAAACCTTGAAAAAGATTCATAGGTTTGGGGACGAAAACCTCTATTCTTTCTACTTGAGAAACTCTATTCAAAAATTGTGAGCTTCAAATTGTATGTGTTCATGCAAGTGGATCGACAAAGATGTTTTGAAACACTTTCTTTTGAAAATTTGAATGAACCTAGGGTTTGGAGAGAAAATTTCTGAAAACTATGGTTTTCAAAATTTTAGAGCAAGTTTTGGTGGCCTTCCCATGGAAGAAAAAAATTGATATTATTTTTATTTTATAGTCACTAATTTGTTGGTCAATTTGAGCTCTTACTTGCATCATAATTCCAAGTATTGAGAGAGTTTTGAATTTTTGAAGTTTCAGCGTGCTTGTAGGAAATAATAGTTATTGTGGACAGCGAATTGTTCGCGAAAGACTGATTTGCAGGGTTTTATCTTGGGCGATTTGTGTTGAAGTGGTTTTGCAGGGTTTTAAGGGATCATCCAATGCCCTAGAATATTCAGAAATTATTTTCACAATTTTGGCACTTGGGCGGCTTGTTTGGCAAGCTCCGGAAGGTGATTGGGTGAGAGAAAACCAAGAGATAATTTCCAGAATTGTTTCTTCTATTTTACTGAGGTGTGGCGAACCATTTGGAGAGTATTTTGAAGTGTTTAAGGGTTGGAAAGTACAGATTTACCTTCAAAAAAAATTCAAAATACTTTTGTGAGGTATTTTCAACTATTCGTCATATTATTTGACCCCAAAAAAGGCACTCAATTCTCTAAATAATTTTCAGCTTCTTGTGGATTTATTTGGATGATCTTTAACTTGAATATCATACATTTTTCCATCTAGGATTTGGCTGGTTATAGATTTTCAAATTTCAGTTTGGTGTTGTTGGAAAACACTTTTTTTTAGTTGTCATCCCAATTTGAGGACATTACAATATACTCATAATACCTTGTGTGAAGATACAAAACATGCCCTCCCTCTAAGTGCATGAACTCTAATATATCTGAATGCTAATCGTTTTGGAGAACAACACTCTAAATGAGGATTTATGTGTTAAGTGCGTGTGTAGAAGTAATATTAAATAATATTCCGAATAGAGAAAAAAATTGTTAATTTGTGTGTTCTGCCAATATACTCTTAATACTATGTTGTGTGTAGATAAAAAAACATGCCTTCCCCCTAAATGTGCTTTGTCTCCAAAGCTAGTAAAAATTCTAATATATTTGAATGTTAGAAGGTTTGGGAGAGCAACACTCTCAATGAGGATTTAGATGTGTTATGTGCGTGAGCAAAAGCAATACTAAACTATTTTTGAAATAGAAAAGATAATAGAACTCAGACAAAAATATTAAATGTTATGTTATGCTAACTACTCATGTACATAAATATACATACTATTACAAAATCGCAGAGGCTTATTATAAACTCATTATGGAAGTTGAAATAATTGAGCTTCCATGTGTGACTCCTCGCCTTTCAACATGTGTTGAACGGCATCAAAAGTTAATCAAAATATGGCCCACGGGCAGTGCTCCTCAACCTCGTGAGGAAAACCCCTAGAGAAATCTTTGGGGTTCTACCCCCTCAGATCAGAGGTAGCAACACTGTTGGCACTTGACAGTACTACACGTTGTGAGAAATCCTTAATGGTGTGGCTTGTAGATGTCTAGGATATTGAGATATGCATTGATGAGGACCACATAAGGTTTGGGTGTGCAAGGATGGAACCTCTGATCTGCCCAAATTGCATTGTGCATGGAAGTGTGTGGCATCTGGTGGAAATAAATCGATGATCTTGGAGATGCTATGAACCTCTAAAGGTGGTTCCGGAGTGCCAAAGACCAAAGTTAGCATACTCACCGATTACTCGCCGAGTGGGTGAGTAATTGCCGAGCGTCATCCAATCCAAGTAATAGCCTAAAATAATTGCGGTTTTTTGTTTACTCGAGCCTCGGCAAGTACTAGCACAATATTCAATGAGTACTCGCAAGTAATCACGAGTATTCGCAAGTAATCACGAGTACTCGTCGAGTACAGGTATGCGAACTATGCCAAAGACCATTGAACAGAGACCATTATTACTGCAAGCTATGAAAGTGAGCTTGGCAATATCACTCAGAGTGCTTTTTTAGAAATCACTTGGATCACTAGAGATAAGTGCCTACAGTGAGAATAGTTAATATAATGTAAGTCATATAAAATTACATTGGCATAAGAAATAAATGCACAATGTTAAAACATAATGATGTGCTTCATAAAAGTTAGTAATAAGGGAGCACGCACTAATTAAGCTTATAATTAAAGGTTAGTTGGCATCTCTTTCTCTTTATGTATTCACCCATTTTGTTATCTAGTTTAACTAAAGAATAGCACATCAAGCCTTTCTCTCTCCATTTTTTGAGTTTGTTTTGCATTTTTGCTTGCTTTTATCTCATGTTCAACCTAAAGTAGTATTAGGATGGGTGACCTTCCCTACCACTAAAGTACAAAAATTTGAGTTACAAATTTGAGTACAAAGGAGGTATGTGATGAGGAATGAACAAAAGACCTCTATATCACAAAATATACCTCTAACCATCACATAATTTAAGATCGCTTGAGAAAAACCATGAGTGAGAATGGGGAATTTTTTCCAACTCCTCCAACGCCATATAGCTTTAGTGTCTCAATTTACATGCAATTTAAGAAGGCTTGGATATCTTGCCCTAAACTCCTCATTTTTCAATGTTGCATCTTCTTGTAAGAGACCCACCCATTTCACCTTGAAAATTCAGACTGCCTTATTCCTCAACGACTTCAACTCTTTTGCCAATATGCCTTCCAGTGTCAACACAAACTTCCCTTCCTCATATGTCATACGCAACTCTATCTAGGGGACCATAAGAACCCCTATCCTTTTTTTCAAGAAAGGTGATGTAATATTCCAAATCGGAATATTTTACAAGATTTCGGATTTCCCGTAATTCCGTTTAAATAAAATATAATTTTTATAATTGAAATAATAATTTAAATAATTATGTTGAATTTAATAGAGTTTTAGATCTCAAATAATACAATAGAATTCCACAAGGGGTTTCGTCCTTGGGTTACATGATTTAAGGGTTTCCATCCTTGAAATCAGTTTCACAAATAAGGGATTTCGTCCTTAGATGCTTTTGTAAAGATGTTGCTATACATGATTAAATGTTCTAATTCATAATTGCATACCTTCTCCTCAACCATCGAATGAATATTCATACTTCGTTGTCCTCAATCAAAAGACACAACTCTTCCAACGATGATGACCTTTCGTCAAAGAATGTCTCCTCAAAGGTAGCATCTTTTCATTTAATAAATGATGTTAATTAATTAAACAACATTGACTTCCTTCTAGTTAATTTAAGGCTGCAATCTAATAATAATGGAAATGCTATGATTGCCTTATTAACTGTTGCGCTTTCCTTGAATGTTAGCAATTAATATGATTTCATTGAAGTTCTACAATGTAGATGAAGACTACAGCGATTCTTCTTTGCATGAATGAAGATTTTTGTCTTGAATGCTGTTGTGATTCCTTTGGCAATTTGGGGAATATTACAGGCGAATGAAGCACATCGTGAATCTACACTTTATATGCAATATCTAGGGCATATGCCTCTTGCCTTGCCTTTTACACACCTTGTATGACCCATCGTACCTTTTTCGTAGTTTTAACTTTTCCTTCTTTAAAGTTTGTTGTTTGTATCGTTGTAGGTGGAAAAATACCATATCCCCTACAAAATATTTCCTCTTGGTCTTGTGTTGTTATGACAGGGGTTCCATTCTATTTGCACACAAGGCCAAATTATCCTTCAACAAGAACATGATATTCAACATGTCCTAAAGCAGGTCCACTATTGTAGGAACCTTACCCTTTTCAATTACCTAGCCTATTGGTGATGGTGCTTCATAACCATAAAGCACCTTAAAAGGGGCCATCTTGATTGTTAAGTGATAGGTAGCATTGGTGTAGTATTGTACCAATACTCTTGCCCAATGCAGCCATTCCATCCATTCACTTATTTTGTCTCGTGTGTACATCCTCATATACCCTTCCAAGAATTTGTTCACTACCTCAATCTAATCATCAATTTAAGGCAGTGAGTAGTAGTCGTTATAAATGTCACCCCTGCTAGCCTAAACAATTAATGACAAATTACTTTGAAATTTGTGATCCCTATCACAAATGTTGCGTTGATGGATCCCATGTAACTTTGATATTTTGAAGGTATAACTTTGCAATTTTAAGAGCATTGTGTATGTAGGCCTAAAAGAGTCTACAATATAATGATCCTCTAAAATAGAAAATGGTAGAAGACCATTCTAGATCCAACACACATACAAAATGCTGGTCCACAAAGCAGTCCAAGGCTATAGACAAGGGTCACAAGCACAGAGGGTTGTAAGGAGCCTAAAAGGGGAATCTACACATACAATAGCAAGTATAGAGCCTAAACAAATTGAAGGTGTTATTAAAGGGTAAACAAGAGACGTAAGTAAACTAAAGTTTCATTAAGCAGTAAGCAAGGCGTGCTTAGATAGTAAGCATAAGCTGTAAATAAAGAGCATGTAAATATAGCAATGAATTAACAAGCATGTACCAATCTAAACATGGATAGACATGAAATAAACCTATCTAATATACTAATCAAAGTACAAAAGAAAGAGTTTAGTCTTGTGGATACTTACTTTGGGTTGACTTGTCGACACATTAATATCCCCCTTGGCTTGTAGCACTTTGTCAGAGATAGTTGTAGGTGAAAGTCAAGGTGAATAGAAGACCTAAGTAGACCCATGTTGACGACTGCAAAGCTAAGTACACCTTGCTAGTTCGGTTCCTATCATTTATAAGATTCAAAAACCTTGTGCTAACTTGTCTTCTCTTGTAAGCTCCTTAGCCCTAATTCCTCTTTTTCATCCTAAAGTGGACTTGCATATGCCATAGAGCAGATTGGATGTCTGTTTTTTTTTAAATGACAATAAGAAACTGTATAAATATGGATCCAAACAATAAAATTCAAAACTCAAATCTAGTTGACATCATCAGCGTAACCGATGAAATACAAATGATTTCCAGCAAAAACAATACGTCATCAACGCAACCGATAATGTCGACCAAATCAAGGGGCACTACAAGATGTCATCAATCGGGTCGTTGATCTCGGATAAGGCATGCAAAGAGTAAAATAGAAGCAGAAGAGGAAGGGGAACCTCAAGGGTGAGCTACATTGATGTCATGGTGATCTGAAGATGTGAAGATGGTAGTAAGCATGGTAAAGCATGACAAAATCTCTCAAAGTGCGACGAGTCGACCTACACCGATCCCAATGTACTCTTTAGGACGTACATGAGGGCAATTGATTTGGGGCCTAGGAGAAGACTTGGTGGACAATCACACTTGATAGATTAAATAGGTTATTCTAGAAGTGTATATTGAATGACGAACGCTGAAACATATATCAGAGTGTAGCAAGACAAGTGAAAGATCAAAAAAGAGAATGGACACAAGATTAAAACTGTAATTGCAAAGTTGTATTATGTAATGGCCCCAAATGGGATGATTCCATACAAAATGGATTTTCCCCTAAATTCCACAATTCTGAAAATGCAATCAGCAAACCCTAGTTTGCAAAAATAAGCTCAAAAACCCTTGTCAAACCCTAGAAACCCTAGACGCCACAATAGCAAGGTTTTATACATGAATTCCAGCCAATTATTTGTCTCCAAATTAACTCAAAACTTGCAAAAATAATTAAAATTTTAAATGCACGAAACAAGTACCTTTTTTGCCAAATTTTGTATGCTCAAATGCCACTTTTTGATGATTGAAAATTCTGATTTAAATCCGAAAATACAATTGTTTTTCTGAAAGTGTTTCCGCTTCAAACCCTTGCCAAAAATCGCCACAAGTGCCCGAAAAAATATCAAAAAAATACAACAAACCTTTTTGGGCATAGAAATGACCGAAAATGGCTCTCCAAGCCAATCACCCCACTTGCCAAGCGCAAGAAAAATAGGTGAGCTACATCTTGCCTTCTGCAAGTGAAAAAGTCTTCAAAACCTATCAAAAAAATTCATAATTCTGAAAATTATTATTTAATTTTCCATTGATTTAGGGCTTTAAACCCTTCACGAAACTCCTCCAATACCTCACACCAACACAGAAAATTAGCAAATAAAATCAAAATATTTAATTTACATAAAATAGACAAAAAAAGCCTCTAAACCCTCGATCCAATCTTCCAAAGTGGTTCGCTCCACTTGCAAAAATAAGATAAATATTTAGCAAGGTTAACATGCAAGAATTGAACCTCAAAACCCTCACAAAACTTCACATGAACTCCTCAAATTATATCGTCTCTCCTAGGGCAAGAACAAGACCTCCTTAGCAAAGGTGGTGTCAAAAGACACCTTTTTTAGATTGATCAACACCAAAGCAACGAACTTCTATTGGGCATGCATTCCAATAGTTTTCTTAAAGCATGAAGAACAATTTTATCAAAATTCAGCATATCCTTCATTGTAGCCTCCGCCATGTATTTATAACTTTCAAAGAGGGTGAACCACTTTGGAAAGATAAAACACATTTTTTTTCTTGCTTTAGATCTCATGCCATCTCGTTTTCGAATAATATATTAATTAGTTGTCTTAATTAAATAGTAATTAAATTTACTTTAAGGTAAATAAATTAATAATTAATTCATTTAAACATTTTAGTGGTAAACCCCACTTTTTAAATATTCTATTAATTAAATAATAATTGTATTATGATAAAAATCGTTATTTCGACAATTAATAAATAACCAATTAAATAACATTCCCCAAAAAGGGCTCCTTTAGTCTATGGAAAAATAGACTAAAGGTCTTCAATACATGTTTAATCATGATGTGGAAATGGGGATATCACATATTATGCAAAGTTTTGTACCCTAACATCAATTACTTGAACCATATTTTGCTAGTGCACTACAATCAGGATTAATCTATGCTTGTTGAAGTGTCTCTACAACATCTAAAGTGTCCAACAAAAATGGAAAATAATGACATAAGAGTTCTACATTGGTGACCAGATACAACCCAAGATAAAAAGATTAAGCTTGAAAGTGTTAACTCTTATTTTCTGGGTGATTGTGTAGGGCTCATAACCAAAGTGGGCAATGCTAACGGAAAGATCCTGCAAGTATTTCTTTCTGAAGGTGAAACCATACTCAATTACAACCCTGAAAGGTGTGTAGTGTTCAATGTTGACCATGGCGTTACTTGTACTTAGCGTATGTCAATTGTAGAATGGTTTGCACTTGTTGAATTTGCTCAATGTGCTCAATGAATTGAACAACTTGGCAAAAGAGTTGCAAAAGGGAAAAGGACCGAGAATAATATCTACAATCTTGTTGGGGTAAACAGTAATAGCTGCCTCATAAAAAAGGTTGTGAAAGCTGGTTGTGGCATAAGGAATGGGACATGTCAATTTTGATAATCTAGTCAAAGTAAGTTTGAATAAGTGTGTAAGACATATGCCCAAAATAACCAAACACGCAAATACTACATGCAGAGAATGTCAATTAAGCAAGCAAACAAGAGTCAAGTTTCAATCAAAAGAATATGCGACTACAAAGCCTCTGCAATTAGTCCATACTGATCTCTGTGGTCCTACCTAGACAATAGGATCAAAAGGAGTTTATTACTTCATGTTGTTCGTAGATGATTATTCAAGGATGACATGGGTAAGTTTTTTGAAAGACAACTCTCAAGCCTTTGAGAGATTTAAGATCTTTAAAACCATGGTTGAAAACGAAATAAGAAAAAAGATCAAATGTTTGAGATCAGATAAAAGTGGAGAATTCACCTCCAATGAGTTCATAGAATATTGTGAGAGGCATGGGATTAAAAGGCACTACTCTGCTGCAAGAACTCCACAGCAAAATGGAGTTGTTAAGAGAAAGAATATGACTATTAAGGAGATAGCCAAAACAATGTTGAAAGAGGCCAAATTATCTGATGGATATTGGAGAGAAGCAGTCCAAACAACAGTATACGTCCTGAACAGAGTTCAACTAAAGGTAAAAAGTGATAACACGCCATATGAACTGTGGTATGGAAACCCTGCATCAGTTAAATACTTCAGAGTGTTTGGAAGCAAATCCTACATCAAAAGAAAGGAGGAGAAACTAGGCAGCTTTCAGTCAAGATGTGATAAAGGAATTTTTCTTGGTTACTCCACTCATAGCAAAGCCTATGTATGTTACAATAAGAGGCTGCATACAATAATTGAGAGCATCAATGTCAAGGTCGAAGAAGGATTTAAACATGTCGAACTTGTTGAGGAGATCAAAATTGAAGAATTAGGAGCAGAAAATGAAGTAGAAGCTAGTGAAGAGGAAGAAAATAGTGAATGGGCACCTGCAAGGTTTGTTCAAAAGGAACATCCCAAGGAGCAAATAATTGGCAACAAAAATGAGGGAGTTCAGACTAAGAGAAGAGTTGTAATGAACAAGGAGCAAGTAAGTTTTGCTTTATTTTCAGAAATTGAACCTAAAACCTTTAGTGAAGCCAGCAAGGATGAAAACTAGTTAAAAGCCATGGAAGAAGAACTGAGTCGAATAATAAAGAACAAAACATGGGACTTCGTTCCTAGACCCTCAAACAAGAATGTGATAGGAACAAAATAGGTTTACAAAAACAAACTCAATGAAGATGGCGATGTCATAAGAAACAAAGCAAGATTGGTGTGAAAAGGATATGCACAAGTAATAAGACATAGATTTTGAAGAGATATTTGCTCCAGTGGCAAGACTGGAAGCCATAAGAATGTTTTTGGCATTTTCTGTTCATAAGAAGTTCAAAGTATATCAAATGGATGTAAAGTCAACCTTCTTGAATGGAAACTTAGAAGAAGTCTACATTGAACAACCAGAAGAATTTTAGCTAGTGGATGGAGAAGATTATGTGTGTGGACTGAAAAAGGCATTGTATGGTCTGAAACAGGGACCTAGAGCATGGTATTCAAGATTGGATCAATACCTGGAACAAGGCTTCAGCAAAGGATGTGCAGACAGCAATTTGTACTTTAGATTAGAAGGTAAGCATATGCTGATTATTGTTGTCTATGTAGATGATATCATCTTTGGAGGGGGCAATAGTAATATGTGCAAAGAATTTGTCACACAAATGCAAAGTGAATTTGAAATGTCTATGTTGGGATAACTTTCATTCTTTCTTGGTTTACAAATTGCACAAATCAATGAAGGGATATTCATATCTCAAACCAAGCATGCAAAGGAGATGCTCAAGAAATTTGGAATGGAAGATAGCAAATCAGTTAGTACTCCCATGATAACTAGATGCACGTTGAGCAAAGAAGATGAGTCCCCTAAGGTGAATAATACTATGTATAGATTAATGATAGGCAACCTATTGTACCTAACTACATCAAGACCAGACATCATGCAAGCTATATGCATGGTCGCAAGATTTCAAGCAGCTCCCAAGGAATCACATGTCAATGCTGTGAAAAGAACTTCAGATACATCAAGAGCACAATTGACTATGGTCTGTGGTACCCTACAAGTGATGATCTCACTTTGATTGCATATGCAGATGCTGATTGGGCAGGAAGTGTGGATGATAGGGGAAACACTAGTGGTGATGCATTCTTCTTCGGAAATAGACTTATGTCATCGCTGAACAAAAAGCAAGAGTCGATTACGCTTTCTACAATAGAATCAGAGTATGTAGCAACAGCAGCATGTTGCACCCAAGTCTTGTGGATGAAGCAAACTCTCAAAGACATCAAGGTAGAATACAAAGAACCCATTTCTATCTTTTGTGATAACTCAAGTGCCATAAACATATCTAAGAATCTAGTGATGCATTCCGGAACCAAGCATATATCCATCAAATATCATTTTCTGAAAGAAAAGGTTGCAGATCATGAGGTCAAAATCGAGTATATGCCAACAAATGACCAAATTGCAGATATATTTACCAAGTCTCTTCCCAAGGAGCAATTTGTGTATCTAAGAGAGAAATTGGGAGTAGTGGCTCCCACACCACATCACTAGCTTTTAGTGATAGGGCATGAATCCAGGGGGAGTATTGAAGGAATATTATTAACCCCTAGATTAAGAGAAAAAGCAGTCTGGTGAGATAGTTGCAGTCCCTTTGCTATGTGATAACAAAGGAGGAGACACAGGTATGTTGGCTCTAGCTCATTATGCCTAGCTATAGAGAGATATGTCAATTATTGATTGGTCTTTCAAACCAATGCTATATACATGATCTTTTGAGGAATAATGGAGCCCGAGGAATCAGATTTGAATGTGTCCTAGTAAGAGTTAGGCAAATGTGCCATTGCCCAAGGGGGAGTTTCTCTCGAAGTGCTCTAACCAGCCAGGTCCAAGGATCAGAACAGCGAAGCTGCCAGAAAAAGAGCAAATTGTTGACATATTATGGTAGACTCTTTGTCATTAATGTCAAAGGGGGAGAAAGCAGAATGAAGACAAAAAAGTTAAGTCATTCTGATGATGCGTTGCCATCAATGACAAAGGGGGAGATTGTTGGACATAGTCATTGAGGTCTGAAGAATTGTCATTGATGTCAAAGGCAGCGTGTGCTATCATGCATTAATAACAAAGGTGTTGAGCTGCACAGACCAGGCGTAGAGTTCTCATGAAGTTGAATGTGCATCTTGACTTTCAAGAGTAGTCATATGAATGCCTTTCCTAGCTTGTTGAATATGGCTGGGTACACAGTTTGTTGGTGACTACATATGCATATATGGCATCATCTGGAAGAAACAATCACACCAGGTTACTCAGGGTTGCACCTACTCTTGGTGGTCTAAGTTCTACTGCATAAGGTTGTGTGTGCAAATGTTTCCACACTTAGTCGATTTTACAAGCTTGGTCTATTCTTTCATAAAAGTTTCTTGGTCAATTCAAGCTTGGTCTATTCTTTCGGAAAAGTGTCTTGGTCAATTCAAGCTTGGTCTATTCTTTCGGAAAAATGGTTAAGTACTCATCGGATAAAAAGTCCGAAGGAAATAGGTCCCGAACAAAGCTTCCGAAGTGGACCTTTCCAAAAAAGCCGAAGGGTATGTAGACACTTGCAAAAATGCCGAAGGGTAGTTTGCAAAAGGCCGAAGGGTATGTGGAACCTTACAAAAAGGCCAAAGGGTAGGTGGACGTCTCCAAAAATGCCGAAGGGTATTTTGCAAAAGGCTGAAGGGTATGTGGACCCTTACACAAAAGCCGCCCCTTACAAAAAAGTTGAAGGGTACATGGACGTTTTCGAAAATGCCGAAGGTACTTTAAAAAAAACCCGAAGGGTATGTGTCCTAAACAAAAGTGCCGAAAGATATGAGTGAAGAATTGAAGGGCACTCAGACAAAAAGCCCGCGAAAATTATCCCGAAGGGCACTCAGACAAAAAGCCCACGGAAATTGTCCTGAAGGGGACTCAGACAAAAAACCCACGAAAATTGTCCCAAAGGGGACTTGGACAAAAAACCTGTAGAAATTAACCCAAAGAGCCCTTAACAAAAAACCCACAACATTTTGTCCGAAGGATAGTTCGAAGAGATAGTGGACACTTGCAAAGCTCCCGCAAGACATTTCCAAAGAGAGAGGACACTAGCAAAACCCTGAAGGGTAGTTCAAATGAAGGGAAAGGGCACTTGAGAATTTGTCGAAGGCCAATTGCAAAGGACACAAGGACCATTACAAAGCTTCTGAAGAATCACTTGGATTGTTTCGAAAATAATCTAGGGCAAGTGAACGCTTAAAAAGGTTTTGAAGGACATTTCGGCTAAAGCATAAGACACTTGCAATATTGCCAAAGGATCAAGGCGAGATTAAAGATCGAGCATATCGAATATAATCAAAAGGAGTGAAAGCAAACCAATCATATAGAAAATATCGAGATACGAGAAAGAGCTCGACGGTTAATGCAAGAAAGATCGACGGTTCTTTTCAAAAGTGGAAATATCTAAGAGTTCAAGATAGACAGTGAATGGTGCCAATGACAAGATGAATAATCCTCATTTAAAGACATGACCAGACAAACGGTGAGCTTAAAAAGTCTACACAGAGCTCAAGATTGATCGATCCAACCGATCAATCATCAATTAAGGAAACAGTGTAGTAATGCCCTAAATCCGACAGTTGTCAAACATAGTAAAGAGATTTGACCATTGAAATATGATGCATGAACCAAGACACAGGAAAACGCATAAGTCAAAATTGCTTTTAATGAGAATTGGTTAAGTGCAATTGGAGTGTGAATGCAATTGGAGACATGAAACCCTAAGATTCAACGTATATACACGACTTCAAAACATTATTGTTGTTGCTATTGCCGTTGCAATTTCAAGAGAGTCAAACGCTATCGATGAGAGAAATATGCAGATAGAGGAAAAGGTTGTCATTTTGTGATTGCTCAGACTATCATTGAACCTAAGCATGTGAGCAATATGAAGTGTGTCTAATAGAATATATAGACACAGACCATGATAGCATAGAGAGAGGTATAGAGGAAAGAAGAGGACGTTGATGTGTCAAACAAAGAACATATAAAAGACACAAAGGAAGAGAGGCCAAAGCCGCTGGTGTAAATGGACTGTGTCAAACAGAAGATATAACGACATAGAACCAGTAAGGTAGAGAGGAAAAGAAAAGGTTGTCTATCCAGACGAATACAGACAAAGTAAAAGGCAGAAAAAGTGAATGAAGTGTGTCTGAACAAAATATATCCAGACGTATGCAGACACAGAGTAAAAGTCAGAGGAACAAAGATTGAGCGGATAAGAAGAAAGGGCACATAGAGAATGTGCAGATTTTGAGCAGAGGAGAATAGGCATACACAAAATAAGCGAAGAGTGAGCAATTACAGACTAGACTTGTAACAAAGAAACTGAACTAGATTCATTTGTGAATCTATCTTGTACACTAGAGTTGTAGCTCCATAGTTCTGATTGGTAGGTGCCTTCAGAAAAACTAAGTTGGTGCTCAGTTAGGGGATTGGTGTCTCCTAAGGATAGGTGTCCTTGAATGTAACCAGTGTGGTTTTGCCAGTGAGGTGATTTAACTATGAGGCTGGATTAAAACAGTAAATTCTAACAACTATTCTCACCGTGGTTTTTCCCTTTGGGTTTTTCACATATAAATCTGTGTACTGTGCTTCTATGTGTGTGTGTGCTCTCTACATTTGTTCTTTGATAAGCATATAAATTGATATTTCCTCTAAAAGTTTTAATCAACTAGTTTTAGCTCATCTACTGATTCACCCCCTCTCTCAGTAGATAGTTGTGTTCAACATGGTTCAAAGGCCAAGTCACATGAGAGAAACCAAGTACAAATCTCCTATAGAAATTGTTAATCCGAAGAAGTTGTGAAGCTCTATGAGATTCTTTGGTGTTGGCCATTCCTAGATGACTTGAATCTTGGTCGGTTCCATATGAACCCCTTATGCATCTACAAATGTATTCCATGTATTGTATCTCCCGCATGGAAAATGAACATTTCTCCACGTTAGCATACACCCTGTGCTGCCACAAAGTGTGAAACACATGTTCAATATGACGTAGGAGTTTATCCCGTGTTTTGCTAAAGATTAGGATGTCACCAAAGTAGACTACAACAAAAGAAGTGGTGTAAGGACTTAGGATGTCATTCACTATCCACATGAATGTTGCAGGTGCATTAGTTAAGTTGGAGGAAATAACTAACCATTCAAACAAACCTTCCTTTGCTTTGAAAATTATTTCCCAGATATTTGTTGGTTTAACACGAATCTAATAATACCCAAATTTAAGATCAATTTTGGTGAATAATTTCGCACACTGGAGTTGGTCCAGTAGGTCCTCAATCCTAGGTAGAGGATAGTGGTTCTTCACTATGATCTTATTGAGAGCTCTATAATCAATGTGCAACCTCCATATGCCATCCTTCTTTAGCACAAGCACAATTAGGCTACCGTAAGGCAATGCATTGGGCCTGATGTTGTTAGGTTGTGGAGCTAAAAGCTTCACTGATGCAGACACGGAGGAGGGTGCAGAAGGGTTGCTGAGTGCCACGGACACCGGCGTCGGTTAGGCCAACCGACGTCGGCAGGAAGGAGACTGGAAGCAACCGACGTCGGTCAGATATTGGCCGGCGTCGGCGACCCCCAGACGGACAGGGACCGGCGTCGGTCCCCTGTGTGGTTCGACTGCGAGTTTATTACGGGCAGTCAGCTAGCGAACCAAGTGTTTGCATGCTTAGTGCTAATTATAGACTGAGAGCTGCGAATCTAATTATTGTAATTAGATGTCTAATTATTGTTTGGATGAGATCTATATAATAGACTCATGGTTGTATTGTAAAGTCGTTCTAGTTTGAGTTGAGCAAAGCTAGCTCCTTCTGTGTGTGAGGTGAGCAAGAGTGTTCCTCCTAGTTCCACAGCAGTACCAGGTGTGTTGGTGCTGGATTGGAGAGTCAGCTGGATTTTTCATGGATGTATGATCTTGGTCATCAGGTGAGCATGGCTTATAGGAGATCTACATGGTAAGTAAGATCGTTGATCTACAGGTGTGTGTGTGTGCAAGGTCAAGATTCACAGGTGTGCAGAACCAGTATTGATCTGTAGGTTGGAGATCAGATAAGACAACAACACAACAGGGAGCAGAATCAGGCAGGATCTACTTGGAGTACGGTGTGTACTCATTGATATGTACGTGGAGTACATGGAGAGCTAAGAGGAAGGCAAGGCAGTTCCTTCCATAAGTATGGTCTGTTGAGGTGCAGGTTATTGCAGGTTCATGGGAGATCTACTTGAAGTACTTTGAGTACTTGTTGAGTGCGTGGAGCACTTGTGGAGTGCATGGAGCACAGGTGTAAGGTGAACACCAACTCTGTGTTTGAGTTGGGTGTTGGGACCTAGTAGAGAGAGCTTTGAGGAGAGAATTATTGTTCACTTGAGGTGTGGGAAACCTCTGAAGAGGTGGTGGAGAAGAAGTGGCATCTTCTTTATTGTATTCTTTTCTGTAAGAGTTATTAATACAAGTTGTGTATTGTCTCTCATATTCTGTGTTATTCTGAATTCTAGTTACTTATTGAATCTGGTTTATTTCCGCATATTAAGTTGCTTGGTTTGGTAATCAACTGTGTGCCTCCGGTGTTTCGCATCCTGACAAGTGGTATCAGACCCAGGTTGCAGGAAGCAAGTTTTGTGTTTTGGTTACTAGGCACTCTCAGGAGTTTCTGATTGAGTGGGAGTAGAGCAACGACAGATCAAAGTAAGCTAAAGATGGAGGAGTTGAAAAGCACAGATGGTTACTTAAGGTCCCATGGAAAGAAAGAGCAGGTAAAAGAAAATTGTTGGTTGGTAGCAGATCAGCATGAAGAAACTGAAAATACAGATGTAGCAGGTGTTGTTGCACAGGATGTGTTTGCAGGTTTCTTGGATAAAGTTGAATCTTGAATAAAAGATTTGGTTGCCTCTTTCCATGCAGCCCCAGGTAGAGGAGCTGGTGAGCCTTGCCAAAGAATTGGCAAAGGGGAAGTGAAGCTGAAATTGCAGGCGGCCAACACACAGGTGTTGATGAAGGTCATGCAGGTCCCAAGTTTAGAGATATGGCTAATTTTTTCAGAAATATTGGGTGATGAAAGATGCACAAAAACTCTCACAGCGGGTGCACTTGAATTAGCTGGTGGTAAGAAAACAGGTATTTTTTATCTACTTATTTATATCACTGATTCTTCTTCTGTTGCGGAGACGTGGCTTCGTAGGCTTGGTCACATGAGCAGGAAGGAGATGCATGTTCTTAAGCGAAAGACAGATGTATTTGACAAGCTTAAGAACTGGAAAGCCTTGGTGTTCTTGGAGGAGATGGCGGACAGAAATCAGTGGATGGTGCTGGATACTTCTGAGTAGAGCAGTTTGGACATGGGTTTTGATTCAAAAGAGCTCGCGGGTAAAAAGTCATCACTCACAGGAAACACAGATACCGGCGTCGACAGGAAAATCGACGTCGGCAGTATGTAAGACCGATGTCGGTCATGAGGACCGACGTCGGCAACAGGACACCGACATCGGCAGGTTGGTAGTCAGGGACAGACGCATGGAAACCGACGTCGGTCGGATGCAGACTGTGGAGTGACCGAGGTCGGTCACTGTAACGGATTTTGGGTGGACAGCATGCTGTCAAGGAGTCTCAAACACCCATACGGAGGACTGAAGACGTAAGTAGGCCCTCAAATTCGTTGTTCCTCTTCTTTATACTCGTTGCTGATTGTAGAGCAGGAAGGATCCAGGAAACAGGTGGGAGCATGGCAGGGATATGTGCAGAACCAAACGGGAGTTTTGGTAGGGTTGCCAGCCGGTGCGAAAGCACAGAGACGAATGGATTCCTTAGTTGAAGAATAGAGAGAACGGATACGTGAGACGGAAGACCAGGAATATGGTCTTGAGGTAGCTGCAGGACAGTGGTACAGGTTTTGACAGGTGGAGGACGAAGCATGGCTTCAGTCAATGTCAGGGTAACTACTGTGGTTTGACTTACCAGGGGGATAGTGACTGCAACATCATTCTATTATTGTATGTGGATGGTATGCTAGCTAGCAGGTTTGTACATACAGGGTTTTGCTGAGCTAAGGGTAAGATTAGTTCAGTGGCATGTCATGAGGAGTTTGGAGCAGCGAAATTCTTTGACATGGGAGGCATGGAGATCACAGATAGATTTTGTCTCCAGTGGGAGCTGATGTGAATCAGGTGTTGGCGAGGTTCAGGATGTAGAGCCGGAGCACACTAAGGGCTGGACAGGTACAGTGTCTGAAATCACATGAAGTCTGGTATAGACCTGAGTATTCCCATGCAGTGGGAGCTGTCAGAGAGTTAGGAGCCAATTCGGGGAAGTGGTTCTCAGGGCTTGAGAGGGACCAGCAGTAGGTATACATGCAGGGTCAAGACTTCACTACATGTGTTTGTAGGTTCGGATGTGGCAGAGTACTCGGATGACAGGAGGTACACCAAGGGATGTGTGGTGGGTTGTCTTCAAGATTGATCTTGAAGAGGGATACAAACCAGGAAACAGATTAGACGGAGTACAAGTACAGGTACAGTGCAGCTGTTTATCTCCAAGTGGGAGATTGTTAGGTTGTGGAGCTAAAAGCTTCACTGATGCAGACACGGAGGGTGCAGAAGGGTTGCTGAGTGCCACGGACACCGGCGTCGGTTAGGCCAACCGACGTCGGCAGGAAGGAGACTGGAAGCAACCGACGTCGGTCAGATATCGGCCGGCTTCGGCGACCCCCAGGCGGACAGGGACCGGCGTCGGTCCCCTGTGTGGTTCGACTGCGAGTTTATTACGGGCAGTCAGCTAGCGAACCAAGTGTTTGCATGCTTAGTGCTAATTATAGACTGAGAGCTGCGGATCTAATTATTGTAATTAGATGTCTAATTATTATTTGGATGAGATCTATATAATAGACTCATGGTTGTATTGTAAAGTCGTTCTAGTTTGAGTTGAGCAAAGCTAGCTCCTTCTGTGTGTGAGGTGAGCAAGGGTGTTCCTCCTAGTTCCACAGCAGTACCAGGTGTGTTGGTGCTGGATTGGAGAGTTAGCTGGATTTTTCATGGATGTATGATCTTGGTCATCAGGTGAGCATGGCTTATAGGAGATCTACATGGTAAGTAAGATCATTGATCTGCAGGTGTGTGTGTGTGCAAGGTCAAGATTCACAGGTGTGCAGAACCAGTATTGATCTGTAGGTTGGAGATCAGATAGGACAGCAACACAACAGGGAGCAGAATCAGGCAGGATCTACTTGGAGTACGGTGTGTACTCATTGGTATGTACGTGGAGTACATGGAGAGCTAAGAGGAAGGCAAGGCAGTTCCTTCCATAAGTATGGTCTGTTGAGGTGCAAGTTATTGCAGGTTCATGGGAGATCTACTTGAAGTACTTTGAATACTTGTTGAGTGCGTGGAGCACTTGTGGAGTGCGTGGAGCACAGGTGTAAGGTGAACACCAACTCTGTGTTTGAGTTGGATGTTGGGACCTAGTAGAGAGAGCTTTGAGGAGAGAATTACTGTTCACTTGAGGTGTGGGAAACCTCTGAAGAGGTGGTGGAGAAGAAGTGGCATCTTCTTTATTGTATTCTTTTATGTAAGAGTTACTAATACAAGTTGTGTATTGTCTCTCATATTCTGTGTTATTCTGAATTCTAGTTACTTGTTGAATCTGATTTATTTTCGCATATTAAGTTGCTTGGTTTGGTAATCAACTGTGTGCTTCCGGTGTTTCGCATCCTGACAGATGTGTCATTTACCCATGAGTCCATGGATCTGCCACTTGATTTCTTCATTCTCCAGAAATGATCTGTGGTATAAAGAAACATTAGTTAGAGGTAGTCTTGGGATAAAATCAAATAGTATGCTTTATTATATAGTGCATAGGCACTACTATGTGACTAAAAGATATTTTTGTATTTTTCCAACATGTCGTCTAATTGTTTTGTCTTTGTTGCTACTAGAGGAACTATAGTATGGATTGGTGAGGCAAAAACGCTCTTACGTTCATGTCTCACCATCAAGAGTAAAAACTTCTTACTGGAACTGACTAGCTTCTTGCACATCTTGGCACTAATGAGTGACAACTTAGGAACTATTTCCAATGTGCAGTAACTCATATCACCAACATCTATGACAACATTTTTAGGATTTGTGTAATATCCCCAATAAGGAGATCATTGGCATTGCAAGAGGAGATCGCTGGAATTAAGTGACGTCTGTCATTAAATCAGCATTAATCAATAACTGCTAGCATTAAAGGAGTGCCACACTCAAGGAAATTGTTGTCATTAAAAGAGCGCCCCACTCAAGGAAGGTCGCCACACCAAATTAATATTAATCAACGTTAATTAGTATATTTCACTAATTAACAAATAGCCATTCGAAAGCCACCACTTTTGGAGAGTGGCCACTTTTGGGAGGAGACATCTTTTTAATATAAGGCTTGACGCTATAAATACTCAGCCTTTGTTTTGGAAGAAGACATCCAATCATATTCGTTAAGACAAGCAACTTTGTACAAGTATCAACAAAGGCTCTTAAGGATGTAACCCTTAATTGCGAACTTGATCTCAAGGAAGAAAACCCTTGTTATCAAATAGCACAAGGACAAAACCCTTTGTGGATTAAATACTTTATTATTCGAAAAAATTTGAATTAAATTCATTTTATTATATAAATTTTTATTTCAAGTTTAAAATCAATAATTCTTTTAAAAGGGATTTCCAAGGAATCCAAATTCTTGCATAATATTCCGATTTGGAATATTACAGTGGTATCAAAGTTTTCCATCCTGCTAGCCTATGGAATAAAAATCATATGCAAAATAACAATAAGAAGATTTTGTATTATGAAAGGAGAAATAAAAGAGGAGACATGGAAGATGATAGAAATATTGAGAGGGTAGATAAACTTATCCAAGACCAAAAACAATTGGCAAATACGATGGCACAATTGACCCATACCATGAAAATGATGATGAATTGCAATATAAAAAATGCAGAAACTAGTTCATCCATCTCTGAGCTCAAATGTAAGGCAGACACCACATCGTCATATCAGCATTGCCAACCAACATTCATTCTGAGAGAACTCGACGAAGAAATTCCAAAATCATTTAATGATCTTATAACTTGTTTCGAAGCATATCAATAACTTCCAGAGGGAATCCAAAGGGGAATTACCCTACAAACTTATATGGCAATGAGAAAAAATGGAGGTGCAACTCAGCCAAAATATAAAATCCAAAATAGACAAAGGGATATGCAACATGCATTAGGCAAAATGTCACTATCACTTTTTGATGGTACAAATAAATGTATGGCTAGGGCGTGGTACAAAAGCTAGACACGTATCTTTCGTTACATCCAATGATGGAAGAAGCCATAAAATTTGTGACTCTCAGAGATGGATGGTGGTTCCATGGAGGGGTCATCCAAGGACATAGCTATATCAGTTCATATTACGATTTTGCCAAATGATTGATCGAAAGGTTTGATACGGTAGATCCCAAGGTCCATTTTAAGGAATCAGCACTATTAAAACAAAACAATAGCGTTGATGAATATGTGGCAGAATTTCAAATACTAGCAGTAATGGTTTCCAACATGTCTGAAAAAAGCCATGTAGTATTATTCACAGAAGGATTAATAGAACCTCTAAAAGGCTTGCTCAAAGCTTTTACTCCAACACTTCAAGAAGCAATTAAGAAGGCCTTAGATTTTGAAGCTTCAACCTTAAAAGGCAGAAATATGCCACCCATCCAACCTAGGGGAATGGGAATTGGTCCTCCAAGAAATCAATCCTATAAGCAAAGGAGACCAATACAAACAAGCGGACCTCAACCCTATAAGACACCAAAGCCAAATAAGGAATTGGAAACGCGTAATAAATCAAGGAGAAAAAAGTTATGCTTTACTTGTAAAGACCCATGGATTCCAAGGCATCGTTGTTTGAGCAAAGGGCAAGTTCACTACATCAAAATTGCTCCGGAAAGTGAGATAGAAGAAGAGATAAAATTAAACAATGGAAACCAATTACAAATAATGGCAGACAAAACCATGGAAGGAACATTTGCCACTCTATCAATAGCAACTCGATATCATCCATTTCGAGTAAGAGGAACATTGCGAGGACAAAGAATTACAATCTTAATTGATAATGGGGCTGCCCATAATTTTATTGATGAAAAATAGGTCTGAAAACGGAAGAATTCAAGGGATTTTCGGTAATAGTTGCTGATGGATTTACTCTTCCGTATACAAAGAGAATTCCACAATTAAATTTGACTTTGGGAGGATATGGAATAAACAATGACTTCTATGTCATTAATATTGGTGAAACAAATTTGGTATTAGGAGTTCAATGGTTGCATTCGTTGGGTGAATTACCAAAATTATTAGACAATGGAAATTAAGTTCCAATCAAATGGAAGGGAAACAGTTTTGAAAGGCATGGCCAATGGTAGCCCTCAAATAGTAACGGCAAAAACAATGGAAAGAACATTTAATAAGGGGCATGTAGCATGGGCGGTACAATGTTTGATCAACTCCGCACAAGAACGCGAAACACATCATGATGATATTTAGCCTATCATCAAAAGGCATGCCAAGGTGTTTGACAACCTACCATCCGAACTACCCCAAACAAGAGGCTTCCAACATATCATTGAGTTGGAACCTAGAACGAAATCAATAATAACTACACCATACCGACATCCAAAGATTTATAAGGATGAGATCGAAAAAGTCATTAAAGAACTCTTGGAGATGGGGCATATTAGGCCAAGTGCTAGTTCATTTGCTTCTTCCATCGTGTTGGTCAAAAAGGATGGGACATTGAGAATGTGTATTGATTATCGAAAGTTAAATAAAAAGACCATCAAGAATAAATATACGATACCCAGGATCGATGAATTAATCAATGAACTACATGGAGCCACTTGTCAAAAATTTATTTTAGATCCGGGTGCCATCATATACGAATGAGGGAAGATGTTCAGAAAACGGCATTCCGATGCCACTACAGGGATTTCAAATTTCTAGTAATGCCATTTGGACTTATGAATGCCCTAACCACATTTCAATCTTGCATGAACCACATTTTTAGTAAGCATCTAAGCAAATTTATCTTGGTTTTCTTTGATGATATTCTAATATATAGCAAGAATTGGGAAGAACATCTACAACATTTAGACATGGTACTTGCCATATTAGAACAGCAGTCCCTCTTTGCCAAAATATCAAAATGTGAATTTGGTATGACAGAAATCCTATATCTAGGGCATATAATAAGGATGGCATCCATGTTGATCAAGAGAAGATCCAAGCCATTATAAGTTGGCCTCCTCCTACCAACATGACACAATTGAGAGGGTTCATAGGCCTTTGTACCTATTATAAAAGGTACGTTAAAGGATTTTCACAACTAGCAGCACCTTTAACCAATTCAACAAAGAAGAGATCTTTTAGTTGGAGGGAGCTTGCTCAATCAGCATTTGAACACCTTAAACAAGTGATGAGTTCATGCCCAGTTTTGGCAATGTCGGACTTGTCATTACCCTTCGTGTTGGAATGTGATGCGTCAGGGGAAAGTGTTGGTGCGGTTTTAATGCAGAATAAGCATCCCATTGATTTTGAAAGTCAAAAACTCAAAGAGCATGAGCAGAGATATTCAATCTACGATAAAGAAATGTTGGACATCATGCATGCCCTTGCTAAATTCCGGCAATATTCAATATGTGGAAGATTTGTGGTCAAAACTGATCACAATAGCTTGAAATATTTCTTGGAGCAAACAGACTTAAATGAAAGATAGCAAAAATGGGTTAGTAAGATCCAAACCTTTAATTTCGACATTGAATATGTTAAGGGACAAAATAATGCAGTGGCAGATGCTCTATCAAGAAGACCACATTTATGCTCCATGGTAGAAATTACAGCCAATTGGAAGGCATTCATAACAACGGAATACATTAAGGATGAGTAGGCCAATGCAATCTTAGAAGGAAAAAATGAAGATGAACATTATAAAGTAGTAGAGGACTTCATTCTCTACAAAGATAGAATTTTCTTAGTAGTCGGTTCCAATCCTAAAGGCCATACATAATGACCAATTAGCAGGTCAACCTGATTTTGTAAAGACATACAAACAATTAAGGGATCAATTTTTTTGGAAAGGACTTAAAAGCAAAGTCCTTAAATACATTCAGGAATGCACCACTTACCAACAAAATAAAATAGAACATAACTTTCCTGTTGGATTGTTGCAACCTTTGCCTATCCCTACTCAAAAATGGGAGAGCATATCTATGGATTTTATTTTGGGACTACCCACGATTCAAGGACAAAGCAACCTTTATGTAGTCGTAGACCAATTATCAAAATACGCTCACTTCTTTCCACTCCCCGAGAACTATGATGGTCCCGTGATAGCTGGAATATTTTTTAAAGAGGTTTTTAGGCTTCATGGACTACCAAAGAATATAGTCAGTGATAGTGATACTAGGTTCATGAGTGCTTTTTGGCAAGAGCTTTTCCAATTGGCAGGTACAGAGTTAACCCCAAGTACGAGTTATCATCCTCAAATGGATGGTCAAACAAAAGCCGTAAATAAATGGATTGAGAGGTACTAAAGAAATTATGTCATCGGGCGACAAAATGTTTGGATCAAATGGTTATATTTGGGTGAATTCTGCTACAATACTTCTAATCACATGTCTATTGGAATGTCACCTTTCAAGGCATTCTATGGGTATGATGCTAAAACTTTTGTAGATTTGGTCATTCTAGATAGTAGGGTTCTCGGAGCCAAGGATTTAATACATCAAGATTTTCTAATAAGTCTCAAGGACAATCTTCGACACGCCCAAAATCAGCAAAAGTTGTATGTGGATCAACATACAATAGAGAGAACTTTGGAAGTTGTCGATATGGTATATTTAAGGTTACAACCTTATAGACAATCTTCGCTTAAACAAAGTGGTGTTGAAAAACCCAAGCCTCGATTTTACAGGCCATACCAGATTATATGAAGAGTGGGAGAGGTAGCATACGAATTGGATTTACTAGGGCACAACGGCATATATAATGTCTTCCATGTGTCTTGCTTGAAACGAGCCACTTGGACAACATATTATTCCTTCCATGGAATTACCCCCCATTGATGAAGAAGGTAAATTGATTCTCATACCGGAGACCATTTTTGATACGCATGAAAAAGAATTACGAAATAGAAGTATCAAAGAATATCTAGTTCGTTGGAAGAATTTTCCAACAGAAGACCCCACATGGGAAGGAGCAACCATTTTAGAGCATTCCAACTTACAATTGCATAGCACGAGCAATTTGAGGAAGGGAGGTCTGTAATATCCCCAATAAGGAAATCGCTAGTATTACATGAGATCACTAGAATTAAGGGAAGTTTGTCATTAAATCAACATTAATTAGTAACTATCAGCATTAAAGGAGAGCCACACTCAAGGAAGGTCACCACACCAAATTAGTATTTATCAATGTTAATTAGTATATTTCATTAATTAACAAACAATAATTGGAAAGTCACCACTTTTGGGAGGAGAGATATCTTTTTAATGGAAGGCTTGACGCTATAAATACTCAGCGTTTGTTTTGGAAGAAGGCATCCAATCATAGTCATTAAAACATGCAACTTTGTACAAGTATCAACAAAGGCTCTTAAGGATGTAACCCCTTAATTGTGAATTTAATCTCATGGACAAAAACCCTTGTTATCAAATAGCCCAAGGACGAAACCCTTTGTGGATTAAATATTTATTATTCAAAAAAATCTGAATTACATTTATTTTATTATATAATTTTTTATTTCAAGTTTAAAATAAATAATTCTTTCAAAAGCGATTTCCAAGGAATCCAAATTCTTGCATAATATTCCGATTTGGAATATTACAATTTGCTTCATTAGACTGCATGTTGATGGTAAAGATATTGCTGACCAAGTAAAACATTAGATACCTTTAATGGTGTGGCGTCGCAAAGGGACTGCATCTTGAAAAGGCTTTATATTGTACACCAAGTGACACTATTGAGTAACGCATTTCTCAAAACCCGCATTGAACCATCCAATGGCGCATGTCTCCCTTTTTGGCATTGCTTGTTTTTAGACCCTTAGCTTGGTTTTTGTTCCCACAAGGCTAAGGGAAAGAAAGAAAAGGGAACTATGAGGGAGCCATTCAAAGAGCAAAAAAGTGAAAAGTACTTAAGTGTTCTAATTTTCTGTTGAGTTATGCAAAAAATGCTTTCGGTCTAATTCTCACTTAAGTAGGGGACTTTTAAGGGTCATGAGAGCCTAACACCTCAAAAAAAAAATTTTAAAAGTACAATTGCTTATGATTCAAAAGACACATCTTCCAACTTGGGCACCACCCATGGGGAGATGATTATAAAGAGCAATTGAGAATTCATTTGGAAGGTTAGGCTAATTTGGAATATTAAATTATTGATCAAGTATGTCAAGCTTGTTCATCACAACTTGAGGACGAAAACCTTCAAGTGTGTCAGGTTTTGGGGACAAAAACCTCCATTCATACATTCAGAGCAGTTTTATTTAAGGGTTGTAATTGTGCTTCAAAGTTTCATGGTTTCATGCAATTGGATCTACAAAGGTGTTTTGGAACATCACCTTCATTAAGAATTGAATCAAACCCTATAAAGAGCTAAAAAGTCATAAATTCCAAGTCAAAGAAAAGGAGCAACCCACTCTAAGGCAATAGGAAGGCTACCAAAGCTAGGCAACTTCCTTGGAGAGTGGGGCGAATGCCTTAGAGCATCATTGGACTTGCTTTCAATGACAAAAATTAGGTTTAAGGCAATAATAATATTTTTAATATTATTGTTATATTTTTCTGATCTTTTGCAAGATGATTTTGAGTGGATTGAGGGTTGAAAATAAAGTAATTAATTCAGAAAATTATTTGTATAATTTTTCTTAGTAGAGTGATTCACTTAGGCAAGTTGTTAGTGTTTTTGCGCTCTAATATTGAAGGGAATAATTTATTTTATATTCTGAAAATTATTCTGTAATTTCCCAATAGGGGCAAATTGATTTCGGGAACTTGGAGACCTTGTTGAAGAGATAGAACAAGGGTTTGATTTTCAGATTTGTTTTTTCTATTTTTCTAAAGTATAGCGACTTATTTGGAGGAGATAGATTGACTATTGGCAATCTTAGTATGTTCTTTGGAAGCCCTAATAAATTGCAGGGATTTTTAGCATATTTATTGGGAGTTTGTGCAAGGGTTTCAAGGCTAATTGGAAGGGGAAAACGCAATTGTACTAGCATTTTAAAAATCATAATTATTGCAAAGAAATTCCAGTGACATCACCATTCTATCTTGCCACAAATAGAGGTAGTTTATTGTAGTTTCATATTCAATAATTATTGGAGTTATTTTGCAGTGTTATTGCTTGGAACTTGGACATTTATTGATGCTAAGGTTTGCTGGTTTTTAGGACAGAATTTCAAATTATTTTCAGTTTCACAGAAGGGTTTGTTGGAAAACCCCAACTTGTCCTAATTGTCCCATTTGGGGACATTACAATTTAGTGTCAGTGGCAAGTTCAATCTTTAAACTACTTCATGAGAAATCAAGTTCCTCTGGATTTCATTTTCAACGATGAAGTGTATTGATTGACCATTGATCCAAATTTGAGAATGGAACAATCGTTTTGCTTCCTTTGAATTTGTGCTAGAGAAAGAAGCAATTTTGCTATACCTACCATAGCACTAGGTTCATAATCCATGATCTGCTTACCTTGCTCCAATGTCATAGTGCTTGTACCTATTGCCTCAAGTTGTGTAAGTAGAGTTTTCCAAGTGTGGCACTCTTCATTTTAGTGACTACTGGAGTTATGAATTGAGAACCATTTGCCAATCTTGGAATGCTTATTATGATAATTTGACGATGTATTCTTCTTCTAAGGTTGGCACGAAGGGTTCCCTTGTGTAGGAATTTGCTTCAAATGGTTACACTACGATCAATCTTGAGACTTGGATTCTTCTTTTTTAGTCTTCAATTTAGCTTTTGCTTTGAATTTGCAAGCAAATCTATAGCATTTTTGAATGGAGATCTCGAGGAAATCCATATCCAATTGGATATACAGTGTCAAGCATTATCTATACTTCAAAACAATATTTTGCTCATATACCTGAACATCAAGTTTTGAAACCAAAGTATAAAATGTGTCTGTGTATTCTTGCACAAATTGATCAGTCTTGGCATAACTGAGAGAATTTGATGCACTGGTCATCATAGTTTCCAATAGGGTAATAGGTTTATTTGAGTGCTTCTACAAAACCATTCCAGGTATCTACAAATGTGTCTAAGCCAACATCTTCACGTGCTTCACGTGTGCTGTATGAGATCCCACCATTTTTTTACTGATAAAGAAACTTTCAAAAGAGCAAATGTAATATTTTCTTGGTCCAAGAAATGATTCACCATGTAGTATGAACATATTAGATTAAGTCACTTATCTAGGACATTGGCATTTATCTTTCCTTCAAACATAGGGATGTCTAAATTGACTTGGAACTCATAGGTGTGTGATCACCAAAAGGTTGTTGTGAACGACATGTGTTGGAAAGAGTATGAACATGCTTAAGAAGTTGAGCAAAGTGATTGACAATACTCGCCCATACATCTTCACGTCATTCTTCCAATTCTTCTCATTGTCGTTGCAAAGCATCCTCTATCATTCTCTGCAACATGTTTGAAGTTAAATGTCTTTGTAGTTTATTTATCTACCATCTAAGAATGTCAAAGAAGGTATGATGAAGGATCAAGAGTCTCGAGCCCTAACTTCCTGTAATCAGACCTTGCATGAGTGGGCATAAAAATAGATAAGGATTTCAAATACAACTTTGATACCTTTGTGAGATGATATGAAGTGTGTGTGCTCTAATACCACTGATTTGGGGCCCAAGAGGGGACCCAGTGGGCAATCACACTTAACAGACTAAATGAGTCATTGTGGAGGCACATATTGAATGACAGAGGCCAAAAGATATACTAGATTGTAGTAAGATAAAAGAAAGAGCAATAATGACAATGGACACCGGATTAGAACTATAATTTCAAAGTTGTATTATGCGAAGTTTTGAACAAGATCGGATGTGCGATGTCTGCATACTCCCTAACTTCATTCTAACTACAAAGAATTGAAGTGTACATTAAAATACAAGGATGAAGCTTTGATTGAATTTTTACAAGAGTTGGTTACAAACACTTCATAGCGAATCATTAGTTTGTCGTCTTCTAGTAATGCAATTGTAGAGTTGCACAATACAATATTGACTATGTAGGAGTTGTGCAATATCACAGAAGAGGAGGTAGGCCTTCACAGTATGCACATGTGCTTGGGATGATGTTGATGCTACTGGTGAAGATAGATCATGACACAGAGCAACCACGAAGTGTTGTGAATTGATTGAAGGCTCAGATTCTCTTGGAATAGAGATTAATACGATAACAAGTTCTGTAAAAATAAAGTGTTTGTAAGCGAAAATATGGTGTATACATATGCCCCACCAAAGCTCAACACGTCACAATAGCATAACGTGGGATGGTGTTTTGGGGAAACAACACAATACCACAAAGATAATATAAATGACTATGATGACATAACTGACAAGATGAAAGGTAACATGCGTACCTCGAATTACCTTTCACTTGAAATGGATGCACATAAATATGTTAGTTTTGATCGTGACGAATGCAAAAGTTGCTTATGTTAGCCCTAATGATACAAGACCACATGGACCAAATCAATTCAAGCGTACGTAGAAGAGTCCATAAGTGCAAGTATATGAGCCTCTCAAGGAGGATGGTACTAGAATGGGTCCAAATAGCCACAAAGGAAAGGCTAAATTAGGTAAGGATGACCTAAAGGATATATAAGATGAACAGGAAGGGTCCAGATAGCCAAGAGGCAAAGGCTAGATTAGCTCCAGATGACTTGATGGTAAATGAGGAACTGAATGGGTTGATAAGTCATAAAGGTAAAAGCTGGATTAGGTCTAAAATACCCAAAGGATAAAAAGGAAAAACTCAAAATCTCAAACATAACTAAGAGGAGTCTAAGAAAAATAAAACAATAGTCAAGAGAGCATCTTGAAAACCCAAATATGCAGCTGATACTCAAGAATGGATAGTTCAAAGGGAATCCTAGATTGATTCCCCACGTCTTATCATTTGAAACCCTTGAACCCTAATGTTGTCGCAATGCTAGCATGTCTAAAACAAATGAAGAATAGGATGCAAATAAATGGGGTAGACTTGAAAACAAGTATGCCAATGGGGGGGAAATAATGAAGGGAGAGGAAAAGAGGACACCACCAAGGTGAAAATATGTTCTTTACCAGAGACAAGACGCTATAATCAATTTTGCAAGACTAATAATTGTTGACATCGAAAGGTTTAGGAACCTTAGTGAAGTATATAGATATATCCTCTGAAGGCTATGCAAGATAAGTAAAGGTGCCTACCTTCCCAAGACATGTTCTCCGTTCCTCAGGACCCCACCGAAGCCATCGACAAACTACGAGGATCAAGGACTTGAATGAAAAGGCATGCAGTGTATACACCTTATTTTCTCTTGAAGAACTCATCAGCGCATTAATCTCCCTTAGTGTATGACCTAAAGAGTAAATCAAGGTCGAGGTGGGCCACCTCATGGCACTTTGTGAGAGGTTTTGTCATGCTTATCCATTCTTACTACCACCTTCATTCTTGAAATGACATCAGCTTGTTTGTCCTTCGAGGTTTCTACACTCTTTTGCCTCTCTTTTTTCCCTTTGTGCATGTTTATTCGATATCATTGGCTTGGTAGATGACGTCTTGTAGTGCCCCTAACTTGGTCATTATTTGACGGCCTGGTGACATACTATGTTTGTTGGACATTTTTATTCGCCATCGATCAAGCCGATGACGTCAACTGAGTTTGAGTTTTGACTTTTAGGGTTTGGATTTGTATTTAAAGGGTTCCTATTTGTCATTTCTCAGAATATACACCTAATCCACTCAGCTCACACATGCAAATCCACCTTAGTAAGAATAAGAGGAATTAGGTCTAAGGAGCTTAAAATTGAGGAATACAAGATAGCACAAAGACTTGAGGATATCAAGGATAGATGTTGAGCCAGCAAAGTACACTTAGCCTTTGGAGTCCCCAACTTGGTTCTACTTAGGTCTTCCTCTTTCCATCTTGACTTCCACCTACAACCATCTCTCACAAAGTACCACTTGAGACAAGGGGGAAATTAATGCACCAACATGTCAATCCAAGGTAAGTATCCCAATCCTGTAATCTTTATTTTTGTACTTTGGTACTTACATTATATTGGTTCATTTATGTTTATCCATGCTCAAAATTGTATATGTTTGTTAGTACTTTACTATTATTTCATGGTCTTTATTTACACCTCAGGGTTATTGTCTAATGTCACCTTTAAAACCCTTAGTTTAAATACCTCATGGTTACCGCCTAATGGCATTGTATTAATTTTGATTACCTCTTTCACCTCTTGGTTACCGTCTAATGACACCTCGGATCTAGTTAGGACCTATGCTTTCTATTGTTTGTGTATATTCCCCTATTAGATCCTTTATGACCTCCTTGCTCATCACCCTTGTCTATAGGCTCAGACCACTTTGTGGACTAGTGTCTCGCACGTGCATTGGATCTAGTACGGTCTTACACCTTTTCCTATTTTTAAATATCCTTATATTGTTGACCATTTGAGGCTTACATATATTTTGGTGAACCTGAAACTTTTCCCATATCAATTTTTCAATCTTAATCATGTCACCTGGGTTTTTCTAGCAAGTCTCAACCCATTCAAATTCTATATCGGTTGAGATATTGTGAGGGTTGTAGGGAATATTGTCATGAATATAAGAATAAAGTTTAAGTTAATAAGGAGTTATATGTCAAAGATGATGTAAATAGACAATGATTTACTTTTTCGTTGAGGGTGATTCCCGAAGGTGTTGGTTGTCCCCAACCATCGCAGCTCCTCATTGAGAATGGTATATAGTGTGTTGTATGGCGGTATGGCGGTAGATCTGAAGATATAGATTACCATCAATTTCCATCATAGAGAAGAATGTTTTCTAAATCCTGAAATTTTATGGAAAAGGCTTTTTGTTTTCATTGTGTTCATTGTGTGATGTGATGTTTTCCAATGCTACAATGTACATGTACATTCATTCCCTAGAATATGGTAATGTCCATGTGAAGTACATGCCACATACATTATCAATATATCCTCATTTAAAACTCTATTAAATTCCCTCTTTGAGGGAAAGTGCGTATATATATCCTCATTTAAAACTCTATTAGATTCCCTCTTTGTGGGAAGGTGAGTGGGGGCGTGTGAGTAATTGAGTGGAAGGATCCCATCTATGGAGATGTCAGAATGCTGCAAAAGCAAACTAGGAGAAAAAATAAGCATAATAATACGACCTCACTCAACCAAGGGCTTTGCCCCGAGTAACTAATAGCTTTGGTCCTCGAACATACCGACAAGAGGCTTCCCTCCAATCCAAAAGAAACAATAAGAGTGATGGTGACCCATAGACCATTTTGAACAGTATAAGTGCAGATTTTCATAACAGCAAGTAATCTACAACGATCACCAAGGGAACACCCACTTGTATAAATGAAATTAGAAAATTTCTAGGACCCGTAGGCTAGAAAATTATCTATATATTTTACAAGATAGCGATACCCCTATGGCAATAATCCTAAATTGAGAAACAACAAAAAATGGTTTGATAGCTTGAGGAAAGTATTAATCAAAGCTCCCATGCTGACACTACCAGATGCAATCAAACCATGCACAATCAATATAGATGCAATAGGATCAGCACTTTCCCAAGATGGTAAAGCAATAGCTTAATAGATGTCGTTGATCAAAGATATGCCATATTTAACCAAGGACTTCTTAAAGTAATCCATGCAATCAAAACTTGCAAACATTACCTTATGAACAACTTCAAAAAATATACAGGTCAAAAACTATTACTATGCTTTACCCAAAATAAGAGCTATCTTACAAGCAGTATAGATGATCATTAATTTTCAACATATACAAACCAAAACCAGTTCATAGACCAGGAAAAGTGAATGTTGTAATAAATCCTCTATCTCGAACTTAATCAATCTTGGCAGTAAGGGGAAACCTGAAGGTTGATTGTGAAAGAACTAAAGAAAAATTTAAATCACCAAGAGTACCATAAATTTATCAAAATCTGTAAAGAAAATCACTTTATATAAGGATATAGGTTAGAAGACATCTTCTATTACAAAAACAAATCAGAACCCAATAATTACCCTATCAAAAGTACATTTTTTTAACAAATTCCACAATGACCCACCCGCATACCAAGATGGCAAAAATAAAACTTAATAAGAAAGTAAGAGGCATGTCTATTGAAAGAATATGAGGAAAGATTAGCCAAGTATGTCACAACATGTGACAAGTGTCAAGTAAACACAGCTAAAAGTTACCTCTGCAAAAACTGAATTCCCTTGCCTATTCAAAAAAGTAAGTGGAAAACATATCCATAGACTAAACAAAACGACCAAATGATGGTCGTAAGTGATAGACAACCAAATCATGGTTGTAGGTGATGGACTAAAGAAAAATGGCTGGCATTATTCCCTCTAGATGATGCATAGCTCGGAAGTATGGCCAATGTAAGTTAGATCTTTAGAAATATAATCCTGAATTCACGGATATTCTATGAAAAACTGTTTCTTAACAGCTAGGAACCCAACTAAAATTGCATTCATGACCACCCACAGTCAAATGGGCAAACTGAGAATAAAAAAGATTATTGAAAACATGTTAATATCTCATGTAGCAAGAGGCCAAACACTTAAGGAAGAAAAACTTTCTTCTGTATAATTTGCCTACAATAAAAGTGTATATTCAACCAAAGGAATGACTAACCTCAATTTAATATATGGTTTCAAAACAACTTTCCCGGTTCATGGTATTATGCAGGGGAACCCAGTCTGAGTACGTACCAGATCCAGGTTCAGGTCCGGTACATCCCAGATTTGCCCCAGGCAGAACCCATAGTAAAAAACACTTTTTTTTTCTAATTTTTCTCAAAGTAGTGCCAGTAGAATCATTTGCAGTATAAAGATCTAATGCAAACAACAATTTTTTGTATGAGTGAATAGCAATGCAAAGAGTGTCATGGATAGTACCACAAACAGTGTCATGGATAGTACCGCAAACAGTGTTGTGAACCATTTGCAGACAAAGGCAGAATTTCTAGGTATTCAAATCTGCAGGCTTCTACAGAAAACAGAAGCTGCATTCCACATGGGGTTCCCTCAAACGCAGAACAATATGAAGATCTAAGCCACCCCTGCTGATTCCCCGTGCTTTCAGCAGCTTAATGAAGTTGGTTTTATAATATTATTTATTATGACTAAAATAATAAATAATACACAAAAATTCTTCCCTAGACCATAAATGGTTCGCGAAACTGATTATTTTTATATTTTGTTTTTTATATGCATACTATGTCGTTAATGACAATGTCACTAATTTCCTATTTATTAGGCTATAATTTCTATATTTTTATTTTTTCGTACAGCCATACGCAAGCCAAATAAAAAGTCCCCATACCAGTGAACCCAGTTCTTTGAACGCAAACCAATAACTCCTTTTCAAACCCCTCAGGCCAATGGCACTAACCTCCATAAGTTTTAAGAAAAAAACAAAGCATCACATCAACTATTATAATAGTTGCGTGAAAAACTGCAAGTTTAGAAGAAACATGGAAAAAGCTCAAACAAGAGAAAACTTCTATCAAGCCCAACAAAGAACACCTCTAACATTAGTAGGAAACAATATATCTAGGAAATGAAACCAATAGTTATCTATAAAAAAAAAACATGCCAAATTATCTCTGAAATATTTAGACTATTTATGATGTTAAAAAAATAAGAAATGAATCCAATAGTTATCTTTAGAAATAAAAACACACCAAATTATCTCTGAAATATTTAGACTATTTATGATTATATAAAAGATAAACAAAGTGACGTATATAAAAATACATTTAATCTATCAAGATGCAACAACATTTTATCCTCCTCTATTGACATTGAAGATTTAGAACAACAAATCCATGACCTAGTTAAAATATTGGAAGATAGAACAAGAAACTTAAGAAATGACGAAATCAAACCCATGAATTAATTGAATAGATGGATGAAACCAAAAGGAAGGTGACTCGGGATAGTTTCATTTTCACTAACGAAGTTGGACCCATCAATAGCAATGATCTTCTAAAGGTGAGGTGCTACTATGGAGTGCATTAGAATTGCACTTCAATTATGAGAAAAGGTTCATCGTAATATTTTGCAAATTAAAAAATCTAACCAATGAAATATTTGGGTATACAAGTGATATTTTGACACTTGAGTGACACGTGATACTTCAATGATGCTTTGATCAACGTTGGGGCCTCCCGTGGATAGACTTAAAGAAAAAATGCTCAATTAATGTGGGCATATTTATTCCTTAAGGAATGAAAAATGCCCCATATATAATTATCTACACGTTTCTAAACTACCCTTTATCAATTGCACTAATATCAATTGTTTGGGTGGCCCCACAAAATAATTACCTTTTCCAGACCTGTTATTTTATCCAATTAGCCTATAGTGGTGGCCAACCATGTTACCATATTGATGACTTACCTCATAGCCAACCTCCTAATTGTGATATGCTGATATCAAAAATCATACATTCCATGGTGTCTTCCCCTTCGTTTCTACGAGGATTATATTTTTTTCTGCAAATGTTGACAAGCTAAACGTATAAAGCTAACAATGCAGATAGATTGTTTCAAGCTTGGCCATGCCAACAACCAGACATGATCAAACCTATAAACTTTAAAAATATGTCTTGGAATCGGGCAATATATGTACAGTATCAATACTTCCTGCATGTGCCTACCACAGTTTGGCAGATTGTCTTTCCCTGATCAAATTAAAACTTTTTCTTCAATGCCAATGGCTTGCATTGTTTTTAATCTACTTGTGCTCGCACCTTATGCTTTTTACTCCTCTCCTATAGCAAGAGATTTCACAAATTTTTATGTGTAACATTTTCCTCTTTAGATCATAATATTAACATCAGCATTGCATCGTAAAGAGTATTTTTGTCTCCCTTTTAACATTTGATTAACAAACAGCAGCAATATCAAGCTCTCAAAGCACCCAAGCAGGAAAGTATTTTTTTTTTTTTAAAGAGATGCATCTCATATGACACCTGAGAACAACAGTATTACATCAGCTTAACAACATGGTTACAAGGAAAATCTAAAAGAAAGTTTTCTTATAGCAAATTGTATTTTGAAAACTAAGAAACAAAATTTAGCTTTAACCCAAAGTAGGTTTTCTACAAATGAAAATAAATGTAGCTACTAAGCTAGTCAATTCACATTTCTTCAATTTCCAGCATATCAACCGTCTTTTGTGTACATGAATAATCACTCTACATTTTAAATAAAATTGGAAAACTCTGTTTAGAGGAAATACTATTTACATTTGGAATATAATTCTACCACTACAATTTCCAGAGGTAAAAACATTTGAAATTTGGAAAAGACTTGCAAAGATTAGATTCTATTGTAATTACAATTAAAAAAATAAACTCGCTAACTAACCAGGCTTGCCATTTCATCTGGAGAAACTTCTGCCTTTTCGTCCATTAGCATCACTGTGTAGTCATTCTTCCACTCACATACAGGCTTCTTGACATTCAGACCCACTAAAGATTGGTCAATGTCTTTCCCTATACGTACCTGCAACATAAAATAAATGGCCCTTCAATTATTTTTGGTGGGGCTTTCAAATATTCTGGAGAAAATAAAGTTCTAGCTAGATTTCCATGGAGCATCAAAATTTGGACTCTCTCTCTCACCTTCTGGGAAATCGGATGTCCTTCTTTCCATCCATGTTTCTGAAGATAATTAGCCATGGAGGCAAAGACATCAGCATATGACTCCCAGATATCTGCAATTTATAGGAAATACTTTATTTGCAATTTAAAATGAGCAATCAACGGACTTGTTTCTTTTGAGCATTTAAAAGCACCAATTGAACTATTGTGAAGATAATCAAAAATTTGTGTGAGTGGAAGACATTCTTTTAAAATTTGAATACTAATCAGAAATTCATATCATCCAACCCACAATAGCTACCAATTTCATTATTTTGAATTGCCAGAAACCTAATATTACTCATTACCATAAGCAAATATTCTTTCTTACATTTATCCTTATAAATTCAATCCACCTCATAGTCATTGGAAGATAATGCAAAACACATTATTAGACCTAAATAAGATACTCTTTGTCATTCAATTCTATGGAGGTTGACACCTCAACGCATGACACTGCCAGACAACAATGGACATCAAAGTAATCTTGCATCAAGTGTAATATTTGGCTACTTCATGAGAGTTAACATGAAATAAAACACAAAACATAAAAAATCGAAATCAGAATTATAATTCTGGAGTGGGTAGCTGTCTTTAAGGAGATATGTCATTAAGGCAAAGTGGAAGCCTAGGAAGCAAATAGATTGACTCTTGAGAGTTTATAACTACAGATAACATCTGGAACTAGATTGACGATAACTAAGAATCTCTCTTCAATGCAAAGTGTATAGGATATAATGAATGAGAATGATTAAAGAAAGAAAGATTATATTAACGTCCAAGAATGACCAAAAGTAGGTCAATGGGACTCAATAATATATCCAATTATAAAAGAAAGTGCTAGGGTAAAAGGACCCTAGGATCAAATACTAATTAAATAAATAAAAACTAAATCACTGAAAATAAACGAGGGGTAATCCTAAAGCAGTAAAGCCCCAACCCATGTGATTAAGGTACCAATACAAATAGCCATATGGGGGAAGAAAGAACCCCTAAAGAGCATGGGCTGAGGAAAATCAGAAAGACTGGATGCTTGTCCCATCAAACCATGCCGCAGACAAAGGCATCGTCTATCATTGTGAAAGGGCCAATGCAAGATCTAATAATTCTCTTCAAGGAGTGTCTACGGCTGAGAGGGATAGGCTGGGTAATCCTAGGCAGAAGCAACGCACTCCACCTAGCATCCCTCCTATCATCCAAGGCCGAAGAATTCCCATGGCAGCGAATAAACTCGTAATGTGTGTCCATCTCCGCAACCTAGGAAATAGTCAAGGAGGAGTAGATCTGCGGCGCCAAAAAGGAGCAAATCCGTGATGCTGAGAAGGTGCAGATGCACGTCACCAAGAGAGAGAGTGTTGAGGCACCTTAGTAGTAGTGTTTTTGAAAGATGAGCATTGCCTCAATGACCTACCCCATCAATGTGTGAAGCAACAATATCCAAAGGGTGCTTAATGCCGCTAACCTCCGTGATGGATTGAAAGACAGAGGTGATCAACTTGAGGGCTCTAGAGACTCTTTGCAAGGACCTAAGTCTAAGGGTGACAGCCTGCCAGAGAAAAAGGACAAGCTATCATTGGTCCATGTACCAAAAGAAAGTGGATAGAGAGTCACCCTCAATCCTATTTGAAGAACAGAGGGCTAAGTATGGGGCTTGAAGCTGAATCCCTCATGGTTCTTAGTCTGTTGAAGTAGAAAGTAACAATGAAGACAGTCTCAAGGCGCAGAGGCTGCATGGCAAACTCAACTTGGTTGATGCACTTAAAACAATTTAATCTGTAATGGATCATACATTGAATCATGACAGTTTGGACCCTCTCAATACGAGCTCAATCAACAGACCCCAAACTAGGTCACCAAACCCCAAACCCATACAGAACCGTAGGCTTGATCACTGTATCGAAGAGGCGCATCTTCGAAGGGATATCCTGGAAATGAATCTGAAAACCCCTAAACTGGGATCTCCTTCAAATAAAACACTTTTTGAAATAGTTGTTGCAAAAAAAGATTTTAGTGATAGAGACAATGATTACCTTGGGGAAAATATTTGATAATGGCATTTGAAACAAACCCAAATGTGATATAAACATGGTATGTGAAACCAATTATAAACTTGTTATGGGAAATCAGCCACAAGAAGCATGACCTTGTGGAATTTGCATTGAAACTGAAAATGTATTCGCCTTTATACTTAAAATGGATTTGATTGAAAACTTGAAATGGATTTGATTGAAACTTGAAAAGGATTTTGTAGTGTAACTGGAAATAAAGCTCAAACGAACTTGAGTGTCTCCAATGAATGAAGTCTTTTTTATAAAAATTGTTGTGAATGATTTGTTTAGGACACTCGTTATGTATTGTATATATGTTTATATGTATACATATATAAACACATAGATTATTACTCAGAAGAGTAATATATTTGTAAGTGTTTATATGGATTTATATAAGTATATGGGTATATGCATCAAAGCTGAAAGATTATTCGTGTATGTTGCAAAGAGGTGGTCTATCCTTTTAAATAGGGATGACCTTGTAAACTGATTGTATTATGCAAAACATAAAACGGTTATGTTACCCAAAACAGTTATGTTACCTTAAATGGTTGTGTATCCTTAACGGTTATGTCTATTAAAACAGCCAAGGTTCTCTACAAACCATTATGGCTCATAAACAATATGAGGATAAAATCATTATGAAGGTGAGAGAATTATGTTGCATGAAACGATGTTAGAGGATCAAGACAAACGGAAATCATGAGACCTTAGTGTTTTGAGAACATAGCGGAAACCTTAAGTTAAGGGTGTGTTTGTATTAAGTTTTATGATGTTGCTAACCATCATGTTTTTCAAATGAGATCAATGCATCTCACAGACGATGCCAATGTGTATGATTGTATGCCAGTGTTATGAGGGCATCAAGTCGGTCTAATGCAGTTTTCCAAGTTAAACTCAAGAACAAATAGATACCTTTTTATAGGCTATCCTTATTTGCATTAGGATGTAAATGACATCTATTTGTCATACTCAAATAGTGTAGGTGTTGTATTATTCATAGTGGATGCGATGCATTGCCTAAGACCATATGTCGATAAGACTCCCTCAACTTCGATAGGATAGGGTAAGACTTGACATAGTTTAGATGAGCTAGCTAATTTACATCACACGGTTACTAGAACAGAACAAGGGAGGGGCAAGGGCATGGGTTATTCTATTAAAAACTAATAGCCTCTTTCCCCATTCGCTAGCAAGTGATTACCATAGTTTGAAATCCCACGACCCGCTTATATAGCTATATTGGATTTCAAGATACAGTAGGATCTTGCTAAGAATTGTGACTAGTGATAAATTGGTGATTTGCACACGTGTGAGCGGTTTAAAGGCCTAGTAGGGTTTTCTACTAGCTTGCTCATAGGGCACTATGCCAACTAAGCAATAGGGTAGTATAACTAGCTTGTTAGGTGATCTAACCGGACTTTGTGTTGGTGATTGAGATGCCGTGTACCTATAAATTTGTCTAATTTATGCATGTTTTACTTCCACATGATGATAATTGTAGTTTCATATGATAGTAGCATGCCATGATTCACTCTTGTCAAGCTACCTCCTTTCTGTTGGCATCTCTATTAATAGCCTACCCCCTTTCATGTAGTCCCTGGGGATCTTGTTCACCCTTCATTACTATTTGTATTGGTTTCATTACCTCCTTTGTTAGTGGCTCATTGCTTTATTTTGACTTACAAACTTTTATTCCCTTCTTTTTTGGGTTCTATGATTCTCTCTTCCTAGAACCTTATATTGTTAACTATTGTATCCTCGAGTCCCATTGAACAACTTTTGGTCATCTATGGACATTAATATAATTTATTTATTTATTTCTTGATTATTATAATTGCATCCATGTTTGCGGTATTTTTATGACGATTATTACTCATATGCGTGGGTTTCATATTCCATTATAAATGTTAAATTTGTTATTGTGTTTGTAGTAGGGTTGATGTGTCTACCATATTATTATTATGTGATGAGACATGTACTTGCATATATGGTGTTGTATTCATTAACGTATATATTGGTTATAATTGTGATTAGATATGCATGGATAGTGCGTTATTGAGCATTGGTTCCCAGTTGGAATGATTCTCAGTGCACATTCCTTGATTCTCAGTGCACATCCTCAAGGGCTTTTTTTGTCATAGGTTCAGGGGGTCAAGGTATGACTACATTGGATTGGGATCAAAAGATTCCTTGTTCTTTCTATATGTAACCCTATAATGATCCTCTAAAATAGGAAAATGCTGAAGCCCATACTAGATCTAACACATGTACAACACGCTGGTCCACAAAACACTTTGGGGCTATAGACAAGGGCCATCAGCAAAAAGTTTGTAAGGGATCTAAAAAGAGAATCTGCACAAAATAGCAAGCATAGAACCTAACCAGATCCAAGGTGTCATTAGACACTAAAGCAAGAACTATAAGGATAATCAAAATAATTATAATGTCATTTGGCGACACCCATGAGGTATCTAAACTAAGGGTTATATAAGTGTTATTAGACACTAACCATGAGATGAAAATAAAGAGCATGCAAAGAATAGTAAAGTACTAACAAACATATAACTTAAGCATGGATAGACAATGAACCAATATAATGTAACCACCAAAGTACAAAAGAAAGAGTATAGGGCTAGGATACTCGTCTTGGGTTGACTTGCCCCCACATTAATCTCAAGCTTGGCTCAAGTGGTACTATGTGAGAGATAATCGTAGGTGAAGTCGAGGTGGAAATTGTAGACACCTAATTTTGGTGCACGGCTTATTATTGAAATGTTTTTAGTGTTATTTTGTGCATATGGATCATTGGTTCGAACCAGTATCTTATTTGCACGTTTATGTGTGTTCTTTGCCCCTCCTCGCTTCTCCATGTGGTCTTGTGTTGTTTTCTTTCCTCTATTTTCCATCCCTTCTCTGTTTTGTTTGTGTTTGGAGGCCTCATGTGTTCTTCCTCTCTTCGTCCCCTACCTTTTCTTCTAATGGGTTACAATTGGTGACCTGTTCATCATACCCTGTACACAATCAATGGCTTGCCGATTGTGTCCCTTGTTTTGTGGGCCCTTCTACCCTCCACCTCTTTTAAATGTTTAGACCCATGATTTTCAGTTCTTGTTTTTTTTCTTGGTTGCCTTGCACACCAATGGCCTCCTAATTCAAACTTGAGAAATCTATACATACAAAGCCTCCTAAAGGCATTTCAATAACAAGCAAAAAGAAAACTCAAATCTAGGCACACACCAAATTCCTATATTTCTGCTCTTAAAGACTATTCAATTAAGTTCAAAGGTTTTAGCTGCATCTTGTATTAGAATTGCAACTACATGAATGTTCATGTAGTTGCAATTGGTTTCCTTCGGAGAGAAGGTAAAGCCCTATCTCTCACTTGGGATGGGATTGCACTCACAAGCATGAGAACTACATTGACTCTGATTCCATTCATGCGAGGTATGTGGCTCCGATTCCATGCATGCACAGTATGTGACTCTGATTGTTGCATTTGGGGAATGTAGCTGCTAATCCTTGAAAGTTGCCTAATCTAGCTAACCTTACACTTCTTTTATTCCTCTTGCAACATTTGTGGCGAATTAGGTTAAGGACAAATCTAACATTTTGGCCACCAATTCAGCGAAACGAATGCATAGTCCTACTCAGCATCAGCGTACGCACCTTACCAAAAATTTCAAGAATCTGAAAACCAGCAGCACACATATTTGGTGGCAAGGTACAAAAACAGTAACACAAGTAAACATTTGGTGGCCTAGATTGGATGTCTATATTTTGAGAAATGATAAATAGAAACCCTATAAATACAAATCCAAACCCTACAATTCAAAACTCGAACTTAGTCGGCCAATGGCGGATAAAAATATCCAATAAACATGCTATTTCATCGGCTCGGTCTGTGATGTCAGCCAATTTGGGGAGCACTGCAAGACATTATCAAGCAAGCCGATGACATCAGGTAAACCCACACAAAGGGGAAAAAGAGAGGTAGAAGAGAGAGCGGCAACCTCGGAGGACAAGCAAGTTGATTCATGGCAGGAATGAAGGTGGTAGTAAGTACAAATACGCATGACATAATCTCTTGCAAAGTGCCACAATTCGACCCAACCCTATCCTAATGTATTCCTTAGGACATACACTCAGAGAGTAAACGAAAATAAGATGTATACATATGCCCCATTCAAAGCTCATCATTTGCCACAATAGTGAAACGCGGGATGTTGCTTTGGAAAAGAACACAGTACCAAAAGATAATAAACAAGTGCTATAATAAATGTTGGCAAAAATGAGATAAATGAAAGTAAAGAAATAAAACATACGTATCTTTACTTACCTAGTTGGATGTAAGAAGCATAATAGTGTGAAGTGCCAAAGTAGTGCCGAGACAGGTCTGGGAAGCCTGTAAAATAAGTGATTTTTTGAAACTTACACAAAAATCTTTCATCGGTACCATAAAATTCCTTTCGATGCCAAGATTCTAGCATTTTTTTCTGGTTCATCAATAGGAGCTATGATTGCAAAGAAATGGCCAAATATATGGAATCTGAAAGAGAATTTTTGAAAATTCAATTTTTTCAATTGGAGGCTATAAATAGAGGGCAATGCCCTTCATTTGTTATATTGCTATTTTGAAATTTGGATATTTTTAAGCTCTGGGACAACCATTTCTAGCACAAAGAGATGTAATGGAGAGAGGACGCAGAGGCGGAAGCAAAATAGCACAACTTAAACCAATAGTAGCTATCATCAAGGTAGGTTTGGCATTTATATATAGGATGGATAGATAGGGTAGTTTAGGAGATATGGGTGTCGAGGCAAATCCTCCTAACGAAATTTTCCCTAAAGACTGTCAACATGTAGGTGATAAAGAGAGAGATAATGGGTTTTTTTGAAATGATTTTCCGACAATCGTGCAATTTTCATGAGCATTGAATAGGGCAGCACGCCTACATAATGTCATCGGCCCGACGGATGGCGTTTTGCATATAGCAAATCACAATATGGTCAATGACGTTTTGTCCAATGGCCGATTTAGTCGATTTCACAAAAATGATCAATGTAGTTACGCATAAATGGCTGATGTGCAAATGTGCTAGACGGCTGATGACAATTTTTGAAATGGCCAATGGAGCATAAAATATTGGAAATGGCCAATAACATACTGTCAAAGGGCCGATGAAGTAAAAACTTAATAGATAGCTGATGACGTACTTTTGAAATGGCCTACGTAGTTATAAAGTTGTATTTAAGTGTAATTTTTGGATTTTCATTTATATCTCTGATTTTAGTTTGCTGCGAGACTAGTTGGATACAATTGTTTGGAATTTTATAAGAACAAAGAAGAGTCTAAGTGTGGTGGACTATAGATGCTCCCTAGCTTCCGAATTTGCTAGCCAAATTATCAAATGCAAACAAGGTTAATCTGATTAGACTTGAATTTGAGGGTATCATGGAGATATGTTAGATGCCCCTAGATGCAGACCTATTCTTCATGTTTTTATATTTGCGGGACACATGCACCAACACTTGGAGCTAGTTCATGGATGGGAACACAATGATGGTAGTTATTACCTTGGAGGATATCCACACGATACTTAGGCTAACTATTGAGGGTATGCTAATTATATCCCTGAGACAAATGCAAAGTGATGATCCTTGGCCTAATGGACCATAGGGGCAGACTACCACCACCTGCACTCCTACATTGCACATATGAGGGATGTTTGTACAGTGCCAATTCCGGATGGAAGGCAATTTTGGGTCTTATGGTGACACAGGCCTTGTGTCACAAGTCAAATGGAGGTGTTTCGGTTTTTTCCATAGTCACAGCGTTGGAGCAAGGCATAGTGTACAATATGGGGATTGGCATTTGGACACAATTACTGCACAAGTTTTATAGTGTCTTGACATGCAAGCACCTAGCGATTGGGCCAAATATTTTCTTTGCAGTGTGGTTCTATGAGAGGTTTTCCATGTATAAGTTGACAGGGGCACTGCTACAGGTGGCAGGGCACTTGCCCCAAGTCAAGGGATGGGCTAAAGGGCCTTTTGTGAGATCTTAGAGTGAATATTCGAGACTAGAGACGGTGGGGAGGGATGTATAGTATGAACCTCATAAGTAGGCATAGTAGATGTAAGTTGACTTGGCCATCTACAGTGCAAGCTCGGGAATTGACAACGCTGACAAGGCATTTCACTTGTGGGTGGAGACACTCTTGTGATCGTGCTCCTAGATAGTTTGGGCTACCACACCCAACGGCATTGATAGACTTACCCCAATATAGGGCAAGACATGTGAGAGAACCATGAGGGTAGGAGGATAGACATCAGGGAAGGAGACAACAATAACGAGTGAACGTAGCGGCAACAGTAGAGGAGAAGGGCAATGCGCATGCACTTGTTCAAGTGGTAGATTTCGCAAGGACTCCTAGATAGGAAGTTCCCGAGGTACAAGAAGTTGTCTCAACTAGGGTGGGATAGGCAAAGGAGAAACCCCAATTGTGGGGGTGGGAGTGGAGACTCAGGTAGCCAGGCGGAGGATACTTGGGACCCGTGGCCCTCTATATTACAAATATTTTGGCTAGAGATTTAATGCAACTAGTACACCAAATAAGACTGAGACCCTCGGTTTTGGTTGAACATAGGGGGAGACAAGAGATGAACACGATAGAGGGAGGAGGATGAGGATGATGTAGTCCTCAATGGCCAATAGTATCTGTGACAAGCCAACGCATCCAAGTAATAAGAATGTTATTATAATCACTACATTTCCTAGACTTAGAGATAGTCATTAGAGAAAGTAAAGTAGTGATATAGATATATAGTTGATTTGATATATGAATGTTTGATGTGTGGTTGATTTGATTTTGCAGTGCCAACAGTGAGGTGGCGCTCACTAATTGAGGCCACGCAACATAAGATTATAGATGATGTGTTTGCTCAACACGACAATGCATTGATGCAAGATCTACTAGTGTCGTCTATTGGGATACATGTGAGCAGTTGCGTGGGCTTTACAAAGAGGAAGACATGACTTTACAAAGACAAGGATAGGACCCAAGGCCTTCCACATCTACAATAGTTTCCAAAAGAGGGGATGTTGCACTGATGTCGTAGGTCAGAGATACCCAATAGGCCCTGATGAGGGGAACGGCAAGCACATATGGCTACCACAGTTGTCGAGATGCAGAGAATAGCATGAATAGAAAGCACACATTTTGGAGCTGAAGAGATTATTGACCACGACTCTTGAAGAGGCACAGGGATTGTGTTCTAGAAAGCAATCCTTGGCTCAATCCCTTAGAGAGGATAGAGATGGTGCGTCAATGCAAAGTGTATCCCCTCGTCCTAAGAGGGGTGCAAGCAGCATATTATATTGTAGATATGAGAAAGCGGAAAAGCATAAAAAGATCGTGCAAGAACAGAGTGTTATAAAAATGATTCCCAAGGAAATTTCTACACACAAATTCCATAGTTGTTGGACTTTATCAAACCCGTCAACAAAGTCATCCAAATGTGAAGCCAAATGACCTATGGCACCGTGGTTGTATGGCAAAGGAGAAAGCTGACTAGGCAGTCAAATAGTGACAGCAATCGAGGGAATGACAAGTATTTTACAAAAGATGTTTGGACGAGTTACTAATTGTACATTAAATATATATAATTATCATTCCTCAATACAACTCAAAGCTCACTACTATAAGGCAGAAGTACCAAAAAATGAAAAAGAAATATCAAGAGAATGATCTATTAGAAGATCCAAATCGATAGGAGGATCATTCAACTATCTAGAAGAATATCAAGCTAGTTACGAGAGACCAATCCTCGTTATGACACATACAAGAGAACAATTATTCTTTGATAATGAAATTCTTTCAAAGGATTAATATTTGATAATGAAATTCTTTCAAAGGCCTAGATAGTTGAGATCCTGGAAAAATGTTAGGTTATGGAGAGAGAGAGAGAGAGAGAGAGAGAGAGAGAGAATAAAAAAGGATGAAAAGAAGGAATGGAAGCCCCGTTCCTTCCCCCACCATCTGACACCCTTTCCTAATAAAATTCATGCATGGATATCATTCTTATATCTTACACACTAATTTTATGCATGTTAAGCTACATGAATTGGTTCTTCGAACGGTGAACCAAATGCTGAAGAAAATAAAGACTAGTTCAGACCTGCTCGACCATCACCGTCATAATCTACAGCATAGAACAGAAAACTTGAGGGCATGAATTGGCATTGCCCCATTGCTCCAGCATAGGAACCTTGCAATCTTTTCTTCCCAGGAGGTCCATGCCCTTGCTCAATTATAGAGAGTGCATTAAATACCTCTTCTCTAAAATATTCAGACTTCCCGGACTGCAAAAAAATCAGGGAAATGCAGTTATTCATAAAGAACAGAAAACATGACATGCTAGTCACTTCCCAGTATTTGTTTCATTAAAACCTAGTAGACTACTTAATTCATAACATCATATTTAATTGTTCATCTCTTGATTTTCAGCTGTTCATAATCAAATAGAAATATAAAAATAATCACGCGCAAAAGAATTTCAGTTTTGATTTGAACATAGTGAACTCAGACACCATAAGATGAGAAAATATTGTCCAAATGTCTAGAATAGAAATAAAGGTATAGTCATGCGCAAAAGAGTTTCAATTTTAATTTGATAATGGTGACCTCAGACACCATATCGTCCAAATTGCTATAATACAATCCAGATACCTACAAAATTATCATAAAAGCATAAGGTGTAAATTTTAAACCTGCAAGACTGCAGAGAATGGACTTGTAATCTATAACCAGAAAACATATTTTCAAGTAACCCAAAAAACCTAGAAAACGATCTATGCACTATGCGAAGGTTCACTTAATTTGCAAAACTGGGATAGTATATAAATACAAACAAACTTGTTAGTGCACCTATAGTGCCACCCTTACCTGTATAAAATCTTGTTATATCAAAATTTAACATTTTCCTTTTATTTCTTTTTCTCAAGAGGTTACATGTAGAATGTACAGTTGGAAAGGCCATTGGAACTGTGTGTTTCCAGCTCCTATTACATCAAATATCTTTTCCAGCAGTACTTAACACCTTTTGTGATTTCACATTAAATCTTTTTCGTTTCTATAAACCAATGTAGGGAGCTAATTCCACTTCTATCATTGCAAGAACAAACCAAATTTGACTGCTAAGAGTGTAATTTGCGATGTTATGGAGAAGGGAATAGATTAAAAGGTAAGCTAAACGTGTGCAATCTCCATTGTGTGGTGTGCACTTATACCATATACAGACATCAATATACATACAGATTATTTTTAATACCTTGGAACCCTATGAGAGAAGTTGGCTGCATTGCTAATCAATCAGGTCATATAACATTTTGTATGACTTAGCAATCAAGGTACATGCTGATCTTTGTCTCCTTAGAAAGTATACTAGTGTTACAGATGCAGGAGTTCAATCTGAGATGTTGACTCTTGAATTCTTCTTGCCTGGGTAGGAAGGGGAAGTATAGGTTTGTAGGGCCTCCGTTGTGCGTGCCATATTGTTTATTCTGTAATATGTGACTCGGTTTCCTGGGAATAAGTTTAGAAATAAATGTAAATATATAACCGACTCAGGTTTCCTTACACTCTTGATTAGGATATTTCAGTATGTAAGCGTCAAGACTGCATTTATGAAGCTATCTCTAATCAAATTAAATTCACCTGGAAATTATGGATAAAATATACATTCAAGCAGCATATTTAGTTTATTTTTGCTATATAAACCAGTAAGTAGCTAATTTCAACTATGATACAAAGATTCTTTCCAGCCAAAACAAACTAAATTCTATGAGAAAAATCCACATTAACTTCTGATATTTCTAAGAGTGATTTTTCAAATATCTCATGAAATTCATTATTTATAAAAATATTCTAGCATCGGACTCAACTTAAGAGCAAACCACCTCTTTCCTTCCATATGACATAGAAATGAGAGCTTGAATGGTATCCCAGCCACCAGTAAATTCTCCAAAACTGCACCCAAAACAATGACTAGAATAAACAAGTTGTACATAAGTCCATACCATCACTTGTGTTTTTATCTTTTACAAATTAGATATGAAGTTTACCGCTACAATTACCTTCTTATAAACATGCTCAGTTTCTCATGTACATGTAGCTTATTTGTTACATAATTTTCCACCTAGAAACCTTGTTTTGCCTTCCTCAAGTGTTGAAGGGATCTACTTTAGTGATTGAGGGTCACCAAATTTTAGTTGTTAAGGATAAGGCATTTAATTTTGTAGTAGATGATAAATGATATGAAATATCTACATCATTGGTTAATGTAATCTATCATGAGAAAGTTTTCGAGAAATTTTGAAACTTCGATATACTTCATTTATGAGTAGCTGGCTCAATTTTTTCTAGATTTTCAAGATTTAGCATTTCCATTTTGGAGTAAAGACGTTTATCAAAAATTTAGTGTCTTAACAGTTTACAGATGAAAATGTCACTGCAATGTTTGGTAAAACACAGTAAATTATCAAAAAGACCGTAATCGCAAACTGATAGCACTAGACATCATTAGTTAGAAAAAGCAATCTATATGGATTTCAAGGCATTGAAGCAAAAGAAATAGTGATAAGTAAATAGATTTCTTGGCCCTCATAGTACTTACTTCTGCTAAGTAATTGGGGGATTCACATCCTTGAACTAATATTGGTCTGATAGGAAAAATTTTAGCGACAAGAGAAAAACATGGAAAGTCCCATGAGAGGTGAAAGAACTATGTAGTTGTAAAGGGGTTCCCCCTACAATCAACTGTTGATGAGCCACAAACGAAGAACTTGGTAAAGAAGTCTGAGAGGAGGTTTAAGGAACTAGCCCATATTGCTCAGTGGGCTTTAATTGGTTGGAAGAACCTGATGATTCATCACCCTTAGTCAATTACTTAGTTCAAACCCGGGGAGCTATTAAACTTAACAAAGTGGATAGGAGTAGTGATAGAACTTGCTACTGATTGATTAAAATCCGAGCAGAAGCCAAAGTGAGCAAGGGTGTCGAAAATCACTATCCAATTGAAACGATCAAATGCCTTATAAATCTACATTTTGATCAGTGCTTCTAGTCTCTTTTGTAAGTGAAGCGTGATATATCCTAGGCTGAAATGATATTGTTAAATATATATGTGGCTTTTACAAATTCAGATTGTGGATGTTAGAAAAGATTAAAATAAACATCCATCGTAAAAAGAAAAGCTTAGTACAATACTAAAAAGGTAAAAATGATCTAAAAATAAATTCTCAAACCTAAGTTTCCTTAACAAAGCATGCTACTCTTATGCCGCTTTTGATCAAGGAAAAACTAAAATGACCTTCCAAATATTGGTTGTACTCTAGCTAAAAATAACACAAAGACAAAGTCCACAACAAGCAAAATACCATACTACATAAGCTAAGGTCAGAAAGCAAAGCAACATGCTATAGAAAAAAAACTTTAAACCAAACAGTTTGTATAATTGTAATAGATGAGGCTTAAGACCAATCCATTGAGGTCAAGATGCCTTACTAGAAACAAAGAAACCATAATGAGAAGGTAAAAACATAAATAAGGCTTGAAATAAATTGGATGCAATCATGCAAACCATGAGAGTCAATTTCTCTAAGATGCAAAGGATTGGATTCTTAAATTAAATCCTACATTATATGATCCACATCCAATTGCTTTTCTAACAAATTTCATGTCTTGAACCAAATTTTTATGTTAAATCAAACCAATTGACTCGCAACACCTTAGACATGATCAAGGCCATCGAGTCTAATCTTAGGTAGTGTTTTAAGTCAGCTGATAGTTGGTATCTTTTAATTGCTTTTAGGATTTTCCTTTGACTTTCTTGTTTCTTGGAAATCATATCAAAATGTTTATCTGTTCCAACACCTTCCAATAGTTCATTTCATTAAAAGAACACCAATTCTAACAATCAATATCCATAAGAACTACTCAATGGGTTTACTTGTTGGGAATTGTTATACCCTATTATATACTATGTTTATAGTTTGGATATTGTTAATAATTGGATATAATATAAAGTATGTTAAGTTAGTTATAAAATAGTTTATTGGGTTGTTGAGAGGTTGTAACAAGTCCATAGTAGCAAAAATCGTTTGGGGGAAAAAATAGTTTTTTCAAAAGTTTAAGTGTTTTTCAAAATATTGTGATTAATCAAAAAAAAAATCGGGAAAAAGTCAGAAAAACCTAAAACCATTGAAAAAATGTGGAAAAAGGAGGAAAAAGTTTTTTGATAAAAATACATATTAGTAATTTCAATTGCATAGAGAGTAAATACAAATTATGAGAGGAAATTAAATGAGATTGTATGCCATCAAAATCAGCGAACTGTTTTCTTTCATTAATTTCTAGACTATTTAATTTGCATTAGATTTGCATTTCAAAATGGATGCTATTGTCATTTACAAAAGAACCAAAAATGGGAGGGAGCCAATGGCAACAAAGTAGACTAGGGATCAATAGGTGTAGATTTTGAAGCTCTAAGGTTAAAGCCTCTCCTAATTTGAGAGACAACCTCAGTGTCCCAACCTTCTCCAACAAGTCAAAGTCAACTTCATCATAAATAGGGTCATCATTATTTTCGAGCCATTCAAACTTTGAATTGATTTTGTCAAGTCCAATCAGCTGATTTTGCTCGATAGTACCTAACATTATCAAATAGAATGCATATGTTAGTGACTTGGAGAATAATACTTTAGAAGAATATAAATCAACTTTCTATATGAATTGAGAATTAGAAATGCAACATTTCTTAATCTTGAGCCTTCTTCATATTCAAGTAAAGATTGTGGTGAACAAAAACCAAATCATTCATCCATTCTTGAATACGTCGATTGCATTTTTTAGAATATATATGCTCAAACACAATCCAACTACGCTCGCAAGCGGGTAAACTACATGGCTGGCTCAAAATGTGCATTGCCATCCATCGAAGTTGTTTGGTTTCTTTGCCAAAGGAGTCTCACCATTGTTTGTCAACAATATAACATGCACAATTCAATTAAAATTTAACATTTTCATTGTATGTGTGTAGAAAAATTGTATGCCCGGTTTGAAAGTCTTCCTCCTTGTAATGGTTGCCTTACTAGAGAAGAAACCCCTTGCCTACTTGTACATCAGAGACTCTTCCATATCTGCCTCAAAAGATCCCTATGAAACATTCTCCTCATGCACATAAATAGGCCCTCATCATATTGAAATTCGATGTTAAAGGACAACATTGGATTCAAAAAAATATCCAACTGAATGGAGGGGAAAATGCATCTATCGATCCCATCTTTTATCAACTATCTTCCATAATGGCATGTACTTGGCCTTGTTATTCTCCAATCTACTCCTAATAGCACCTTTCGCCCTATCAATTGCCTAATATAGATAATCCATGGGGGTATATCGATGAGCTCAAAATTTGAACTAGAGGCTTAGAGAATAACATAATTTTATCTACCTCTTTTCAAAAAGATAGTGAGAAATCATAGCCAACCACCATTTTGCCCTCCATATGTTTCACAAAAGAAGATTCAATCCACTCAGTTGAAATGAACATTCATATTAAATTCATTTGTTGTTGAAAAGAGTTTGCAATGCAAAGAAGTGAATTGTAAACCTTGTTACCCCTCGTTGAAGAAGTTTCTTGCCATCTACGAATGTGTGCCTTATATTAAGCACTCATGTGTGGGATTTTTTCAAAACCTCTTTCACCCATGGAATTTTGCCTATGCCATCCAAGGTCAAATCAGACAATGTGCCATATATGGAATCCAAAACATATTTCCATATTTGTCCATAAAAAGCCTCCCAATAGCCATGCAAACAACATTATTTGTAATGAATTGGACCACATTTTGTGGCCCCACCTCAATCACAACCTCATCAAATAGATGAAAGTGTCTTGCCCGATTTTATAATCTCAGATTCATCGACACTCTTAATAAAAATTGTGCCAATGTCACATGACACAAGTAAGTTGATGAGTGTGCGGTTTCATCTGTCCATCCATTTGACTTTATAATGTAACCATTTCTTATGATGTTTTGCAAGAACATCGCTCACATCCTATACAACATCCTTCAACAAATCAGTATGCAAAGCCTTGTATGATGGGGCAATGAAATCAAAACTTGCAACTGCAATAGCATCCGCCATATGTCGGAGTTGTACTCAAATTTGGAGATTGCCTTCTTTACTTACTCGTGAACAATATTTTTCCAACCTGTACTCTCTAGCGTGGTTTGCACTCCTTGTGTAGTATAAGAGCTAAACAAGGCATGAATGTTTCCCCTACCTACATCTGGCCCACAATGTACTAATCCAAGGGTAGATTATTAAAGAGTTATAATGAGAAAGATTTCCACCATATTTCACAGTTTAAAATATTAAATATGTTCAAATGAATTTCAAATATAGCATCTATCACATAGGAGGGTTAGGTTTACTAGTTGGGGTTAAGTTTAGTTTTTTTTAAGTTTTGGGTGTATTTAAGTTTTTTAAACTATAGACAACATTTCAAATTGCCCCATCATACGAGGCTTTGCAAATTGATTTACTGAAAAAAACACCAAAAAATCGAATTGAAAAAAACGTTTTGGGCCAAGTATAAGAATTAATCACATTTAAATCGCATGGTAGCAACACCCACGTAGGGATTAGAGGAAGTTGAGAAAAAAAGGGGATATGATAAGCATGTCCTAAATAATACGACATAAAAAACTACATAAATACCCTTCAATATTGAATAAAATTAAGTAGTAGTGTGTTGAGCATTTCAGTGTGCGATTTCCCTGTGGTTTGCAATTATTTAATCTCTAACCAAATTTAACATTTGGCATCAGAGCAGATGAGAGCTAAGGTAAAAACCCTGTAAGAGCTTGATGGAAGGAGGCTTGATATTTTAAAGATGGTCATGGCGAAACTCCACTGTGATTTTGGTTTCCTCGATTGACGTTAGTTGCTTCTATTAGTAGCAGTGAGTAGCCATTAGCTTTTTTATGTCAATTAGTTTAAATTCATTTGTTAGTTTCTTCTTTGATATGTGTCCTTTGAAAGTGAAGAGCTTCAATGCTGAAGAAAGAGGTTTTCTATGAGAGAGAAGAATTAATAGAAAAGCCATTGTTGGTTTGTGGTCAGAACAAATCCCGTGAGAAATTCCAGCAAATAACTCTAACTAAAAGGGGTGTATCTTTTACATTGAGACCATTTATATTGTTGGAAAATAAAAACGTGATCTACAACTTTGTCGTGTACAATGTTTTTAGATTTGACTTGAAAATATTACAAAAAATCATTGTAACTAGTCAACAATATTTCTTACCAGTTTTTCATTTGGTTGAAATACTTCAAATTGTTTGTTGTGTTTCATATATTGCTGAAGAAATAGGGCCGGTGGTAGCAAGGGAGTTCATATTTCCAGTGGAAGGAGGTGTTTTATGCTTGTACTACTAAAAGTTGCAGGCGTGCATATATTCTACTGGAAGGCATCCAGTTTGTGTGAGAGAAGCAATAAAAAAGGGGTGCATTTGTATGTGTAATGGAGTAAAAATTGTTTGAAGAGCAAAGGCCTAGTAGGAAAGAAATAAGGGTGCCCGTGTGAGGAGAAGAAAATTGCAACAAAGAGGAAGTGCCCAACGGCCATACATTATCATAGAGAAGTAGGCAAAAGTAGCTACATATAAGTTTAATATAAAGTTTTATTATTTCATGCAAATCTAGAGCAACACAATTTTATTAGTTTTTTTTTAATTAGTTTACAGGGTTCTTATTTTATTGAAAAAAAGTATTTAGTTTTAAACTTCACATTTAATTTAAAAAATCACAAACTTCCCAAAAGATCATATTAAAATTCATAACTTCTTATTGAGGACAAAGATTCCGACAAAAACTTGTCAATTTGTTTAAATGTTTATTCTAAACCTTATAGCAAAAGGGTTTTGCTACAGCCATTATATCTAGTAAAATATAATTGTTTTTCCGCAAATGCTGCATCAATTGTCATTTGTCTAAATGCTTAAGTTGAAATTCTTTGAATATGGGTACATTTTCGGTAGTACCCAACATCCTTGCGAACTTTTGATTGACGGGCGTAGTCTATTCTCACAGAGGTGTCAAATACTGGGAAAAAGCTGCCAAAACTGTCGGAGCGGTTCAGGATCAACCTAGATGAGTGAGCCAATTTCTAGAGAACGATGAAGGACCAGATGAAAGATAACTCTCAGTGTTGAGTTCACTACTAGCTCAGAGACGAGATGATTGCTTTAGTTGCAAACTAGTGTGAAAATGATCGTAAAGCTAAAGACTGTGATCCACAGTGACGGTGATGATGAAGACCATACTTTTACCGCACATAAGATGAGAACAATGTTGTTCAAATGAGGCCCAGTCCCACCTGAGGATGTAGTGTGGCCAATTCCCACTGCTAATGTTGTTATCCAATGAGGTCAAATCCCACTAAGGAAAAATAGTGAAGCTCAACCTCACTATTGTTTCTAGGCAAATAGTTAAGTGTGTCCCTATTCGCATATTATGTCATTATGGACAATAAAGTGCATCCCCATTCATATAAGTGTTGTAAGTCCAATTCCCACAACTCTATTTGGTAAATGGGAGAGTGGGTCCTCATTCGTTTGTATTGATCAATGAGACCATATCACATTGAGCTTTAGTGATGCCATTACCACTACAATTTGTAAGTATGTTGAACTACAAGTATTTACCAGTTCACATACAAAGTACATTCTCTCTGATATTTAAGCAATGTTGTAAGAAGGGGATAATGTTGGGAATTATTACAGCATGACTCTTTGTTCATCCAAGCCGAGCATATTTAAATCTAAACTTACTTCAAAAATAGGTTGTACTTCACCTTCTATTATACTTTTATCCATAGACCCCATGTTCACACGCATTGTAGTTGGCTCCTTCGACTTCATATCAGCTACACATTCAAACTGAGGGCCAACGTATTATCGAACTTTGCACCGCCAACATTGTATTATCTAAATTCCAAAGGGTAAGTTGAATGTGGTGTTGATAGTCCAGAAGGACTTGGCATCATTGACCTCTGCTTCCGATCACGAAGCTATGAACCTTGGCTTTATTCAATCTCGACGCTATTGCAATCAAGGTGGAACACTTGATTGTCTTTCATCTATCAATGGAACAAATTGTTGAGGGAGTTCATCTCATCTTCAAAGCACGATTGTAACTCCAAGACCCCTTCATAGTTCAGCTCCATCATACTCTGGTTTCCATCCACCAAGTGTTCTTCGAAGTTCAAATCCGATGAGTCTAATGAATCGGCTTCCTCATTGATTTCCTAATTCTTCAAATCAATGACATACTTCCGACCTTTATTTTCAATGGAGATCAAATTTTGTTTTCAATTATGGTTAGCTTGTTGTTATCAACCAAACCAAACCCAATAGTGCATCATAGGCCTTTTTTCCTAATGAGATGATTAAAAAATTCAACAAAAAAGGTTGGGTTCTAATAAATTCCTTTTGTCCCATCAAGATAGCTAATGCCTTAATGCCATGTTGATCTACTCCTGCTAGTTGGAATGTTGAAGGCCACATACTTGGCTTCCAAAGACTATTCCAAGTCTCCTCTGGAAGAACATTCACGCTAGAACCACCATCGATGATAGTATTTGTCGAATTCTGGCCCAAATTTTCCATGTGCACTACTCTCGATTGTCGGGCCAGATTCATTGTCAAGAGCTTAGGAACAATCACTTGATCACCTAATAATGGAGGCTCGACTATGGATTCATTCTTCTACTTTTTTATCTTCCCATCATCCGACATGACACTATTTGACATTAGGTGTGCTATCGTATGCTCCATGTCCAAGCCAATGTCTTGTATGGTAGCAATCACAACATTCTTGAGTTCTAGAATGCTTTGCAATAAGTCAACTATCTTCACAAGTACAGTGGTTTGCAACATGTGTCTTGCAATAGATTTGACTGACTCACGTCTACTTGTCACTATACTTGTATGTTCATGGGACTGACATCATTCTTCAACCATTGCCCTCTTCACTTTCACTCTTGCTCTGGTCAACCTTTCCTTCTCCGTAGGTGGGTTAGGATAATTAGCTTTCTTCACTTGTGCTCTAATAATTGCCATAACCTCCTTGCCCTCAACTACATCAATCATATTGATGTTGGCTTGCTTTGGGCAATTGCCATCGATATGGTCCATAGGCCCACACCATCTACAAAGAAGACCAATGTTATTTCGATTAGGGCAACCTTTTGCAAAATTTCCCCACTCATTGCACTCCTAACAATGTACAATTGGCCATCCTTAGGAGTCGAATTGAATATAACACCTGCCACCACTATTATTCTGACATCAATAATTTCTTGGTGGCATAGAGGGTGGAGTCGATTGCTCTCTTTGTGCGAATAGTAATTGGTCACTTTTATTTCACAAATTATATGGGATATCCTTGACGACATGCCCTATAACTTGACAAATCTCATGGAACATTTTCCTTAGGCAATCCACCATGGTATGAGCTTTTACTTCACAGTCAATACACCAAAGATTCTTGCCTTCGTTCTTAGTGTCTCCCTTCAGCTCCTTCATCATCCAGAGCATGTCTTTCTTTAATGCTTGCACCAATCTAGATTCACTATCATCACTGGAGTCAAGTTCATCTTCTTCACTTCTTGAGCACAAAGATGTTTTATTCACCTTGAATATCCATGGCTCAGTTGTATGCATCTTCATAAGAGGAGGGTGGGACCACCTTCATCTTCCTCTGTAATGAGGGTACCAACCCTTTAATGAACTATCACTTCTTCAAGCTGTCAATAGCTTCTTTTTCAAGTTTTCCCATCAATGTTTCGATTCTTCTATTATAGGCTCGAACATTCTCGTGTTTACCTTGTTGGGCATTATAAATTTTCGCAACAATCTCATTATCGTCTCTAAGGAGCTTAAACTGATTCTCGAATACTTTCCTCAAATTCTCCCACACAACCTTATCAATGTTTGGTGCATCAATGTACCAATCAATGGCCATTCCTCATAGTGTGGCTGGAAAACACCGCAACCAAAGACATTCATATGTGTGCCCCTTGGTAATCCACATTGTAACATGCCCTACATTATCATATAGGATCTGTTGATCCATCACTAATGAACTTTGACAGTTTCTACTTTTTCTAGAGATAGAGATGATGGGTAACCATGGCTATGGTTACATGTTGGTTCTAACAAGGCTCTTCGAATATGAATCTACTCCTTAAGAAGGTTTCCGCTGGAAGTTCTACTACTCTCTCGACGCTATCAAACACATCCCTATGCTCGACCCTTCCTTTGGCAAGGATCCATACACTATATTTAACACCACCAAGTCCACTTTTCATGCTAATCCCTCCGAATTTTTGTTCGAGCTGCCCTGGACTCTTCACATGATTCCCTTGCAGCAGCCTCTAACCAAACCTAGTCAACAAAGTCTGCACTTCCTTCAGAAGGGGCTATGGCAATCTCTACCCACTCCTTACCTATGAGTGGTGTAGAGTCCACCGGTTCTAGCTGAACCCTTTCATGGTTTCAACTCTGGTTCCACCTCTGACTTCTACTTATGCTTCGGCCTTGATGTGATGTCCCCAGTGGGGCCCCTATCGGAAGAGTGATGTAGGTCCGTCCGCGCGGTTGGTGACCACGTGTTCCAGGGGATTACCTCGATGGTCGCCAGTGACTGGCCATATGGGTTCGGAAGAGGACCCAAATCATCCCGGGACTTTTGGTGTGACGGCCAGTCCATATTGGTATCAGAGCTAAATTCTTGCCATCCTGAGGGTTTAGCAATCTTATGCAGCCACAAGAGTTAGGACCACACAGGTACTACACACGCAGGAGAGCCTTGCTTGAAGGCGACCAGGGTTTAGAATAGCAGCCAGTCATCATGAGTGACAGGGGTGAGGGTAGCCCACCCAAGGGCCACAGGAATAATGAGGATCAGGACACCAGAGTCTTCTTCCGTGCTATGGTTACAGGACAGCAGCAGATGGCACAGGCATTGAAGGCACTTGCTACTATGGTAGAAAGGATGAAATATCAAATATCAGCTGATCTATTGCCAGGTAGAGAGATAATTTCATACAGAGGTTATCACAGAGCTTCACAGGGATTTATATCTTCAGGGTTTTGGTCCGAAAATCATCCAGAAAGAGATCTTCAGTATTGGCGCAATATTTCTTGAGATCTGGCGCTCAGCTTACAAGCCGTACAGTATTCATTGCTTTTGTACACAGGACGTACAGTTCTGTACCAGGCCGTACCTACAGAAAAAGGGGTGTACTTCCATTTGGGAGCAAATCGCTTTTCTTTTGATCAGTCCGTCTTTATCATTTGGGGCGCCTATACACCCGACATCTTTTTGGGACGTCAAACGGAGGGAGAAAGAAGTATCTATTACAGCCGTACCATTCCAAGGTAGTTTCAGTCTTGCAGCCAATCAGGTTTTTGACACAATATTTTATATTATTTCGTATGCATGTCAGAGATCTTCTATTGTAATCATCTGAAATGAATAATAAGATCATAGATTAGCCAATTACAAGGTTTACTGCTTCAATATTTATTTATTTGAATTTATACGAATTTTTCTTGCAAAATCGCATTCTTCTTTTATTCATGCAAAAACACCAAAAAAATCAAAATACACAAAAACAGTCAAAAAAACATACAATCCCAGAATTCAGGGGAAACAAGGGTTTCTACACTTGAATTTTGCATTGGCTTCCACTTCTACTCCATGCTTCACTTGATGGATTTTAGAGGTGGTTGCTTGTCATAGCCTTGTTGTCTTTCTTGTTGCTCCACCAATCGAGTAGAGCATCAGACTTCTTGATCCCCTCCCTGACCATGTCATCTTCTTCTCCCATTTTTTGTTCAAGATTAATGGGATGAATTATTGCTCAAATAGTGTCGACCCTGTGCTTCTTGAACTATGTACCATTTCAATTTCTTTTGTCATTGTGCTTCATAGTTATGTTCAACACATAGATCTTATAAGATAATGTAGTGCCTCATTGACCATCGTTACACTTTGAATGTGCATTAACTTGATTGGACAGCAGAATGTTTATGATCAAAATTACACCACCAAGTATAGTCATAGTCAATAGTGCAAATTGTAAAGCAGAGAAGGAAATGAGAGTGACAATAGTGTTTCATTAACAAAAGGTAGTACTTGGTACAAATAGTGCAATACAAGGAGGGCACAATACAACTGCCCTTCCCTCGACACACATCATTCTATTTATATGACAAGAGAACCAACGATTGTCGGTTAAACACAACCGTCAATCTAACTGTTGACAATTCTTCCACATAGCAAATTGTCTCTTGCCATTCGGAAAATTCACGTCTCTAGCCAAAGAAGAAATGATACATTGGGCATGAGGTAGACCAATTGAAATAACTCATTTGCAAAGGACTTAAGTCCGCGGGAAATTAGACAAGGATAAAGGACCAAGGAGGAGCCAAAAAATCAAAAGGGCAAGGTTAGAAATCGCACAAAGCAATGGAAATAACAAAGGAAAGAGCCTAAAACAAAGGAAGTAATTCCTTCGGACTTTTGTCCGAAGGAACACTTCAGAGAGTTTACAAAGGGAACACCCGCAGCCTTGCAAAAGTCTGCCCAAAAGCAAAAAAGCCGAAAGAATATTTCCTTCGGACTTATTTCCTTCGAATTTATTTCCTTTGGACAGTCTGTGGAATTGCAAAAGGGCTTTGGAAGGCAGAAGGGGACCCCTGCAAAAATCCAAAGGGCAGGTTACCCTTCAAAAGGGTCATTTTCAAGAAACACGAAGGGCAGGGTACCCTTCGGAAGGGTCATTTTCAACAATCCCGAAGGGCACCTACTCTTCGGGAAGGTACGGGAACAATTTGGGACCTTTGCAAAAAACCTGGGTGCCCTACAATTTTTTCGACAAAGGCGCAGATGAAGGGACAGAAGCCCTTGCAGAGGGCACTTGGTCAGTGACATGACCACTGTGACTTTCCCGAAGGGCGCATTTCGAAGGGTAAAGATAAAGTAAATAACAAAGGAAACCTTCGGGCTTTTTGTCCAAAGGAATTCCTTAGGGCAAAAAGTCCGAAGAAATTTAGAAATCACAGAGACAGTAAAGTCCGAAGATACAAGTCAACAAAGGCAAAGCCGAAGGATTAATTCCTTCGGACTATTTGTCCGAAGGGAAACAAGTCAACAAAGGCAAAGCCAAAGGATTAATTCCTTCGGACTTTTTGTCCAAAGGAATTCCTTCGGACAAATAGTCCGAAGAAATTCGGAGCGGTCCAAACAAAAAAGCCGATAGATGCAAACAGCAAAGGCAAAGAACAAAGCAAACCTTCGGAACAAAAGTTTGAAGAAATTCGGAGAAATTACAAGGAAGAGGCCCGTGCAAAAAACCCGAAAGGAAATTCTGACGAAACAAGGCAGTCAACAAAGGCAAAGCCGAAGGATTCATTCCTTCGGGCTTTTTGTCTGAACGAATTCCTTCGAACAAAAAGTCCGAAGAAATTCGGAGAGGCCCTACAAAGAACCCGACAGACCAAAAGCCCAAGCAAAGGAAAAGAAAAGAAGTATATCCTTCGAGAAAAAAGTCTGAAGGAATAATTTGGAGGATAAAACAGAGACAAGGACAATTCAAGCGAACAATTTGTCCGATGGAAATCGTTCACAGGGAAAGTCCAAACACAGAAGAGTCTGCAGGAACAAATTCGGGATAATTGGCAAACATAAAGGCCGAAGGAAAGGTGTAAGCCATAAGTCCGAAGGATCATTCAGAAAAGTTGCCACAGGAAAGTCCAAAGACAGGCGCAAGGAAATAAACCCGAAGCAAATGCAGGGTGAAACAAAAGATCCCAAGGAGATGAGACCAAAAGCATAAATTTCGAAATAAATCCGCAGACAGAAAAGTCCACAGCGAAAAATCCGAAAGAATTAAGCCAAGGAGACAACAAGAAATTCGAAAGAAATGGAGGTTGACTGTGTAGAAAAGGATAGAAAATAGATAATCCGACGGGGAGTTGAAGACAGAATATCCGAGGAAATATAGATAAAGATAATCCAAAAAATAGAATCCCGCCAAAATAGACATGAACAAGCAGACCAGAATAGGACAAAATACATGCAAGCAAGGGCTATTTTCGATTGACTAGTCAAAGCTCCAGCTGACTGGTTGTTGAAGTCCTGCTCATCTCCGGATCAACTGATGCATCCGAAGGTCCAACTCAGCTTCAACCGGAGTTCCAAATTCGAATATCGAGTTAACTGTTCTAGATTTAGAGTTGACTAATTGTTAAACGCCACATCTACCAAGGGTTTCCCATGCAAAGGAGAATGATCTCTTTGTCCAACTCAGCTTATCAAGCGTCCAACTCAGCGTTTCAAACGTTCCAACTCGGCATCAAGCAACTCACTTAGAGTTCTAAGATTGACAATGGCATGGATTTCCATGCAAAGAGAGGTGAGCGGTTCAGAACAAAGACAAGTTCATTCCCTCAAGCGCAAGAAGCTTCATGCAAAGACAAAAAAGAAAACATATTTTATTGAAAGACCAAGTCAGCCTTGAGTTAACCTAAGTAAATCCTTCTCTTCAATTTTTCAACGCCAATCTTTGGCTTTTGTAATTCTCTACAAAATGACTTTCAGCCTTGATTAAAAGGATCCCTCTCTTGGCTAGACCAAACTCTGCCATTGATGAGTTGTGTAACCTTTTCAATCAATAGAAGGACTGTACTTTCAAATTTCAAGCGTTGGCATAGTGTATATTCATTCAGCAATTTGCATAAGTGGTAGATTTCTCTCCCTTCCCAAATTTTGACTCATACCTAGTTGCTAGATTATCCTTATGCAGGTCATGTTCAGTGTTCTTTACGTCTTTTGCTGAAGCTGTAAGTGGATGTTAGGTGGCTGCAAAGTGTCTTGTATCAGACCTCTCTCCATCATTTTCTCTCATGTTTTGGTCATCGGATCGAACCTCTTCATGAAATATTTATGCATAAGTGATTGATTGAAATCGATGGTCTTTGTTTTCCCTTGTTTGTTCAATGTTCAAGGTTCCAAGTTGAGTGGATCAATCTTCTGGTGTATCACCCTTTTTAGGTAGGATTTCCCCTTAAAGTTTCCTTCTCCGTTTTCCCTGGTAGTTCGCAGCATAGAGTAGAGATCCTCATTGATACATCATACAAGAACCAGCCTTCTCTAGAGGTTATTCTCACCATTGAGGCACCCACCCTCGTGAGAAGATCCCATTGTTTCAACCGGATAGAGGACTGGCCATTTCGCACACGTCTTCAATTCAAGGCGCAGCTCCAGGTTGACAACACTAACCATTCATAGGACTCATTAATACACTACCCAAATCCGATAACAGTAACAGTTGGCTACCAAAACATGTAATTAATAATACGTTGATAACAATGACAATACTAATATGATGGGCTACAATCCACAATCTGTTGTCCTTGATCATATTCCCATGTGGATCAGTTTTCTCCAGCTTCCCCTAGAATTTTGGGTGGTCAATTGTCTTAATAAAATTGGAAACTCTTTAGGCCACTTTATTTGCATGTCAGAAGCTACTAAATCTAGCTCCTCTTCTTCCTATGCCTGAATTTCTGTTGGATTGAACCTCTCTAAACCCCTCTCGGCATTGATTGTTGTCTCTTCCTCTTGGCACAACTTTACTCAATCTTTAGAATTTGAGTGCCTCCCTGTAAGATGCATCAGGTGTCACAAAATGGGCCACTTGCAACAAGCTTGCTAGAAATCCATAAGCAAGGTGGTATGGAAGCCTAAATAACACCCAGAGGAAGAAGATTCACAGTATTAGACCGAAGAAGGATATGGTTGTCAAGTCCACATCCACCACTTCTCCCATCTTTGATCATAAGGCAGATATATTTCAGCAGAAACATGCAGAAATCTGCATTGGCAGCATCAACACTCAAGGATAAATTGGAGGAGAGGAATTTGCAGCAAAAGATCCATGACTCAAGTATGGAGATGGAGGACGATTCCAATCTTGCAGGACAAAACACTGTATACCAAGGCAGAATTAGAGCAGCTAATTATAACCACAGAGGAGACTCTCTCTCAGATGAAAGAAAGCATGAGGACTGAGGACAATGTGGAGCTTCAAAATAATCAGGAGACGGCAATATGGATCTTCAAAATGATCATGAGGAAGCACTGTTGGATGAAAGTTTGAGCAGGGAGATTCTCACTAGAGCACAAGCGGAAAGCCAAAAGAAGACAACTGACGTAGGCCAGGGAAAAATAGGTTGGAAGTCTCGAGTAGAAAAAATGAAAGATGTAGTGGAGGAAGGGAAACAACATGCTATGCAGGATTTTTTGGGAAAACAAAACTGGGATGGAATCTCCCCTCGCATCATAAGAAGATCCACAGGTGGAACAAAAGGGACCTCTATACCCATAGTGTGTGGAGGCCAGTAAATTAACTTGTGGAAGCGGGGGCTCTTGTTGATGGATGGATGCATTGGTTGATCTTACTTCGTTTAAAAGAAAAGTTTGCTTCAATCTGTAATATTCTAATCTAGCTTTATCTTTGTTGATGCTCTGCTTAAGGGTTTGGTAGGTGCAGTTGAAATCTGACCTTCCTTCTTTATTGTCTCTACCTTTGTTGATTTTTTCAAGCTTTGACGCTTCTTGTGTGGGCAAGGGCCTCATTTCAACCCCCATTTTACAAATTAAAAAAATGATCATAACTGACACATTGAAAAAAATCGTGTTAAGGATGGGCTCTAAGTCAAACTAAATTAACCTAGGGTAAATCGATAATATCAACTAGGATTTGAATTAGGATTTCTAAGGTTTTGGAAGATGTTGGGTCCCAACCAAATAAACCTATTCTACTAATTCCATTCACAATGGAAATGAATGCAAAACAAAATCAACAAAAACAAAAACCTATTTTGACCTAGAATGCAAACTAGCAGATTTATTTTTCTTTTCTTTTTTTTTTTTGTAAATAATGTAACGTTAGAGAATGCAACTTTGAATTTCTCGAATCTGAATGCTCATGCAATGAATACTGATTTTTCAAAATCCAATAAAACTCTAGATGCAATTCTAAATGAGACAATCAATGGTCAAGCCCCAATGATGCAAAAGAACCCTTCCTTAAAAAAAGGAAAATTGCAGAATTCTTACAGAATACCTTCCTCTAAGAGTGATCTTACTACAAAAGATCCCTCAGAAATCCCAAGGGATGGCACACCTCTACCCTGAATCCTAAAGTCTAATGACCGAGTGATGGATGAAAGTGTTGATGATCCGTGTGTGGATGACTAGCAGCTCCTCAACCTAACCCTAACCAACGTATCCAACTGAACAATCCTAGAGCAACAAGGAAAGGTGGCAGAAGACAAAGAGGCAAGGCTGCCAAGGTAGCCCTCACACAGAATGAAGGATGACATGTAGGCTACCCAAATATTTTCCAAAAGTAGAATCATAGCACCTGAATGACAGAAAATGAGTGCAAGAGATAAGAGCACGAATTTCTGATCTTGACAACAATCTAATGAATCCCTATTGGTGTTGTGTTTAGCAAATGCCTACAGCGGCAGCTGTAGTTGATTGTGTGCAAGAGTGCCTTTCCAAAAATGTCACAATTTGATAAAGTCAAAATGGTCTAATGATTTAAGGATAGTGATCTTTTACAGGCAGATCTCAAAACGAAGTGGGAGTGTAATGACATCACAGCTATTCCAAACGAGGACAGAAGAACCAAAAAGTGTGGAAAAGCATTGTTAGTACTCCTAAAAAGATGCCAAGACATGAATGCGGCAGCACCATGGCTGTTCCAAAATAGTTGCAATGTCGCAGTGTCGTAGATCGTGGCTTGCCCAAAACTCATGCAGTAGCATCATGGATCATCCTTGGGACATCTAGAAGTGGCCCAGACAACCACACAGGCTCCAACATGGTTAGGACAAATTCATAGGCTTTCATAAAACAAGTTAATAAACTAGACATGTCAACATGGGAAAAAGGGACAGGGCAGGGGCAGGGGCAGGGGCAGGGGCAGGGGCGGGGCGCAGGCGTTGCTACTAGGACCATTACGGTGGACTCCATGACACAAGTGGTACTTGCAACGAAGTTGTTATGTATATATAAAAACAATCTTACCTTCTCATAGAAAACAATTTTTAAATCTCATAAAATGCAATTTTCAAAGTTGGACTCTACAATCAAGATAACATTTTGACAATCCATAGAAGGCGCTTGTAAAATAAACAAATATCTTGTTTGTGCTCCAATTATAAGGAATGAAAGGTCTTATCTCCATATTCGCTGATAGGCGTAATCTACAATGGCAACCGGGGTCGGTGGTGGAGTGCAATAGTGTGAGATGTCAATAAAAATAATTGACCTTAAATTAGACGTTCATTCGACAATCATACGAGAGTTTTTCTTCTTGCTTGGAGAAGGCGATCAAAAAATCATGATATCTTGGCCATACGGTGGAGTTTGGAGACCACTGTTTACTTGTAGAAAGCTTTTTCAAGCCCGATGCATAGTGCAGCTAGATTGAGGCCATCTGTCACCAACCAGCAGTAAATTTGCTGAGAAAGTACTAGAGTCAGTAATCAATGTGGTATGTGACAAATCCAAGATATGTGCCTCAAATTTGATATCTCTCAGCATTTTGCAGATAAATATATTTATGATATCTGTACTAGTTTCTAATGGGTTCCACCAACCTCTAGCTTGAAGAGACTTGCCTTTGAGAATCGGTCAAGTGATACCTGCTAATTATTTTAATAATGGCCAATAATAAATAACTCCTGAGATTAAGAAAACTTTTCGACCACGGATAACTACTATAATTCATGTGATCCATACAAATCCAATATCTTGCGATGACTCCTTTCTAAGGGCCGTCTGCCTGGAAATTCTAAATCCAATGAAATTCCTAAAATGCTAAATTTTTTGGACTCCTAAAACACAGATTGAAATCCATAACCCCTAAATCAAAATTGTGGAAGGTAAAAAATAAAATTTGATGGTTATATTTTACTATCAAATGTAAAGGCAAATCTCAAAATAAACCAAAGGAAAACAAAGATAATTAAGGTAGATGTCATTTTCAGACATAATTGGCCAAATGCATCACAAGGTGGGTAAAAGGTCTACGTCGGTGTTTTCCCAACACTGTAGCATGTCCATTTTATACAATATAATGGAACCATGATGCTGGGGATGCCTGAAAAGCAAGGCAATCAGAAAAAAAATAAATTTCTGAATTTTCCATCCCTCATTGAATGCTTTGGCTATTCTTTTTTTTCAAGAAATTTGCAATCAACTAAGCTAGCTGTTGTATTCTAAGCAAATATTACTATTTTCCTCTAATAGCCAATAACAGGTTCCTCAATATGAATTGCAGTAGCATATAAGAAGATTTCACTCTACTCATGTGAGTACTATCTCAATCGTTTATAGGAAAGAAGAGGAGAATATCTTTAAATTTTAACTTTGACAGAAATGTAAAAGACCATCAGTTCCGCTGCACATACTTAACAATCAAGAAACTGGTAAGTGTGCATCATCCATTATAAACTATTTTTATTCATTTAAAAATTGAAGCACAAATACAGGGCACAAACTTAACACCCAAGAAACCAGTTCCACTGCACATATTGAACACGCAAGAAACTGGTAAGTGCGCATCATCCATTATAAACTATTTTTATTGATTTAAAAATTGTAGCACGAACACAGGGCACAACCTTTCAATATATTGAAAAACAGAAGCTTAAATTAAAAGTTAGGCAAACCAGATACCTGCTTTCAACTCCCCAAATAGCAACTAGAACTGGAGCAGGCACTCCGTACTTCGAAGAAATTTCATTTAGAAGAGCCTGGTGCTCCCTAGAAGCTGCAACTCCTTTTGACACCCTTTTATCCGTCACCATTCTGAGGTTCTAGCAAAAGAGAGAACAAACTAGTGAAATGAAATTTAATCTATGCTTACTACAGTGATGCCAGTTGAGCCAACATATTCAAAATTTCATTATTTTGGAGTAAAGTATAAGATGCCCCATCCACCATTCATAAGAATAATTTCACCCAAAGACTTGTAAAATGATATTGTTGCATTGAGAGAAAACCAAACTATTGGATCGCCAGATGGAGTTTCTTTGAAAATGAAAATCTTGTAATGTGCTCGACAGATTGTCTAGCGATTGATATGTGAATGCTCTAAACTGTGCAATGAAAACCTTGTATCACATGCCTATGAATTCAAAGATACTAAAGATCAAGAATTCCATCAGAGATGTAAACTTCCATTTGGTGCACACCTAGGATAGTAAGCATTATACACATTGCCACATTCCATGGTAGATTAACAATCAGAAATAAATAATAAAGTACTGATTGTAGAATGGATAAGTAGGTCAATGATTGAATCGTAAATCATATACTAGAGATAGTTGTTTGTATGGGCTGAAACCTTTTTAATAATATTAAGATATTTGGTGATTTAAAAAAAATATGTTAGTGTTTATTTAACCAATTATCATCAAGTAAAGCTACTCTACAATTGGTTATACCCAAGATATGTGGAGGAAGTGTTCCAAGTGGAGTGTCTACTTGTAACTGAATGTTCTACAAGTAAGAAAGACAATCGTGAAGAATGCATGTATAACATTAGAAATTTCTCTTGAAATGTAAATCATGAAACACCCTATCACATAAGATAGCGGTCCAAGAAAGTCCATCATTTCCCAAACAGAGGTACCCTGAGAGAGCAGTAGGTTTTACTGTCAACGTTAGTTTCAATAATCCATTGGAACAAAATTATGTCAACAAACGGATGGCCCAATTAATGCAATAGAATAGCTATACAATGAATTAAAAATTCATAATAAAACAAACTGTTCACAAGCAAAACATTTAATGCCTACGACAAAATGAGAGACCAAGAAGATCGAAAATACACCTGAAAAAACAATTCCACCCAAAAATAAAAGATAGATCAATATTTACAAGTGAGTAGTTGTTTTAGAAATCTTAAGTACCTTTTCAGATATTCCTGTTGAGTAAGCTTCACCTCTGGACAGTTTTGATCTATCTCCAAAATTCTTTCTGAGATTGTCACACCTTCAAATGCACTTTCAACAACCTCTTTTTTGATGCCCCTCCGCAGAGCCTCTTCTTTCTGGTCATACACCCAGCTCTTCATTTTATCCACATTTTCTCCATCAATTTCACCTGTTCCCTAAAGACACGAAAATAAGAGCAAAAACAATTAATAATTTGCAAAGTTTAACAAGCAGATACAAAAAAGTAATCTTGTTGTTTAAGATATGAGAATAGATAAAGACAACATACCACCTGCAGAAAAATAGAAAACCCAATAATATAACTTTTTAAGCATCATATTATGACTCTTTATCCTTTATACGAGTATCTTGTCCCAATAATGTTTCCATAGGTAACATAGGCTTTTTTCTGGCTGTGTTTCCCGTCCAAAAGATTTAACAAAAATGTTCTTCTTCCTTAATCTCAGTTTCACAATCACATGGCCACATCTGTGAAGATGAGCCCGTGGAACTTTGAGCGAGATTTTTTGTTTTAGTCTTGTCCTAATTTATGAATTTTAGATGCATTTTCTGTGAACAATTAAACCAGATGAGTAGTTTTTTCCACATTAAATTTGAGTCTCTTTCAAATCAACTATATTTTTCCACTCTATTTCAATCTCATTCTTATAAAAGTACTCTAGTCCCAATGTGTTTTTCCAAACTATCACCATTAACTGGTGATTGTTTCTTATAAATCTAATAATATCATTTTTTATTGACAGGTTGTATCTGCCTTAACCTCAAACAATGGAACAAATACATGTTACAGCCTAAAGTAGGCAACCTTCACTCTATGATGAAGCCATCAAACTGCATCCTCAAGGTGATGGAAAACAGTTTCAAGGCCGATTGGAGACTAAATATAAAGAACAAAGATGATATCATCTAATATCACATAGGGACCTATGGTGTTTGCCACCTGAAATTGAATTTTGGCAGTTTGACATTTTGGGTGTTTGCCACCTGAAATAAAATCTTAGTTGTTACATTGAACAAGTCAAAGGAAGAATTTTGGCCATTCTTACTGATTTGGGCATGTGGAGCATTTTCTATGTCATTTTTTACTTTATTTTTTAATATTCATCTTATATTATATTCACATCCTTTTGAAACCACTTGAGCTTAAGCCTGCACAATCAAAGCTAAATATGGCATCAAATGTCGTGAATTCTCCATACTGGGTGGGGAAGTATATTCCTGAAAAGTAGCATTGCATGTTGCCTTTAAAATGAAATTAATTGCTGCCAATTAAATTGTATTCCATGGGCTCTTGCAGCTGTCCCTAATCATCGAAGAATCCCCTAGAAGAGCTTCTCACCAAGAGAGAGGACCAAAAAAAGGAAATTGAATTCAGCTTGTAACCATCCCCAAAACCCTTTAGTTGTTGAACACTACCAAAAGATATGGTCGTGTAAGATTAGTAACATGGGTCCATAATCAATCAAGTAATAAACTCCACAAGCAAAGGATACAGATATGTGGTGGTGTCAAAAGACACCTGAGAAAGAATAATCACTCAAATAAAGGATGGATTGAATACAATTACGTAGTCTTTATTTATAACCTCAAGAGATGGAGCATTATCTGAAACAACCTCATTGATCACAACTAAAGAAGCCTCCATGCTAGACTAGGTGTCTCATACTCATCTACATCAAGAATCTGGACAGAACTGGAAGAAACTGGAGTCACCCTATCAAGGATAACATCTCTCTTATGATGTTCTGGAAGATCACCAAAGTCAGTAAGCTTGTAGGCTTTTGCCTTCTTATCAAGCAAGCCGGCAACAACCACCTGAAAATTAACGTTGATATTGTTCATGACAAATTTTTCAGGCCAAAACTCAACTTTCTTACCCTGTTGAGTTGGTAAACAGATAGCAGATTCACACTCAAATCAGGTACATGGTAAACATCTCTAATCATGTCATCTTGTAGCACAACATCACCACTACCATTAACAAAAAGAGTAATCAATTGCTATGTAAACATTCTCATGATCATCTTTTCCAAGCTTTTGGAACAAACTACCATCCTTCACCATATGATGAGTGCATCCAAAATCTACAATGAATTCACACTTAGAAGTAGAGGCTTGAAAAAGTTTTAGAAGTATGTGCAACAAGAATATTACTATTAGCATTACCATTTGATTTGCCTTGGTCTCCTTGAGATCATTGACCTCATTCTCAAGATCCGTCATCTTCTCATAGCATGCAATCTCAACATCTTGGCTTGCCACAATAGGTACAGTCCTTGTGCTTGTTATTCTTGCCTTTGTGACCATACTTTTGATCAGCCTCTTGACAGCTCTTCTTGTTCCCGTCTCCATTACATCTTTGGTCTTCCCTTGGATGCAAATATTTTTCTTGGCGTTCCCTAGATTTCTACTTCACCTTCCCCCCATCACATGAGCCTACTGCTTGGAACCAAGTTGGCCCAATTTCACGAGCTTCTCTTGTTCAACAATCGATAAGGAGCACACACCTGCAAAAGACATTGTCTTGCCTTCCTCCTTTATCACAACTATTTGGGAGAAATGTGGAGAGAAACACATCCTATGGCCGCCTCAAGTGCTCACTGATGATCTCAATGATCTGACCATTCTCCTTATACCATTTACCACACTCCTCCAGCTAAAATAAAACTTCACTCACACAAGCAAGATAATCTTGAATCCTATCAAATGTCAATGCATCAAGTGTTGCAAGCCTGCAATTCAAGTTGTAAACCCTCGACTCAAAAACTTTCCCAAAAAAAATCTTCAAGATAGCCATCAGAGTATTGCACTTTTTCAAATGAAAATGGAACTTGGATGAAATATGATTGAAAAGAATCATCATCCCCTAATCTTCTTGATTATAAAATGCATCCCGCTTATCCTCGCAAAAGGGACTTTTTTAGTCCCACACACAATCTACCACAAACCTTTAGTTCTCAATGCAATCTAAATGGATGAGTCCCATGCATGAAAATCGTGCCCTAACAATACAAGGATGCCTGGAATCCTCCCCATCTTCAAATATGCTAAGACCATCATGGAAGCCTGGAATTGCTGAAAATAATACTACTGTTGCGAAGAGCTGGAAAACAATCGTGCCCTAACAATACAAGGATGCCTGGAATCCTCCCCATCTTCAAATATGCTAAGACCATCATGGAAGCCTGGAATTGCTGAAAATAATACTACTGTTGCGAAGAGCTGGAAAAATGTTTTCCAGCGTTTCATAAATGGGCTCAAACAGAGTACATATGAAAACAATACAGCCATTTGAAATTCAAACACAATTCCAATTTATCCCACAAAAATCACAAATTTGAAAACTCAAAAATTCAAAAATGGCAGGAAATCACCTGAGCACACCATTTGTCACTCCCAGATCTATTGACTATGCAAATTCCTCTTTGTCAACTATGCGCCAACCGTCTACTCTGCTCATGGCATTGCCACTTGTCACTATCTGATTCACTAGAAAATCTGACTGGGCTGAATTGCATAGATATTCAAAAACTTGGCCCGATGACATTCATATACATGTCAGCCACTTAACATAAAAAAATTGAAATTTTCCACCTAGGCAATATGGAACCAGCCAGATCATTCCACGTGCCATTGCCACCTCACGACTTTCCAAGTCACATTACTATGCGGCCTTAGCCACCAAGTCACACTACCACGAGAATCACCAAGTAGACCACCACATAAGCCACAACCATTTGCGGCCTAGCATCAACAACAAAAGTAATTCAGCTGGGATAAAACCATGACCTCCATTCCCAAGACACTCTAGGTGTTGTTTTCTAGCCAACTGCGCAAATATTGAACTCAAACCCTTATATTGGGTGTGACCAAGTTTTGTCACAACCCGGCCTCAAATCGCCCTCGCTTCCTACCTTCACACGCCCACAATCACATGTTGATTAGCGCCACATGACCACCTGATTGCGCTCCAAACAACCACCTCCTCCTTAGCAATGGTCGCCGATATGACCTTTTGCTAGCTCCTAGGCACCGGAGACCTCCAAGCATCAACTAAAAATTTGAAGGGAAACGGAAAACTTTTTTTTTGAACAAAAAATGTACTCCTAATGTTTTGCAAGAAATCCAAAAATACAATCAGATCTAGAAATTTCCCACCTTGACAAATAGTATGTTGTGGTAATGATGTATCGTGCTCACTCCAAACAATGGTTACTAGGGCCAACAAAGTCAGCCACCCACTTCTCAAATGGCTCTTGCGTGACTACTCGTATTAAGGGAATTTCATCCCTTATGTTTGGATCACCAACACTTTGGTAAATATCACACTTTTGTGCATAGTCCCTCACATCCTTATGCAAGGTAGGCCACCATAGTCCTGCAAACAAGATCTTGCACATTGTTGCCTCTCCTACATAATGACTTCTTGCAATGTCTTCATGGAATTCTCTCAATATTTACTCGCACTTGTGCTTCATTACACATCTCCTAAGCACTTCATCATGCCCAAATTTATATAATTCTCCACGAATCAATTGGCAAGGCACAACCCTTACTATGAGTTACTTCTTATTTTGCACCTTCCAATCCTGTAGTGCAACACCTGATGTTACAAAGGTGGCTATCTCCTCAAACTTTTAAGCACCCTCTATACTTTGAATAATTGTAAATCACGTGAATCATCTTCAATTGGGTGGATGTTGTGGGATACTAAGACAACATCTTAAGTCGTACATCATATGCACAGAAACTCTCATAGAACATCTGTCTTATTTACTTAGCGTAACAATATTTTGCTGCTCAAACTCAAGCATATCAAATTCCATCGAGATTGCATCTTTCAATGGTATAATCCATCACAATTTGATGTGGACCATATCTTTTGTACCAAGTAAGCACTCAATCCAGCAATGTAACGTAATATTTCAGCTTGCACTCTGGAACGATGACTCCTTTGGCTCGCCAGAGGCATCCTTCTTGCCTCAATATTCAAGTTGCTTCATTGACATCTCCCAAAAGATGTTATATTGCACCACTAGGGTATATCGCACAGGTGGACCTTATCCACCTAAATGGCCGCCCCTTAGGGGGGTTGTCCATCTAAGCCATAGTTACACATGTCTCAAGGACAAGGGAGCAAGGAGATGGGGAGACGAGAAGACGAGAATGTTAAAAAAAATCCTAGATTTTGGGGATGACAAGGGAAAACAGGGGGTAGATATTGAAACAATATATAAAAAAGAATATTTAAATCTTTTAACTTTATTCAATGTAATTTAGGCGTATAAACTTTATTTAAAGTTTATCATGGTACTTTCAGGGTTAGGGTTCAAAGGCTATTTCAAAATAACATCTTTTTTGGGAGGTCTATTCTAAAGTGAAAGAGTCAGAAAAAATTGGGGGTGTCCCCTCCCTGACCCCAAAACATGTAAGGCATCATCCGAACGCCTGGGAACACATCCCTACCTAGCATTAATCCGAGCCTCCTACAACTCCCAAGCCCATGCCTTGTGGTGGCCACTAACTTCCTTTCAAAGGGGGAGTACTTCTGTACTTGTGGGCTAGGTGGTGCATGTTATTGCAAAAACTTGTTGTGGTACATACATAATTGATAATACTATGAATACTAGTAGCAATTCTAGCTCCACTTTGCACTCTTGTAGATAAAATTCATACTTGGATTTGGTATAATACTCACATTCATACCACCGCAAGTTCCTACAATGGAAGCACCGACTATTAGCATGTGTTGTAAAGGTGTCGTGATTTGGTCAATAACAAACTAATGGCTCACTCTTCTTCTAACCTTTGTTAAGTCCCTTATGTCCAAAATTTCTCCTAAAATTTGCTCCTTTATATTGTGGATGCGCACGAGTTGTGGCTTTGCGTAGGGTAGGCCATGGCTCTCCTCAAAATTTCTCTTTGCTCTTCTCTCCAGTTGGACTACGTGGATCCCAAGCTTCTTCATCTATTTGACAATCCCAAAGTGAAGCAGTGCTTTGCTCTACGTTGTGCAAGTCGTCACTGTCATTGGAGTGCACTCCTACGCAAAAATAAATCATGTGCCATTCCCATTCTGCACAAGTCCTCATGACATCCCTCTAACTTGCCTCTCCCCTCCTCCTGGGGTCCTTGTTGAGTGCCAAATCACTAGTCTTTATATAACTATGCATCCTAAGCTCCCTCTCATTTTGGCCATCCATTTCAGATTTGGCTTCAAGGGTTCCCTTTATTCTTACTATTCATTGTGCAAGTCTACGTCTGCCATACTCCTACCATCTGCCTCGCCCATGCGCAACAAGAGGTGTTGGTTTCGCTCTCCATTGGTAAGAGCTCAAAACCCCAGTCTACTAACGACTTTTTAATCCAAAATGGGATTTGCACGACAAAAGAACCTAGCAGTTTGCACAAGAAATGGTTCTTTGCTTCCTCTGGAAACGAGTACATGGACGCATGGAGCTCCAACAAATATCTAATAAGAGCTCCCCTCCACCACCCATCTACCGAGGAGGTCGCTCTTTCATGCATGTCACTCCTCGACCAAGATTTCTTTTGCGACTAGCAGTGTAAGTTTCCAGCCATTCGTAGATATAAATTGGGGATTCCACAAAGACCACCTCATATATTGCATTATAGATCACCTGCTCTAGCCACTTTTCGGCCTTACACTCCCTTAGCTTGGCACACTCCATGCAAATTGCAAGGCTGGCATATCAAACTACTCCACGCACTCCTATGTGATTTGAAAGGAAATTGTTGCACGACATCTCCATTTACCTGTTTGAACAAATGCCAACAACAAAACCAAAATGTTGGTTGATTTTTTGCGGAATCTAAATGACCTGCATAGAGCAACTGATGCATGAGCATCTGGGCAATCAAGCAATCTTTCATCACCCAGAACTATGAGTCAGTGTTTGTACATGTTTTGTCATTTTAGCATGGTAGAAGGTGGTCCAAGGGAAGCATCATTACTCCAACATTTCAAGGGAATCAATTACAACGAAGAATTAGTTTCAAACAACAACATAGTTCCAAGTGATTTAGTTGAGTCAATCAATTGTCAGTCAAATTTGGGAAATGGTTGTGTCCATTGAAGACCTAAAATTGATAGATTTTGGTGCAAAGGCAAAAAGGACATGAAGGACACATCAATATCAGAATATTGAATATTTGGATTGCCCTTGAAAAGTTATGCACTTTCGAAAAAACGGCATCTCATTTCAAGTTTATATGCAAAAGCTATGGCCTCTGGAAGTTGATGCATTTTTCATTGTGAAAAAACCACTGGGGTGGTTTTGCAAGTCTTAAGCAATGGCTACATAACTACCAATCTGCATTAGGGGACGGTTTTGCAATCATTGGTGCAGTTTCATAACCACCACACCAATTTTCCCTGCATCATTTGCAAGACTAAAGTAATGGTCAAGAAAGTTTGAGCTTCTCATCTTGGGTGTTTTCAAGAGCATTTTTGCCTTCTAAAGGACATATCCAAAAGGCATAAATGGAGTAGTTTAAGGTGGGAAAGGCATTCTCTTGTAGAGAAGAGATTCAGGAGTGCTTGTGAGAGAGCAAAGAGCATAGAACGTGTCCATTGAGGGACTATTTGTAATGTTTCCTTCTACATGTTTGTAAGGAGAGTGTAGAGTGTGTGTAAGCTTTTGTAAGTCAAAGCCTGAATCGAATAAAGTTGTGAATTTGATCTCAAGGTGTGAATGAGTTGTTTGTGTGTGTGTCCAGTTTTGAGAGAGTTGAGTAAAGGCTGCAAGGACAAGGTTGTCCATCATTGGACCCCGTCTTTGACTGCATCAATTGATATCAGACCCAGCAACAACTCTGGGATGAGTGAGACAGCGTTTGTCATCTTCTAAGAAAGAATGGATAGAGGGCTAGAGTGCACTAATAAAAGAGTGTTCTTCATCTTATGTAGGTGGGGAGAGAACTCAGGGTACATCCTCCATTAAGTGAACAATGGGTAAAGGGTGCATAGAGTGTTCTGCATCTTGAGTAGGTGGGTAGAGAACAAAGAGTTGAGAGAAAGAAATAGAAAGGTGTCTGCCTACATAGAATTGCAATAGAAAAGTTGCAGCAGTGAGTTGGATGTGTGAGTGAAGAAAGTATGTAATCGATGGGTGAGAAGTGTGCAGCCCAAGTGGCTGAATTGAAGATTGTGTGGAGGAAAATGCAAGCCCAAGTGGAAGCTTAGGCATAGAGGAAGAGGAAGGTTGGTTCTATACTACCTATGACAGAGGTTGAGGAGTTGGAAGAGTTGGAGATTGTGCAAGTCATGCTAGACAACGTGAAAGGAGATATTGCTACTGCAAGGTAGGAGAAAGAAAGAAGAGAAGAGGACATAAATCAAATTGTGTGTTGCAGGAATGAAGAGGAGAAAGGTTTCTTGAAATAAAAGAACCTTGAAGCTGATTGAAGAAGCTCTAGTGGAAGAAGCAGCAGCATAAGCATGTCATTTAGAGGGCATGTAGGTGGAGGTGAAGTTAGTGCAAGTGAATACACATGCTGCGGATATGGAGGGAGCACTGAGTAGAGAGGAAGATAAGGAGATTGTAGCAAAAGCAAATGTGGCAGCTGAGATGATGATTCATGAATATCCCATGTTTGGAAAAGGAGTAGAAGACCATCTTCTACTTGAAGAAGAGACGAGGGTTATTGAGGGAATGTCTGATTCCCTTAATTCTGATTTTGTTGTAGGTAATGGAGAATGTACAACAGCTGAGAAAGAAACAGAAGATGTGTTTCTAGCATCTTTAGAGGCACATGAGGAAAAGGGGTTGATGGAAGGGTACCTTGCAGGAAAAGAGTTGCCATGTGAAAAACTGAAGTTCTCCTTGAGAGGTAGAAAGAGTGAAGAGAAAAAGGGAGGAGCTCTTGAATACTATAGTCTTGTAGTGGTTTCCAAGAAGGGGCAAGGAGTGGAAGCATGGAGTGAACAAGTGAAGAATGGTGATAGCGCAGCAAAAGGGATTGATGAAATTGTAAAAGAAAAAAGTTCAAAGTTTGTTGGTGGATCCTAAAGGCATCTGGACAAGGGAGGATGAAAAGTGCCATTCATGTCACATAAAGGCAAAAGATGAGTTGGAGGTAGTGGATGTGTTTCTACAAGGAGCAACGGAAGTTGTGCAAGATGTTGCATCTATGGGAGCAACCCATCTAGGAGCTCGGGAAGAAAAGAGTGAGCAGTTGATGGTGTTATCAGCCCGAGAAAGTGAAGAAGGGGATGAGATTTTAGTAGGTGATGAAGAAATTGAAGAGAGGATAGAAGGGACAGCATTCCAAAGGGAGATAGATACACTTTTTGAAGACATCTTTAAGACTGAAATAGGAGAGGAAGATGGTGTAGAACACACTTATGGAGGTGGACGAATAGTGGTGGGAAGAAACCCACAAAGGGATGGAAAGAGAGAAGGGGAATTAATTGGAGAAGGATGGTCTGTGATCTAGTAGGTGGTTGGGAAAGATGGAAATACCTCACATGGTGAAAGGGTGTGTTGTGGCTTTACTTCCAAAGTCAAAAGGGTGGTTCTACCACCTAGCCTGAATTTGTGAGTAGTATGGTCACCAGTGAAGCAAGACTCGGCAAGTCCTGACGAGTACTCGCCTAACTCAGTCCGAGTCCATCCCCACGACAAATCGTCGAGTCTTTTGCAGACTCAACCAAGTCCTTGGATGAATCTAGACAGACATGCGAGTCTGGTCAAACTCACGATTCTCGTTCCTGGACTTGCTGAGTCCTTTCTGTTTCTTTAATTATTTTTTTAAATTTGCTAGTTTCTTTTACGATTTTTTAATAATTTTTTCTCCTAAAATATGCTATTTTCAATTATTTTTTAAAATTTGCCTCATCTTCGCTGAGTCTTTTTGCGGAGTCCAAGTTCAAGCCAAAAAAAGGCTTGTTGAGTATTTGCCAAGTCTGAGTCTTGTTTCTATGATGGTCACAAACTCTTACCACATATATCTGATGCAGGAGCATCCAGGCAATCAATCAATATTGCATCACCCAAAAATATGAGTCAGTGCTTGTGCATGTTTTGTCATTTTGGCATGGTAGAAGGTAGTCCAAGGGAAGCATCAACACTCCAACACTTCAAGGGCATTAATTACATCAAAGAGGATCATTTTCAATCAGCAACATAGTTCCAAGTGAATTTTTTGAGTCATTCAGCTATCGGTACAATTTGGGAAGTGGCCAAGTCCGTTGAAGACCTAAAAATGATAGGTCCTGGTGCAACAGCAAAAGAGGCATGAAGGACTCATCAAAATCAGAATCCGATTGCATATTTATATTCCCCTCAAAAAGTTATGCACTTTCAAAAATAAACAGCATCTCATTTTGAGTTCATATGCAAAAGATATGGCCTCCAGAAGTTGATGCATTTTGCACTGTGAAGAAACTATTAGGGCAGTTTTGCAAGGCTTAAGCAGTGGTCATGTAACTGCTGGGGCAATTTCATAACCACCAGTCTGCATTAAGGGGCAGTTTTGCATCTGTCAGGGCAGTTAACAAAAACCACCGCTCTGCATTAAACAGCAATTTCACCTGGGTTATTTGCAAACTAAACGGTCAAGAAAGTTTGAGTTTCTCATCATGGGCATTTTCAAGAGCGTTTTTGTCTTCGAATGTACATCTCCAAAAGGCATAAATGAAGTGGTTTCAAATGGGAAAGGCAGTCTCTTGTAAAGAAAAGATTCATGAGTGCTTGCGAGAGAGCCCAGAAAGCAGAAAATGTCCATTGAGAGACTGTTTGTAGTGTTTCCTTCTTCATGTTTGTAAGTAGTGTGTAAGTGCTGGTAAGTCGAAGCCTAAATGGAATAAGGTTTTGAATTTGATCTCAAGTTCTGAATGAGTTGTTTGTGCGTGTGTCTACTATTGAGGGAGTTGAGTAAAGGCTACAAGGGCAAGGTTGTCCTTCATTGGACCCCCTATCCTTGACTGCATCAGCCAACAAATAGGACACTCCACACAGGCATATCACTCGCATGCCACCGCTCCAAGCTCACTTGAGGTGCAAAAAGATAATCGGGCACCTATTGCTTAGGTTAGAAGATATTCCACATGCATACTTTAGATAATAAGACCTGCTCATGCGCAATTAATAGGGCCATGAATCACAAACATTCAAAGGAAACACTAGAGTAACCCAAAGCATAACATCTTAATTGAGGGTGGCTCAAGCTTGCGTACTCATGGACAGTACACTTGCAGAGTTACCATATAATTCATAATATTTACTAACATATCCATCAGCAAGAGTTTCTATACATCAATATCTAGCAAAAAGGTCACACTTTTCAAGGGCAAGGGGAGGGTATATATAGGCACCCAACCCACCTGCTTACATGCAATACTCAACCAATAACTATTAGTCCTAACTACCGCATGATGTCCTTGCCTTCAAATCACGGACTCAACCATCTCTTCTTCACTATGACATGGCTGTAGTGCACAAGATATGGACTCTAACATCCATTTTTGGCTTGCTCGTGCAATCTTGTGCTTTTCGTCATCTTGTCAGTTTATTGTAAATGTGTTGCCAGTCCTCACACATATATCTTCTTTCCTTTTGTGCCTTGTCCTCCTTGCAACATCGGTGCAGACCTGCTGCCATTATGCACCTTGTGCAGTTCCACACTTAGCCAAAATTATGTGTTCAAAATCAAGGGTCAACAAGATGACCCAGTCCTAAAAACACTAAGGGTGATGAACCATCAGGTTCATCCAACCAATTAAAGCCCACTGAGCAATTTGGGCTCGTTCCTCAAACCTCCTCTCAGACTTCTTTACCAAGTTCTTCGTTTGTGGCTCATCAACAGTTGATTGTAGGGGGAACCTCCTTACATCTACCTAGTCCTTTCACCCCTCATGGGACTTTTCCATGTTTTTCTCATCACTATAACTTTTCCTATCAGACCAAGATTAGTTCAAGTATGGGAATCCCCCAATTACTTAGCATAAGTAATATGAGGACCAAGAAGAAATAGAATAAGAAGAATGCACCACCTGCTCCGGTCTCATCAAAGGCAGCTAGGTCTAGGTAACTCTGATTCAAGGGCATAGACAGTGAAAAGATGCACCTCTCGTGGCTCAAACCAATGGTTTGGAAGCCTAAGGACCAGATGACTCCTGATGATTACATTGATACAGGTTTGCCTTTGGATATTCCGGGGCTCATCCCCAAGACAATATTATGACAATTAAGCAAGTGAATGAAATTGTATATAAGAATTATTAGAAAAGTACTATGGAGTTAGTGAAGCTGAACAAAAAGATTGAATAGATGAAGGACGTGGATTTTGACAAAAGAAAGATAAAGGGGTTGGATAGCACCATAAATGACTTAAGGCCAGGTTGGCCACACAGTTCACCAAGGTAATTGACCTAGAAGAGCTCAAAAAACTGAAGGATTATATAGAAAAGCCTTTTCAGAAAACAATGTTGATCTTGTCAAAGAAAGGGATGGTTTAGAACCAAGGATCAGCTCAATGGAGCAAGAGATTAGCCTCCCGAAGTTTGACGTTCAATAAAGAGTCTCAACTTTCAAAGAGGACTCTTGATGTGGAGGCTAAAAAAAACAAAAAAGAAACCTTCAAGCAAGAGCTCGGCAAAGAAAATAATGACAAATAAAGATGAGTTGCCTAGGAAACGACAGTAGAAACTTATAAAAACTTCTACATGATTATACAAGCCACCATTTCTGCATTGAGGGACTTCTTTCCACTTTTTTGATGACTTGTATGTACAATGTGACAAAGAACAGAAAGTCTTGCAACAAGTCCAAAAGGGAGTCAATTCAAGGGTCTCAGTCATAGGGAGAATAATGGCTCAGCTGTACAAATTGTTCTGAAAAGAGTTTGCTGCACTAGGGATTCAGAACGGAAATAAGGAAATTCTAATGCAATGTCAGCGATTCGGAAGCAGCATGCATTCAAGGAACTGGGTAGTAAGCAATGCAAGCCAGAGTCTAAGTCTTGGTAGACATATGACTGCCTTCCCCATGGGACGACAATAGGAGGATTGTCACTGAAGAATAGTACAATGAAACTGGAAAAGAAGAAAATAGCACCAAAAAGATTGACACCTCGATTGAAGGTCCAATTTCTGTTCAGATTCTCAATTTCATCCGATTAATTATCAAACTTTAGTTTGAACTCCTAATTCTCAAACCGGCCAACAAGTCACCTCATTGTATCCCATCATGAGATGGTCATCATCTCCCTACCCACGAACAAGGATTGGGAACTGCTACTTTCATTGATGATGTCATATCCTATTTTCCCTGTTTTCAGAATTTATCTAGACGCAACTATGTTATGTTTATCATAATGGTGACTTTCGGACATGTGGAATGACTCGCCTTAATAAATGTTGATTGGTTTTTAGCTTATATATGGCAGCTGGCATTTTATATAGCATATAGCGTTAATGATGATTCATTAGAGCAGTTATTTGTTATCAATGATATGATGATTCATTTGAGCAGTTATTTGTTATTGATCATATGATTCATTTGATCAGTTATTTGTTATTGATCATATGATGATTCATTTGAGAAGTTATATCATTAATTTTTATTTGATGATAGACTAAGTACATGTTTGTGTTGAACCTTTGGTTGTAGGACCAACCCTCTAGTGGCAGATGGCCAAAGGGAGGATATCCTTGGAGAGAGAGCAGAGAGATGATGCACACGTCACCTTGCATGAGCACATATTGTTTTTATCATGTAACATGCAGGGTTTGTGTATGGTTGTTATTACTTGTCGCATTTATGTTCTTTTATGCATGTGACTATATCATTGTTGCACCATATGTGGTTCAGCTCCACTTTCCTTAGTTGGCATCTTGTGACCTCATTGTTTTGCTCTAATGTTTATTGCATAATAGACCGTAGACCTCTTGGTGTATGATTGATGCTTACTGTTTGGGCATGTGACTTTTTCTGCATTTGTTTGTGTGTAGACTGCGGTGGAGCATCTCTTTGGTACCTAGCTTTTTCACTATGACTTACCAGTGTATGATTATTGTGACTGTATGTGCAAGCCTCATGCTATGTAAGCATTTTGAACTAGGCATAAGGGTTGAGATGACCTTCAATTATAACCCTTATAAAGATATGCTTATTATTGTTATTCAAAAGCCCTTATAAGGCATGAAACTAAGATTTAACTATGTTTTGTTAGCCTAGGAAAGGCATGGGCGATGGAAAAGATGGATATGTGTTTTGAGTCATGATTTTGGAGCCTTTACTTAGGCTTCAACCATGGTGCACATTTATCATAATGTTGGATATGTTTTGAATGATTGTGTTTGGCCTTTTACCACAGGTTGATTATATTCTGTGTTGATTTGGAGAACCTTGTCTAAACAAGGACATGACCATGTATTTTGTGGACTTTGCAAATTATAATCATGCCTATGATTTTGTTTGGCGCTCGAGTATGAGTTTTTGAACCGAAGGTTGACTTTGGATGGAGTTTGGTTAGGGTTTCAGACCCTAAACTGGTTTTTGGTTTTTAACCTGCTATCTTTCTTTTTTGTATTTGATTTTTCCTCAGCGCCCTGTAATGGGGTAACATTGCCAGAATTCCTATTGGCAAATTCTTGCATTTTTTACCCCTATCATTTTCAGATTCATAACCATTAGACTCGGCATACAAAGGGTCGTTGAGAGTTGCATTTGCTTTTATACGCATTTTGGTGTAAAGGATAAAGGGAGCAGTGTAGAAGGGGCTTTTGTGGAAGACATAAAGGTGTCTCAGCTGGTACAAGCTTGTTTGGTCTTCTTTTTCAACAGGGAGGTCAAGTTTCCTTTTTCCCTGTCATTTTGCATTCCATATATGGCGTTGAACAATGTAAAGGTTTTTGTCTTGATATACAGTTTTTGCTTCTAAATCTTGTTTGATTCATGTGTTGAGTGGCCCTCGAGGTCGATAGTTGTTGGAATGAGACCATTGTTGTTTGGGTCTTGATCATTCAACCACTATTGCAATCTCTTGACAGTTGGTTACCAATTTGAATATCCTTTGGTTTAACGATGCCTTTCATATTTTTTTTTACTTTGACGAAAAAGCCCGACTGGGAATTGTTGTCAACCTGGAGTTGCACCCTGATCAAAGACATGCTAAAATGGCTAATCTTCGATCCAATTGAAAGAATGGGATCTTCTCACGACGGTGGGTGCCTCAATGATGAGAAGAATCTCTAGAGAAGGCTGGTTCCTGTAAAATGTATCTATGAGGATCTCAACTTCTACGCTGCAAACTACCTGGGGAAAAGAGAAGGAAGAGCTTGAAAAAAATACTAGCTAAAATGGTGATACACCTAATTTGTTTGATCCACTCAAATCGAGCTTATGAGAACACTGATTCAGACACGGAAGAGGCAGAACTTCAACTCTAATTGATCAATACACATAAATATTTCACGAAAAAGTTCTATCTAATGATCTAAGCTTGAGGGAAATAAAAAATTAGGCCTGATGAAAGGCACTAAACAGCCACTAATATCCACTATAAACTCAAGAAAAGACGTTCAAACACAAAATGTGACCTGCATAAATAACCAGCTAGCAACTAGGTATGAATCTAGATTTGACAAGGTAGAAAGAAAATCTATCACTTAAACAAATCTATAACAAAATTACACTATACCAACTGCTGAAAATTGAAAAAACACAATCCTCTTCTCATTGATTCTGAAAAAGGTTACACCACAATCTTTGGCAAAAGTTTTCTTGCCAAAAGAGGGATACTTTATCTAAAGTTGAAAAGCCATTAATATAAAAAATTATAAAAAGCCAAGAGATTGACGTTGGAAAATAGAAGCAGAGATAAATCCGTCCAACTCAGCGTTTACAAAAGTCTATTTTGTCTTCTTCCTCTTTGCATGAAAGCTCCTAGGCATTAGAATTGGACAGTGGAATCATACGTTTGATTTTTCTTGTGCATGTTTAGTTGAAACGTGTCAAAAATTAGAAACCAGCTCTTTGGCGTTGAAATGGATAGTAGCTAAGCTTAGGCTATTCTTTATTTAGGCATCATGCATGGAACGTTATGGACAGTAGGCTAATTTTGACAAATCAAACTCTTATCATGCAAAATGTTACGCCCACCTCCAAATATGGACTTCCTCTTGAGTTGTTTGAATGTTTGAAAGCACAAGTTTGACCCGAAGATGAGCTTGACTTCACAACCAGTCAACTGAAGCTTTGACCAGTCAATCGAAAATACCCTTTGCTTGCATGGATTTCCATGTTGACTCCATCTCTTGTTTTGGTTTGCCTATTCGTGTCATGTCTATTTGTGACGGGATTCTATTTTGGATTTATTTTGTCTATATTAGTCTATATTTCCTCGGATTTCTTGGCTATCTCCTTAGCCTTTATTTTTGGTTTTTTGTTGACTTTATGCTTTTCTCTTTGTTTTTCCTTCGGACTATCCCCTGTTGACTCATCTTTTTTCTGTGGATTTTTGTGTATGCAATTTTCCCAAACTTTATTCTCTCAGATTTTTGTTGGCTCATTATGATGTCATCTCCTTGGTTTTGTTCCTTCGAATTCTTTCGAACTTTTATCTCGTCCCATTTCCGGCGGAAAAATGTCTGCCCCTGGCTTCTATTTCTCTCAGATTTTTTTGTTTGCATTTTTCCCGAATTAATTCTTCGGACAAAAAGTCCAAAGGAATTCCTTCGGACTTTTTGTCTGAAGGATATCCTTCAAATTTTTTTTCTTGTTTATATTTCCTCGGGCTTTTTGAAAGGCACCTTCCGAAGTCTTCCCGAAGGGTAGGTGCCCTCCAGGATTTTTGCCTTGATCCTTTTCTGCCAAGTGAATCTCCCGCAGCTCTTCGAAGTGAACTTTGCCGAAGGGTGCGTACCCTTCGGGACTTTTGCAATTGTCCTCTGAGAGCTCTTTCTTTCGGACAAAAAGTCCAAAGAAATACTCTTCCTCTTACAACCCCAAAAAAATCTTTGCTTAGACAAAATAAATGAACTTACAGCTTGTATGTCTTGGCTTTTGGCTGTACGTGATGCTTAGAAGAGGAGAAAAACCTTTTCAAACTACTATAGATGACGTTTTTAGGAGGAAAAACCCTCTTAAAACTGCTGCATGTGTCCTCCTTTTGAATGAACTGTATGCTCTATATGATCGCTATAGGAGTCCATCAGAATTTACATGGCCATAGGAGACCTTTTTGTCATCATTTGCATGGCTGTATTTGTACATTGTGTTGGCTGTAATCAAGAAAGCTCCTTGGAAACCTCTGAATAACTCAACTTCACCTCGCTGTAGATGGCCACTTTGGCTTATACCTGGTTGTCAATGGCCACTTGGGTGGCTGTAAATGCACTTTTAAGGACCCCAAAACTGATTCACAAGACAAACTTGGCACCATATCAAAGTTCCGAATAGTAGGGGTGACAATTTGCCGTGGGGGCAAAATTGTCAACAGGAATTGCATTGTGCAAAAAGGTTTGTATTTGGATGGAATGGTAAGGGTGTTGTTAATTGTAGGTTGCATATGATAACAAGTTGATTTGACCCTCACTATGGCAATTGTTATTGCATTTAGCAATTATCATTGGGATTAGTCTTTACAGTCCCACAAGGGCACAGTCTGGTCATATGTGTAATAAATGACTGCAGTCTCTTTTTAATCTTATGGGATTGTCTCTTTGACTATATCAACCCATTTCTAGGCATGTTTGGTAGCTGCTATTTTTTTGGATGTTATTCTACAGCAACTTAGGGCTCATCATTTTAATTATTGGCATGGTGGTCCTTTAGTCGGATCATAACCATCTCAGTCATGGATGCCAAGTACTCGCAAGGAAGGCCAAGGGATGGCCATTGCCAGCACTCGGTACCCATGGTGAAGACTTTGTGAAGGTCACAGATTTGATCTTCAATTTTGAATGTTTGTGAAGATTGCCCTAGACAAAGGATAAGACAAACATCACTATGAAGATTGCCCAATTTTGAATGAATGCATATGTTGCGTCCTGTTAGTTGATACTCATAGTTACAATTGAGAACTGTTTGATAATGAGCTCTGAATGCTATTTCATGTATGGGCATTTGTAAATAAGACCACGACTGCCTTGCTATTGGGCATTGTTTCCTTGGCCACTGATACCAAGTCCTCATAGCAAGTCGCAAAGGATGGCCACTGATGATGCTCAGTACCCATGACCAAGGTTCTCTCTCACTCTAACTTCTTGTCGAACATAAAATGTTGGTAGATGAGTTATTTTAATTTTGATCTTTTTATATGCATACTTGTCAAAATTTAACTACGTTGTCATTTCTAGCTAGTAGAGGGCATACTCGAAGAGACTTACTTGGCACAAGCATCGTACTTAAGAGTAATAACAGTCTTACACGGACACCCATCAATGGTATTACATTACCAGTCATCGTAGGTCCTAAGGCCCTAGTAGTATGGTACTATGTATTGTCGGCTAGTGGGACTTATGATCTATTACTTGGGAGCCCGTGGCTAAATCAAATGAGAGCAATCCCATCCATGTTACATCAATGTCTCAAGTTCGTGCATGATAACAAAGTATATACTATTTGTGACACATATTATGATTCACCCATCCCACATCAGAAACAACATGAGATATTACCTAAAGTGCTTCCTAAAAAACAAATCATTCAACCGCATGTGGTATCGACTACAATTTTAGCGCCTATAGTTATGATTCCTACATTTCTTTCATCTATAGTTTTGACTCCTCAAGTTAAGACTCCTAGAGCTACAACTCCTACAGTTGCACCAAATACCTACTCATCCACATCCTAAGATAGTCTTAGTGCAATGTTTTGCATATATTCCTACTCAAGCACCTTCAAAGAGTTCAACTATACAAAGAAATATCCAAACTAATATAAGTGTTGCTTTCCAAAAGGTTAGGGCAGCTCCTTGAGCCCATTACTATGATATCTCTTCTTGGGATGATGATTCAAGTTACCACACAACTCGCGACCATAATTTTTATACTTCTAGTGACACATCCAACTCTCCACATTCATCACCCATGACTTCCTTTGAGAAGTATTGGGCCCGACTATGATGCCTCCAACGAACACTTAGATGGGTTAGCTATGTTAGCCTATCCCTTGCACTTCATCGATACATCCTACTGTACCATAGCCACTTTTTACATCATTCTTCTATATGTCATGCCTTTCATGTGCCTTCCTCCCTTGAGTTTGTGCCTTACCTCATCTTTCTTCCATAGTTGACATTTATGTGTTTGCCTTGCTTTGCAATGACATTCTTCTAGCCCCTTGGTTTATGTTGCTTGCTATGTTGTTAGGACCCTTGCCGCTTGATTGCCAAATGCCATTCCAGACACCTCTAGACTTCCTAGTGATGATTGCATAAATATTGAGACCTTCCATCCTAGTATGCACTGATTTCTGAGGGAAGTAATAGGTTGTTTGGAATCCTCTTCTTCTTCTTTCTTCCAAATTTTCACCCCTTGGCTTGCCTATTTGTTTCCCTCCTGATTGTGCCTCTTGGCTTCTTTTTTGGCTTTATTGAGCTCCCCTTGCTTCTTATAGCTTGCACCTCTTGGATTCCTCCTTGTGTGATCTGATTGTTCTAGACAATCATAAAAATGCAAAAAACATTGGAAAGCATAAAAATCATTAATTTTTTTGCCTTTATCATACCTTGTTTATCTACGTATGCTAAAGGTTTTCATATACATGTTACACACGTGCTTCTCATGGTATTATTTGAGTGGGTGAGATGCAGGATATACAATTTACATATGATCGTGGACTTACAGATGCATGCGGCTATATTTACACCCACACTTGGGGCCATATTCACATTGGCGGTATGCCTTATACTAGGGGCATCTCATATAGTAGGTCTCAGGTGATGTCTTTCCTACTTTCAAGTTACCATATAAGGCTACTTATATTGACCATACATATCTTGTTTTTGCCTACATTTTGTGTGGTACATGGATGCATTTCATGTTATGTTGTATACCCTATAATTGCTCGATTGTTAGCATGTGCGTGCTTGTACTTGTGTGTGTTTGTGTGTGTTGCCTGTCGATGTTTATTTCTAGTGTATCCATACAAGATCCTCTAGTTGTAATGTTGTGTCTTGATTTCTTGTGGGTCATATTGCTTGATCAATGATTGCCTATTCTACACGTGATTGTCTAACCACGTCTAATTATATTGTCTATACTAGGAGCTATACTATGTTTGTTGCCATGATCCATATCATGCATGCTACTACTTGTGTTATTCTTGTTGCTTGCATTGCCATGGTCCTTACCATACATCAATTGGGGCATGCTACTACTATTGTAAGCATGTTTCATTGCCATATCTTACCCACCTAGGGGCACATTGCTACATTGGGGTATATTCTTTGTCCTTACCTTTATCGTGCCATTGGGGGCATCATACCATTACCTATCTCCTAGATTTTATCATCTATATCTTATGCATAAGGAGCTTACTACACTCATATGCCTATTGATCTCACACTGCTTATATCAAGACATTACATTATCCTACTTACACACAGTCACATGGGGATAGTACATCAATATATTGGGTACTACCATATCCTACCACATCTTACCACATTGGTGCCATAACTTTGTTCTCCTTCACCAGGGTATATCAGGGCATAGTGCTTACCCTCACCATCTCAACCTGACATGAGGTTACATATTACTATCAAGATTTATATGATATTTTTCTATAGCTACATATGTGTTTACAAAGATATTTGCAAAGTTTCTAACAATTTCAGCTATATTTTTCTATGATAACACATGATGCGTGTGATTTTTTCTTTTGAGATAAGTCATTGCAAGATCAAGAACCAATCCCTCACCTCAAAAAGGGGCATACACCCAGATATTCTACCACCAAATTCAGATTTTGCATGGAAGGTGTTTTTACCAAGAAGCGCCAAGTTTCTACTTCACTGATCAAGAAGCAAACTTAAGTCTTCAAGATTCGCTCTAAAATGCTCGAAGTTTTAGATTTCCCTCTAAAAACTCTTCAGTGCTCAAATTTCAAATTTCAATTTCAATTTCAGTACCTAGGGGATTTCTAACAGTGGCAACTTGGTTTGCATAGCATCAGGTGTATTTATTCTTATGCTCGTTTTTCAATTTCTATTTAAATTTATTATATTCATATCAATTTATCAAAACAATGACTACTTGCATGCATTTGTGATTGCATGCAAGTACACCAAATTCACCGAGACGTGAGTGTAGCCTATCCCAAGCATCGAAATTCTTCATCCTTCCATCCCACAAGTGCAAGTACATGCTTCAAGGATTTACTTTGGCACACGCAAGCATTCACGCACATGCACATCAATGTGGGCCAATATGTAGACACCTAATTTTGGAACAAAACCCTTTTCCATAGCATTTTTTGTCATGTTTTTTCACATTTGGTCCAACTATGTACATTTGGCTATTTTTTAACACTTTCAACCCACATTAGACTCCCCTCAACCTTGGTTCATCTAAATTTCCTCAAGAACACCTCAAATCTATCAATTGTCAACACCAAGATCCCAATTACCCATTCCCTGTTCAACCTGACCCATGTTTTGGGCCTTTCCGACCCTTTCCCTTTTGTGGGTCCTTTTCACCTTGGCTTGATTCCCCATTCCTTGACTTTTGCTTCTCACTAGCTTCTAGGGTCGGCCTATGTTCGAAGCGTCTTAGAGAGCCATATATAAACAAATCTATTCTAAGCCATTACACATTAGATCTTCTCATATCAAATGCATCTCTTACGATCCATTTGTCTGGTACACAATCATCAAGCCTTATAAAAAGTTTTGCACACTCAGCCAAGAGGCCTGCACATTGAACCTACATTGCATAAACATCGATTCAAGTCTTGTTGATAGGAAGCATATAAAATTGCATTTGGAGAAGGTGAAGTCCTTTCTCTCGTCAGGTTGGGATTCACTCATAAGCACTAGAACTACATAGAGCCCTGACTCCAAGCATGTAGGATATGTATTTGCAACTCCTCAAGAGGTTGTTCGGACCAGCTGACTTGCACATACTCTTTTCTGCATTATTTTATTGAGGATTGTGTCAAGATCAAAGGAAAAGCAAAACAAACAGTTCTACCCATCGATTCAGCAAAGCGAAGCTAAAATCCTTTTCAGTAGCAGTCTACGCACAAGTCCAGAAAGTTATAGAACCCAAAAATCAGCAAAGGACACTATCGGACCTGTGCTGATTCTGCCGTGGACACAATAGGCCCTCTGCTGTTTCTGACCTGGACACAATAGGCCCTTTGTTGATTCTGCTCTGGACACAATAGACCCTCTGCCGCTTGTGACCCAGATGCAGATCATAGTCAGATTGTGAGTTGCAATCCAGTGACTTCTAGAAACCTGTGTCGGTTCCAGAATTCAAAATTAATATCCATGCATGTTCGTTTCAGTCTTCTTTCCCTCTTTTTTATTTCAATAGCATGTTCACTTGTTTCATCGTACTATCAATCGTCTTTTTAAGCACATTGGGATTTCTGATTATTGTAACTTCCTATGTTACCTTAGATCCCTCTTGTGCTCCCCGTTTTACCATTTTACGTAGTGGCATTTACTCATTATGCACCATTTTGGTAAAACAATGGAGTTGGGATCTCACAAGGTGAGCCGGTGGTCCATGAGCTTGTTGCATCACAGTTGTGACATTCAGAGGTGTGCCTGTATGTCAGTTTAAAACTTTGACCAGAGTAATCTAATGAGTTATGTCATTGCACATCCTATTCAGCATACTTACAGTCAAAGGTATGTTTTGTTGGTTATGCATTGCATGAATTGATTGTAATATTTTCACATGTTCATCTCTCTCCCGCTGGCTCTCAGATTCTGCCACCCTCCTTGAAGGGTGGGGCCACTTCCCGGTTAGGGAAGGTGTGTGGGGAACCCTGTGATTGGGAAGTAGAGTGCTCCAATGATATCCTCCCTCTCCTCGTCTCTCTACAGTGGCAGCATCTTGGTGTTTCTTTTACAGTCTTTTAATAGCAGTTTTGTACTCGGATGTATTTGGCATTGATCACGATGATTTGGACACCAAGTATTTATGTCTTCTTAAAAATAAGTTTTATGCTAGTATGCTGTAATTTTTCAATGCAATATGACTGTAGCCTGTATGGCAGAATTATAGTTGTTTTGTATATGTTTTCCTGAAATCAATCTAGGACGATATGAAATTCAATGCAATCTGCATCTACATGAAATACATTAAGATAACCAAATGAACAGGAATTCTCTCGAGTCTAAAATGAACCCAGATCATTCTCTTACACATTTGTAATGGCTTAATAAATGTACAACTTTACTACCCTAGACTACAACTCTCTCTAGTAATTAAATGTAAATAATTGTACCATCACAGAGGACAGCTAGATTTCAACTATCTTTTCTTGTGTTTTCCTTTTATCGTCAGTTTGTTCTTGGTGACAACAGGGAATCGTCAGGGAAACAATCCATCTGTGTCAAAACTGAGAACGAACCAGAAAAAAATTCAGACCCACTCCCGTTTTTCAAGTTTCCAACAAAGGGGTTGTTACACCCGACAAACAACTTTCAACAACCACCTCTTTACTACCAGAATTTGCATATCATGGTGTCCATGAATGAATATTACTCCATTTGAACTGGAGTATGATTGGGAATCGATTGTGCTTGGACATGGAGTTGAACTCCATAGTACCTCTAATAACAAATTTATAAAGGAGCATCGCAACATCGTGGCAAAAAGAGGATTGGTTTTCTAGATTCCCAGCTTATATTTTCTTTATCCTGATAATTTATTGATTGTCTTTGTTTTCATTTATTGTTATCTAGTGTGTTCGTCCATGTTTCTTTTCAAAAAAATTCACCATTTACAAGTTTTGTCCATCGAGCTATATATCCGTGGTGTCAATACAAATCCCAACCTCTCGAGACTTTTGGATGGCACTTTATGATTGTTTTGTTATTGAAAAGAATCAGTGTGTGTGACTTTGTAGTCCCATAGCTCCGTATTGGAATTTGCGACTTGGAAAAAACTTTATTATTTGAATTCAGACGTTGTATCAACTTCTCTAGATGAAATGAACACGAAATGAATAATCTCTCTGGTTTATCTGATTTTGTGTCAAATCTGTTATGTGGGTATGCTCATGAGAATTCATTTAATATGCTTTCATGCCTTGGCATAGCTTGTTAGTGCAATCAATTGGAATCGCTCATAGCTTAGCTGATTATTCTTCTTTTATGATGTAAACGGCGATTTTAATACATTGATCTCTTGCTTTCTTACATTGTCTTGCTATCCCATTCCATTTTTCGTATTTATGTGAATGTTTAGTTTGAATTAGTGCCAATGGAGTAAGGTACCAATCAAGACAATGTAAATTCCTTTCAATCTTCTATATATAGTCTTTTTCTGAAAGCTTGAATGAAAATCTAGAGAAACTCTTGATAGGTGGTTCTTAAGTTCAAAGTCAAAACCTTAGAAAGGATTCACCGAAATACCCATCATGAGCTAGATAGCTCATTTGTGATACTTACTTTTGGTAGTAAGCGAGAGGATTGAATTGTGAGACAACAAGCCCATCATGTACAGGCTTGGGTATTGGCCTACCTTGATTAATATGGGTATGCTAATGAGAATTCATTTAATATGCTTTCATACCTTGGCATAGCTTGTTAGTGCAATCAATTGAAATCACTCGTAGCTTAGCTGATTATTCTTCTTATATGATGTCAATGGTGATTTCAATACATAAATCTCTTACTTTCTTACATTGTCTTGCTATCCCATTCCATTTTTCGTATCTATGTGAATGTTTAGTTTCAATTAGTGCCAATGGAGTAAGGTACCAATCAAGACAATGTAAATTCCTTTCAATATTTTATAGATAGTGTCTTTTCTGAAAGCTTGAATGAAAATCTAGAGAAACTCTTGATAGGTGGATCTTAAATTCAATGTCGAAACCTTAGAAAGGATTCACTGAGATGCCCCTCATGAGTTAGACAGCTCATTTGTGATACTTGCCTTTGGTAGTAATTGAGGGGGTTGAATTGTGAGACAATAAGCCCATCATGTATAGGCTTGGATATTCACCTACCTTGATTGATATAAAGGATTAATTATGGTGAGAGTTACATCAAGAGGCATAACTACATTGATAGAAAAGGGGTGGGAGGAACAAGAGTAATCTTGTGAGATGTCAATAGAAATAGCTGACCTTAAATTTGTCATCCATTTGACTATCATATAGCAGTTTTTCTTCTTTCTTAGAGAAGGCAATCAAAAAATCGCAATATCTTAGGCTTACAGTAGAGTATGGAGCCCTTTTTTCCGAAAAGATATTCCTAAACCCGACGTATAGTGGAGTAGCTAAATTGAGGCCATCTATCACTAGTCCACAAGAACTTTGAGAAGGAGATAATGTCATTAATCAATGTATAACCCTTCAATAAATGAAGCTATGTGACTAATCCAAAATAGCCACCTCAAGATTCATATCGCTCGGTGTTTTTTAGATCTACATATTTGAGATATCTAAACTAGTTACTCTCTTTGCAACCATTAATTCTTAATGATTAATGATTATTTTTAATGGAGTAAATAGAGCCTTCCCAACATCGTGTGTTCATCATGGAGTTATCCCTATTTAAAAAATAACTTTAAATTAGATTTTTAATATATCACTCATCCAAATGTCAAACATCAATGCAAAAGTTTGAGATTTTATGTTTTCACGGTCCATGAAATGACAAAAGAAGCTTCTTGGGAAATTGTGTGAAAATTTAGTATAATAGATCACAGGATGTGATCCAAATGTCGATTACAAAAAATCACAAGGTTTCCCAAAAGACTTCTTTTCTCATCAATTACTAGCTAAAAACTTTTTTAAAAGCTTGGATTCTTTAATAATGTTATATTTCACTTTAAAAACATACAAACCCTTATAAATTTTATAATGATAATTGAATGTCTAGTGATTCCAAAGACCTTGTCTTAGACACACGATAAAATTTAATCCTTGGGATGTCCCCAAAAAAAGGAACGTCCTTTTTTTAAGGCATCGAGGATGTCGTGATGTCCTTGAGACGATTGAGTGATGTCAAAGCGTCTCCAAAAAAGAAACATCATTTTTTAAAACATTGAAGATGTCATAATGTCCGTAAAATGACTGAAGGATGTCCAAAGTGTCCCCAACACTGAGGACCATCACCCCAAAAAACAAGACCCAAAAAATACCGTAAAAAAACATTAAAAATTAAACTAATAAACCTTGAAACATCTTTTAAAAACTTTAAATAAACCCCTAAACTACGTCGTCAAATACTATTTCTAGTGATGAGGAGTGGTTCACAAGTTTTCTTCCAAATAATAACTCCAATTTCTAAGTATTTCCCAAAATTTCTCCTAAATGATGATTTTGATTTAAGAGTTGTTCACTATGTATCTTTGTTTGGGTCTTAACAAATTGATATACTTTTCTAAATTTAACATTATATTTTATAATTTTGAATAATGAAAATTATAATTTATAATTCAAAATTTTGAATCATTAGATCAATGCTTTCATTGGGTTATATATTGTTTTAAATTTTTATTTTTTTTTAATATTTTTATTAAAAAAAAAGTCCACAACCGTCCCTAAAATTTTGGAAAAAATATTTGCTGACATGGAAAACATTTCGAAATTCAATGACGAATATATCGTCAGATAGGCAAATATCTTGATATCTATCGCCGTTTTTTGAGATATATAGACAGTATATATGAGTTTCAGTGAAATTAAACATGTTTGAAGACGCCTTTGGGGTTAGGACAACAAAAAATAATTAACACTGATCTAAAAAACAGGGCTTCTGACACAACATGGACACGAGTCATGCGGTTTGACCTCCGTTCAAACAAAATTATTGAGGGAACTTTCCTGGGTGAAAAAATATCTTTCCTTTCTGAAAATATTGCAGGGTATGAACAGTACTGAACCTTACCTCATTAGGTTCGCCTGTAAGTTGCATTGATGCACTTGCAAAAGCTGACTCCTTCTGGAGGCGCGCAGGCACCATACTTACGCTACTCAATGCAGCCAATTTAAGATGAGAAAGGAGACGATATTTGGCCGTTGTAGGGTTTGCTCTGCAAAAAAACGCAGCGGCTATAAGGGCTATCCCAACTCCAACATTGATTGCTTTTATTTTCCACAACTGATGGGCTTCGTTTTCATTTTCATTTTGACGCGATGGAGGAGAGAGGAAAGCACGAGGGCGAGTGTGAGAGTTTGAATGAGAAGCGTAGTTGTTATTGCGTGGCCGTGTGAGGCCCGATTTGAAGTTGCCCATTCTGCATTTGTATTTGTGACTCGATGATTGACTGGACGGGAAGGCCGTGCGGTCACCTGGATAAGTTTTGGCAAGTACATTGCTCGTATTTCGGATACCTAAATGGAAACAGATGGCGGCCATTCTTGCTATCTATTTTTTTACTTCAGAAACACTGTTAAAGAGAAGTTAGAGGCAGCCCCGGCGCACCATTGCCTTACCTCGATTCACTCTCCTCTGTTCCTGGATGCACGGTCAACTTAAACAATTTGCCCGTCGGCCCCAATCCATCCCTGTCGACACGAACACCGAAGCTCATATTCAAATGAAATGGAATGGAATGGTTTTAATTACATGCATGACACCAAATGATGTCAAATTTGTGAGTTTTAAAGATTTCGCAGGTCCATTGGTGTATTTTAGAACGTTGCTCTTCCTCTTACAGTTTTGAGTTAACATTTTTTCAAATTCTTTCATTTTACTTTTTTTTGAAAATAGTTTTATGATGGAGTCAATTTTTAATGTTTTCTTGTATTTATTTTGGATGATGTTTGTATATTGCGAATGTCTGTGAATTTGAACATTCAAATATGAAATTTTCTTTTGTTTCAATTATTCTTATGGTATATAAAATATACATTTTTTCTTTCTATTGTTTTGTAAATGTCGTATATATGTTTGTCTCATCTCTGAGTCTATGGGAGTTAGTCTTTTACTAAGCAGTGAAGATCTTTTCCATCCATTTAATTTCAACTCTCATATATATATATATATATATATATATATATATATATATATATATATTCATACATTTGTGGTTTTATTTCATCTATTTGTTCTTCTATTTGTGCAACTCTTCGTCTCTTGCAACCCTAGACCCCTTGTTACTCTTCATGTTTTTGTTTTCTTTTCAAATAACATGGTACCCTAGTCATGGCAGTGGTCTCTAAAAGGAAAGACCTTGTTTTGATAAGGATGATTTCATTAGGGACTGAAGCCTTAACTCTAAAATTGTTTGTAATTAGGGTTTTTTAGATCCTATATATATATGTGTGTGTGTGTGTGTGTGTGTGTGTGTGTGTGTGTGTGTGTACGTACTCATCCATTTGTGGTTTTATTTCTTCTATTTGTGCAACTCTTTGTCTCTTGCAACCCTAGACCCTTTGTTACTCTTCATGTTTTTGTTTTTTTTCCAAATAACATGGTACCCTAGTCATGGCAGTGGTCTCTAAAGGAAAAGGCCTTGTTTTGATAAGGATGATTTCATTAGGCACTGAAGCCTTAACTCTAAAATTGTTTGTAATTAGGGTTTTTTAGATCCTATCTATTTGCCTCCATTACAAACTCATAGTTCCACTTGCCCATCGCTTACAACCATATAATACTAGTGGTACGATAAGTAACCCAAATAGGATCCTGGCAGTCTTCCAATCCCATAACTAAATGTTTTTTCCATTGTTTTGAAGTGCATTTAAGGCTCTCCAACCTCCTTGTATTCTTTTCATCCTCCATGTATTCTAGTTTGCTTGTTATGAAAGTCAAGACCAAGATACTTGTATTATGACACAACTTCAAGAGACTCTCTTGCAAAATGAAAGTTGAGATGTTGTTTATTCCTTTTCATCGAGAAAAGCATAATTTTATGTTTGCCAATGCACACCTCCATCCCTACTTCTTTATAAAATGGCTCTAGAATCCGTAGGTGGCCTATTAGATCTTGGATTTTCTCTACCATTAGAATTTGGTCATCAACATAAAGCAAGACTTTCACCACATATTCTTCAAAGCGGACCCCTTTCCCTCCAAATTTATCTATTCAATCTTCTAGCTTGTCAATGTATAACCCAAATAAAGTCAGGGATAGAGGGCAACTTTGATTGATTCCTATATCGCTCCCAAAATATTCGAACAGTCTTATTTGCATTTTTATTTAAACCTTGACTTGCTCATACAATCCGTGAATTGTTGCCCTCTAGTGCTATAATGTCCCCTTTTCATATAATTTTAGTAATTAATAAAATTCTCCGAATAGTGATTTTAATCATTCGAAAATATAAGGCAATTTAATTATTAAAATAGAACTATCTTAGATAATTATTTGAATTACCGGAAAAGTTGTTTTAATCATTTGAAAAATTAAGGTGATTTTAATGATTATTCTAAAGGGTTTTATAATTAATAAATTGCTTTAAAAGTGATTTTTATCACTTCAATTATTAGAGCAATTTAATTAATTATTGAAGCAAGGACCTAATATAAAATAATTATTTAATTTACCAAAAAATAATTTTAATTATTAATTTTTGAGGCAAGTTATTTAATTAATTTAGAAAGGCTTAAAGTGAAACTAAAAGGAATGTAGGCTTGGGAGATGAACAAAGAAAGGAAAGATATCTTAAAATTTTGACAAGAAGGGGTTATGAGGTGTTTTATCTCCCCCAAGGTGGTTCGCCCCACTTTGGAGGGTACAAATACATGATGAAGATTTAATTTGAAAACATATTGAAAATTGATATTTTTCTTCATGTTTGAAGAAAATATTTGGATGCATGCCCAATAAGTGTCCGTATATTTAGAGCTGATTACTCTACAAAAGGTGTCTTTTGATGCCACAGATTACTAAGGTGGATTTGTTACTTGCCTTAGAGTGGGGTGATTTGCTTTACGTGCTTGTTGAGAGGGTTTGGTGGACAATTTGATGTCCAACTTGAACATAATAAATTTGATTATTATTTACATTAATTTTTCCAAGTGTGGCGACTTGTTTGGGATTGAAGATTTGATGTTTAAAGAGGTAAATTCTAAAAACTATGGTTTACAAAATTTTAGAGTAAGTTTTGGTGACCTTTGCATAGAAGAAAAATTTTGAAATTAATTTCATTTGATATTCATTAATTTTGTGATCAGTTTGAGCTCTTATTTGCATCATAATTTTAAATATGGAGAGAATTATGAATTTTTTAAGTTTCAATTATTCGTAGGAAATAATATTTGTTGAACATAGATTTGCAAAGATTTTTGACATCATTTTGAGGGTGAATTCAAGGCACAAATTCTGATTTAATTATTGTAGTAATTTTTCTAATATTGACAATTGGATTAGACTAGGGTTTGATCACTTTAGAACCCTAATTGTTGATGATCATGGATGATATGACTGTTGTGATTTTTGTATGATTTTGTCTACAATTTATGACAACTAGATCAGGGATTAGAGTGGAAAAGAAGGACATCAATTCAACTAGTATGACATTAGGGTTTGGAGGATTGAAACAATCATTTTAGGTTCTTTTTTCATTATGGTAAGAGCCATTGGTGGCCAAAATCACTAAGGTATTTATTTGTTATTTATTTCAAAGTGAATTGGAGTTAATTTTCAGTTTGGAGGTGCAATTATAGCAAATAGGTTTTTCTTATTTTGCTAATTTTAGAATTCAAAAAATTATGAATTTTAGGGGAAACCCCAAACTAGTTGAATCAACCCATTCGGAGACATTACAGTGGTAGCAATGCACCAATCTTGTCCACTTGTGAGGTTTTTTATTGATTTGGATACAAGCAGGTAAAAGGATTTTGTATTATCATAAAAAGGGAAGAAGCCATGGAAGAAATGGAGAAAGAAAAGCTCTATAATGTAGGAAGAAAGCTAAGGAACCTATGCCAACCGATGGATAGTGTAATCAACACCTTGGAAGAAGTAGAAAAGAGGTTATCCAAGGTAAATCAATCACATCATGAGTTCATGAAGTGGGTGATATAGCCCTAAAAAACTTACTTGGTTCAACATGAATTATTGAGGGATACAGATGAGGAGGTAAGGCTCTTGGTTACTAGTTGTATTAATGAGGTTTTAAGACTAATGGTTCCCGAAGTTCCCTACAATGATAAAATCATGAGAGAAATATTTTCATTGATTGTCAAAAGCTTCCAAGTTCTCAAAGAGGACAAAGGACACTCCTTGGTTAGAAGGGTCAATATCCTGGAAACTATGGCTTCAACCAGATCATGTATTTTAATGTTAGATATGGAGTGTGATGAACTTATTGTTAAGATGTTTCAACATTTTCTTGAAATTACTTGTAAGAATCCTACCAAAAATGTTGTAGCTTTTATGCAGAGAATATTGACCTTGACACTCAATGAGAGTGATGATCTTTCTAAGCCATTATTATATATCTTGTTGGCAGGTTTGCGGCTAGAAAAAAAAATTCCAATTGTACATATAGTGTTTGAAAATGTTATAATTGATTGTGAAGAAAAATTTAGGCCTTATTTGATAGTGGAGCATGTAGAGAAAGAGAAGATTGAACTGCATGGAGAGTTGGAAGGAAATAATGAAGAGACAACCCTTCATGAGTGTTCCTATGAAGGAGCCAAAGAAACAAAAAAAATGGATTTGAAGGAGGAAGATGAGCTACAAAAAGATGACACTTTGGGGTAGCCTAGAGTGGGAGATTATAAGGACAAAAAATATGAGTTTTTGGAGTAGCAAAAAGGGTTGCAAATGATGGATGAAAATAAGGAAATGTAGGTGTTTTGGGGCAGCTGAGTACCCCAAACTCTGGTATTTGAAAAGATGATTTTGAAGAAGCCAAGGAAATTGAGATATTCATAGAAAGGTATGAATTGAATGATGATTTTTTGATATCTAATAATTGTTCAAAATTGTTGCATGATTCTAGATTTGATGAAAGAGATTGGAAGGAACAATTTCTAATCACGAATGAGAAAGGGGTGCAAGCCTTGACAATGTTGGATGGCACAAGGGGGCTTCTTGATGAATTAATGCACCATGAAAAGAAGGGATGCTTGAAGGTAATGATTGTTGATTTTTATTCAACCCCAATCATATATGCAATACAAGTAATAAAATCAGGAGTTGCAAGGGTTGCCAACAATGAAGAAGAGATAAGGGGCACTAAGGGAAAAGAAGAACTCTTCCTTTTCAATTCATGTGTTGGACATGACAAGCTTATGTTGTGTTTCTAGGATCCATGTGAGGACTATAACCATGATTTTGTTATTTTTTTATGTGGTGAAACAAAGGACAAGGTCTGGATCCTCATGCTAAAGGGCATAAGCAAGAAGCACCATGATCCAAGAATCAAGGGAAGGGTTATAAGAAATACATTTGTTATTGTTTTTCACATTTTTAGCTTGCTTCTTACTAAGCTTTTTGTTTCCATGAAAAGTGTTGGCCCTAAGAAGGTGTGCCTCTCACACCCCAACACCTTGGATGTGATTTATACATGTATGAGTGGTTTTCCAGCACCTATTAAGGGAATGTTGAAGGAGAAAAAGGCATGCTACAGTCATGATATGAAAAAGCTAAGACACCACAAGGGATCCCATGTCATGCTCGTAAGGCAAAATGAAGTGATTGTAAAAGTGTTATTAAACACTAATGTTTTCACTAATATGTTTTCTTCTTGTATAGGATCACTAAAGAAATCACGTGCTATAAATACAAAGAGTGCAAGAAAAGTTGTAGTCCCATACTTGAGCAACCAAGGGAAGGTAGTGAAAACCACCCAACCTCATGTTTGATGGGGATGATAAAAAATAAGGAAGAAGGAAATGAAAAAGGGGTTGCAGTTGTTGATCATGGACAGCCTATGGCATCAAGGAAATTTCAGTTTCCTCCATCTTTGGTAAGTGTAGCAAATTCTGATTTTTATCATGTTTGTATTGGGAGGGATGAAATGAGAGTTGATTTCCAAGGGCAACCCAAAAATTGCTTTGGGAAGCACCTTATTCCTTCTTGCAAGCGTGGAAATGGAGGTGTTTTAAGGAAAATAAGACCCCTCTTGAATTTTTAATGGGATACAAATACAAACAAATGTTCACAAGGTTCGAATGGCAAGAAAAGTTGGCCCTTTTGCTTACAAAAGAATGATAAACACAGCTTGGCTTACATATGGACTCTTTTGGGCATCAAAAGTAAATTATTTTACATATGGCAACCAAGGGGAAGCGTTGGGAAAAGAGGTATAAAATCTAATTTTTTTGATTTAAATTATTTTGAGTCAATAAAATAAATCCAGCCACCAAGTGAAGTAAAAAAATAGAAAAAATGGAGTGTAAGACAACCCAAAGGGGGAAGGATGAATGCACGGATGAACTTTTAATTTTATCACTCAAAAAATTATGAGTCAAGAAGGCAAGAACAACCGCATCATGAAGGTGAGAGATCTGATTTTTTTGACATATTCCAGCCTTTAGCAAGTTTTAAAAATGCTCATGGTTGGGAACACTTTGTGCATAAAGAAGGGTAGGAGAACATAGGAGAGGTACAAACTTCTCTCATGGTTGAAATAAAACTTTTGTTAGACTTGATTTGTCTTCCACATGTGCATGGAAATATGGATAAGGGGGAGCAAATGTAAATATTACATTTTTGAATTAAAGAAGGTTTGGTATGGCATTCTTTATCCTTTGGGGATATGTCACACTTTGTTTTTTGCCAAAAGTTATTCCACTTAAGAGGTACAGGGGTAAGGCTTTTTGAGCACTACAATAAGTTTTATCACTTAGACATGGTAATTGGGCATATGAGCTTGCATTTGCTTGAAGGCAAACAAATTTGGGAAGGGAGGACTGTAATGTCCCTTTTTCATATAATTTTAGTAATTAATAAAGTGTTTGAATAGTGATTTTAATCATTCAAAAATATAAGGTAATTTAATTAATTATTAAAATAGAAGTATCTTGGATAATTATTTGATTTATCGAAAAAGTGGTTTTAACCATTGGAAAAATTAATATAATTTTACTGATTATTCTAAAGGGTTTATAATTAATAAATTGCTTGAAACGTGATTTTTATCACTTCAATTATTAGATCAATTTAATTAATTATTGAAGCAAGGACTTAATATAAAATAATTATTTAATTTACCAAAAATTAATTTTAATTATTAATTTATTAAGGCAAGTCATTTAATTAATTCAAATAGCCCTAAAGTGAAACTAAAAGGAATATCGGCTTGGGAGATGAACAAAGAAAGGAAAGATATCCCCCCAAGGTGGTTCACCCCTCTTTGGAGGGTACAAATACATGATGAAGATATAATTTGAAGACATGCTAAAAATTGATATTGTTTCTTCATGCTCGAAGAAGATATTGGGATGCATGTCTAATAAGTGTTCATAGATCTGAAGCTGATTATTGTACAAAAAGTGTCTTTTGATGCCACCTATTGCAAGGTGGATTTGTTGCTTGCCCTAAAGTGGGGCAATTTGCTTTATGTGCTTGTTGAGAGGGTTTGGTGGATAATTTAATGTCCAACTTGAGCACAATAAATCTAATTATTATTTGCATTAATTTTTTCAAGGAAAATGACTTGTTTGGGATTGAGGGTTTGATGTTTGAAGAGGTAAATTTTGAAAACTAAGATTTTTAGAAATTTAGAGTAAGTTTTGGTGACCTTTCCATAGAAGGAAAATTCTTAAATTATTTTTATTTGATAGTCATTAATTTCATGATCAGTTTGAGCTCTTATTTGTATCATAATTCTCAATATTGAGGGAATTATGTATTTTTTAAGTTTCAACAGTTCATAGGAAATAATATTTGTTGAGGGCAGATTTGCAAAGGTTTTTGATGTCAATTTGAGAGTGAATTCAAGGCACAAATTCTGATTTAATTATTGCAATAATTTTCTAAATATTGGCAATTAGATTAGACTAGGGTTTGATCACTTTGGAACACTAATCATTGATGATTCATAGATGATATGACTATTGTGATTTTTATATGATTTTGTCTACAATTTGTGAAAGTTGAAATAGGGATTATAGTGGCAAAGAAGGACATCCATTTAGCTAGTGTGGCACTAGGGTTTGGAGGATTGAAACATTCATTTTAGGTTCTTTCTTTATTGCAGTAAGAGCCATTGGTGGCCAAATTCACAAGATATTTATTTTTTATTTATTTCAAGGTGAATTGGAGTTAATTTTTAGTTTGGAGGTGCAATTAAAATAGCTAGGGTTTGTTGATTTTTCTAATTTCAAAATTCAAAAAATTGTGGATTTTAGGTGAAACCCTTTTTTTTTTTAATCGACCCATTCAGGAACATTATAAGTGTACTAGGACCCATTATGCTCCATAATTTGCTTCTTGACACTATGTTAAATCTATTTTTTAAGTCTACAAAGCAACAACATGCATCACTTTTTTTAGCCCAAACCTTTTCAATTATGTGTATGAATGCAACACAGTGATCTATAGTTGAGAGTTTGGGTTTGAAACCTGCTTGCCCCTTTGCTCTCTTTCCTTTTTCTTCCACCCAAATGTTAATCCTACATTCTATCATACTCCCAAAAAACTTTGTAAAAAGATAATTGACCATGATAGTTTGATAATTTGAGGGATTATTTACATCTTCGCTTTTCAACAGAGGTATGTTTAGGCTAGTTGTCTATACTAGGAGATATGCTTCCTATTTTAGATGTTTCACTTGTAGATTATCTATGTCTCAAGCTTTGAATGTTGTTAACTTTTAAATCCCTTGCATGATGTCTTCAGTTGTGGAAAATTCTTCATTAATCATGATTGTGGGAGGTGTTTCTTGTTCATTTTCATACTTATACAACTATTTTAAATACTTTAGCCACTGACTTCTTGTTATGTTGTTATCAGTTTATATTTTTTTCCTTGTGGATATCCCTCCATAATCTCTTTGGTTCATGTTTTCCTAAGTAAATCAACTCCTTCCTCTTAGTTCTTGTATATTCTTCTTTTTTTTCCTCATAATTTGCTCAGATGTTTTTCTATTTGCCTTTATTCTACATGTCAGTTCTTTTAGTTTTATTTGTGTTATCTTGCATTCTTCATCGTACCATAGGTTTATTGAGATTATATTCATTTCCTTCTTTTTAGGTTTAACTCTATTGTAAGTGTTCGGGGCTACTTGAATAGTGCACATTAACCTCTTACTCTTAGTGTACTCTATAACAATGTTAAGTGGTCCATTAATTTCCACTTCATGTAGTTTTCTATTTAGTGCCACCCTGAGGGTTTATTGATTTTGCTTTGTCAAGAGGACGTTTCCTTCGAATGGCAGTTTACTCTAGTTGACCCCAATGTGCTCATCATGTCATTTGTCTCCTTATAATTGGAGTTTCATAAAAAATGGGTTGTGATCTGATTTAAGTTCCATGGGATAATATTCAACTTCTAGCTTTTCTATTTTAATTATACATTTTTGCAAGCAAATAACATATTCAATTATGTTTTATCTATTGTAAGTCTTGCACATATAATTTATTGATTTTTTCCATTTACTCATATTATTACATACAATCACATTGTGTATGTTTCATAAGCCTAATAACTCTTCTCCAAAGTGCATGATAACCTCGTGCTCATCATCTAAAGTCTTGATCCATTTTTGATTTTATTCTTCTGACATCCAAAGAGGATTCATATCTATAACCTCATCACTTCCTAAAATGTTGGCTTGCTTATTTTTTGTCCTTGCATTAAAATTTGATATTTAATTTTTTTCTTTGATCTTAATGTAGACTGAAATGTCCTTCTTCAGGGACGAGTATGGGTTTTCATAGTCTAGATCATGTTTCTTATAGAGTTTGGAATTCTTTTCTACAAAATAACATGCAACTATGTTATTTTCTATAATTCTTATTCAAATGTATTGATTATTTTTATCTTTCTTTTTGTATTCTGATATTTTTTTCACATGCTTCCTTTATTAACACCATTATACCCCCATTCCCCTTGCCATTATTTGTTGCTTTATTTCATATTATTGCCTTTTTGTATCTTTCAAAATATGGTGTTTTGAAACTATAGTGCTCATATGTTTTAGGCAAAATGATTGTATCTCTATCTCTGGATATGGGCCCTAACCCAAGTCCCCTTCTTCGAAGGTATGCTCTACAATTCCAACTTACCAGTGTAATATGCTCTTTGGGTGAGCCATACTCCCTATTTGATTCAAGTTTGTTGAGTTGTGTTATAGGATTCTCATTGTTTAAGTATGATCATTTTCCTTTGCTTGTTGTTGTTTTCACCTTGTCCCACTCCTCGTTTATCTCTTCTAGCTACAAAAAATGTTAAGTCTTCATATAGTTAATAGTGGGAGCCTCTTAACATGCCTTTATTTCTTAGTACTCTAATTTTATCATCAAATTTCACCATTGTGACCCAAATATGCCTATCTCTTCCTCCCTCACTCAACTTACTAGTTCTACCTTGTTTGATTTAACCCTTTCTTTGTGACCGGTCTAAAAGGAAGTCCCTTGGTAGGTTGCTTGTGTCCCCACCTTCTTCGTAGTCTTTTAGCTTTTGATGATTATATTTGATAATTTATTGTGTCATTTTCTTTGTTCTATTATTTTACTCTAGACTTATTTTTATATCAACTCTTCATGTTTGCCTTATGGCTCTTTTACTACTTGTGCATGTGTCTTAGCCTCTTCCAATTTATTTCATAGCTTATTATTTATTGTTTCCATGTTGTGAAGTGCTTCTTGTAATTCTTTTATTTGTGTTGCACTCGCCTTTTCAACCACTATCTTGGAATTTTTTGGAATGTGAATGTCTTATTTGAGGGCATGTCACTCGTGTTGTCCAACATTCATGAGATGTTTTAGTTTTTCCACTTATGCTTTGAGTATGTTGTTATTTTCTTCTACTCTTTGCTTGGTGTTTATCACCTCTTCTATATTAATATCTTTTTATTTTTTCCCTTGCTTCCATACTTTATTTTCCCTCTTTCAAACTTATTAGGTCTTGCATGTAGAACTTTAGTGACCAAATGAGTGGAGTCATTATGGGGTTGTATGTTTCCTCGTTATCTTAGATCGCCTCTTTATGACCTCTACCCTCAATGTTATGTGTTTTCATGCTTCCTTTAATGAACTTTTATTATTATTACAAAATTGTGTTCTTTGTTGTTAGTGGCCTAACCTAATCCTCTTTTACTTCTCTCCCTTGGCCCACCTATGGTTTTGAATGAGCTTTATGATCCAAAATATGCAAGGTTGATGGTTGTTCTTTATTATCAACTTGCTTTTCCTTATGTGGTTGTATCTCCTTTGCTGTTAATTTTTTTTCGTTTCCTCATAGCCACTACCCTCACTCGAGCCTGATTGCACCTTAATACCCTTCATACTATTTTGCATTGACATATATCACTTTTTAGATCACTTATGGGGGTGCTACATTTGGTTGTGATGATGGATTGGTATTATCTAGGATTTCTATCATTTATAGATATACAAATGTTTGTGCTCTGCTAACCTCGTATGCTCTAATATTTCCTTCATTGATAGGTTTGTGTGTGCATATATGGGGACCAACTGGTGTTTTATTATGCCCTCTGATGTTAAAACTATATGTGAATAGGCCATGTTTCCTAAAAGTAGGACATATTGTTCTATGATCTCCACTTGTAGTTGTTGTTCCCTCTCTAATATGTGCTTCCCTAATAGGGGAGCTCTTTCCATTAGGGGGAAAACCTTTTAAGCCTTTCCAACCTCCATGTATTTGTCTTGACACCCTTCTTTCCTACTTCTTGCCATTAATTCCTTGACCCCTTACTTTTGTTCTTTGATACCCCTCTAACCTTTGAAACCATATTATGTTGTTACTTTTTCCTTCTTATTCCCTATCAAAATAATTTTAAATCCTATTGGAAACCCTACCCTGAATGTTCCTATTTGAAACAAAACATTCTAATTGTCCAAGCTTGCTTATAAAGACAACATAATTATTAAACAAGAGGATCTGATTTTCACTATAGCTATTATGATAGACTTGCTAGAGTGGTGTGCCTAGTGAAGGAGGGACAGTGATAAAAGGTAATGATCTAATATTACAATGCAACTATAATCCGCCATGTCCAAGCATGCAACTTCCACCTCAACTATAACTTTCCCTTGCTACAGTTGCCCCAAAGTTGTAAGTTATGTCAGATGGGATGTAATTTTTTATTTTTGTAAAGTAGGGTTTTGTAAATCCAAAGTATAAATCGATAGTTGTACCTCACCAAAAACCATGACCATTGACCCCATCTCATAGTTTTTACATCAAGCATAAAACAACATTAATATAATATTTCTAGTGGAGGTGATGGTGGAAAATGAAGTTGTGTGTTCCTTCAGACGGCTATAAGTTGTGTGGGGAGGAGATGTTACATTTCATAGTGAGCTTGAGAAATGATGAAGTGGTGGAGAAGGGCAAGGTGGTACAAAGCATAAAAGCGATGAAATCTTTCAAGTTGACCTAGGTAGTGATGGTGAGGGGCAATGATGGGGTATTTCAGGTGATGGAGTGATAGAATCAAATAAGCCTAGACAGATATACGTGTAAATTTTGGTAACATGTCACACATGTCAAAACAATATGTAGCTTCAACAATAATTTTATATTTGGGGGAGATGATGGTGGAAAATAAGGTTGTGTGTTCCTTCATATGGCATGGAAATGATCTATGTGGGGATGAGACATTTTATTTCATGATGAGAAACATCAATGGCAAAGTGGTTAAAAATGGCAAGGCCATATAAAACATGTAGGTGGTGAAATATTTCAAGGTGAGTTGGGTGATGATGGTAAGGTGCAATAATAGGGTGTGTTAGGTGATATCATACACTAGACAACCCATATTGTACACCAAACCTAGATTCATGGTAGTTGTTGGATTTACATAAATTACACCCATTGTAAAGGGGTTTGTACCTTGTAAAGTGGTGGCATATTTGATTAGTCATTTTCTATTGTAAAGGGTAGATAGGGACATCATGAGCACTGATTTAATTATCACAAGGCTCCACATCTAATGTCCAACTTGGATCAATATTGCAATGTTGATAATGTTAGATCAAGACATGGAGGTCTTAGACTCTATCTTTTAACTTCTATTATCCATGTGACCAATATATTGACACCTAGAGCAATTAAAATAGGCATAATAACATACAAAAACACCATACTCAAACCCCTAAAATAAAAAGTGGGCATGAATGGAGACTATCTTCGTAAGCATCTTATTTATCCATGTTGGCAAAAAAACATAAAATCTAAGGGAGCATTGGCCAGGAAAAATATGTTTTTTGAAGGTTCTTAAAATGAAAATCAGATTATTATTTCTTAATTATTCATGTACAAAATGTGAGACAAGGTCAATAGTCACATGTTTCTAGTGAGGTACAACTAACAATTCATTGTGTTTCACTTTACAAAACTCCACTTTACCAAAACAAATAATTACATCCCTTTTGGCATAAATTTGAACTCTTCAGTATCGTAGTTGTAGCCTTTACACAAGAAGCTATAGTAGTCAAGGTGGTGCCTAATTTGAGATACATAAGACTGTGACAGTGCTTGGAGAGAGTATGCAAAGACTTACGGCTATTCAAACCCAAGTCGAACAAACTACCCAAAATTAGCAGTGCTTATGGACCTGTTGGTAGTTTTACCTTTCCTCTATTAACTGAATAAAGAGAAGTGAGCACTACTATTTCGAATATAATGGTTATTAGCAGTGTTATTGAGAATGAGAATGGAAAAATGCTAGAAAAAATTGTATCCGTGTCTATTTGCATATGGCATCCTGCATCTATTAATTATATTACATAGGAAACATCTTCCATCTAATAAACCTTTTCATGTTTTCTTATAATCAGTTTTAGAGTCAACTAAATAGGTTTTTAATAGTTAAAATAGGCATAATTTTCATCTAGTTAGTTTTGAACTCATCTAAAATGACATGTGGTGCATTCTCTACATTTTTAAAAGAGTCATTGGATATTTGACACTTGTTTTCATTGAGATGACATATGTTTCAATCATTTATTGGGTAATTAAAATAGTTTGGTGGAAGCTACAATTTCATTGATAGATGTGACGTGTCACTAAAATTTGCATGTGCATTTACTTGGGCTCCTTATTAGAGGTCTAGATTGCACCCTAGCTGAAAGCAGAAGTGTTCAAGTTCTACTTCCAAATCTAGCTCAACATGGGAATGACCTTAGGTTGTGGGTATCTTATAGCAGGGTTAGACCTCTAGGATTTTTAACGAGGTTAGCTCCTTTGATGCATCATTTAGCTCATTCACACTCAAACCTATAGATTGCTTGGGGTGAAAAGGGAGAAAAGAGAAATTGAAAGGGAAACCCAAACTAATGGTGGTGATGCACCTAAAATGATGTTGATCAACTCTATTTAAACTCTTAACTAACACTAATGAAATAAGTAAAAGACTAGAACTAGAATTCAAAAGGTTTGTTATACATTAGTATTTCATGCAAAGGTTTACCAAATGATAGAAATCTAAAGGAAGTGGTGGAGAGGTCTAATGCAAGACTCTAACCAGCCAATGTATCCATATACGGGCTTTAATCAAATGTTATTTGAATACTAAACATGACTTGTATAACAAGACAACTACTAACTAAGTGAGACCAAATACTTAACAAGGGAGAAATCCCTACCAATTATGCAATTTCATTGATAATAACACACTAGAATAGCATAATGAAATCTAAAACACAATCTTTTATTCCTTCCAAGAGGTTACTAGCTCAATCTCAACAGAGTCTAGTCATGCCCAAGAAAGGGATTCGAGAGATCCATTTTTAAGCTCAAAAGCCTCTATGTAGTATAAAGGGAGAGAGAAAGATGAGAAAAATGCATAGGAGAGTGTAGAAAATATCCTAGTCACGAGGTGATAACTCATGATTGCTTTCTGCATGCATGCCTAAATAGACCTCAATTTGCTCCAATAATCCTTGAGCTCCTCTTATTGGCTAGGAGATCCCACTAGAAGACAAGGTTTTGTTATGTATGATGATAAAGTTTGTTTGAGTGGAATCAATGGCTATAACTACTTCTCCAACTACCAGTTCACCACCTTAGGACCCTAAGCCCACTTGACATGTTTATGAGGATCAAATCCTCAAATCTTAAAACTGGTAGTCATGCCATGCCTTGAGCGATGAAGTACCTATTTTATCAAGGATGGATCCATGTTGATAGATGGGACCCTTTGCAATAATCACATATCTATTGCATTTCCATCATAGGTCCATTCTATAGATAGAAAACCAATCTCCGACTATTGGTTTTCCTATAGTCATTATATTAATGACATTTTGCTTGATGTTTGGTTCCTATTTTGATGACAAGATGTCAACCCTTGATCTTTATTAGGTCTAAAGGTCCTATTTTTCCTCTATGGATATTTTTTGGAAATGCTTGGTCTCTTTGGTTCAATTTGGGTCCATGCTCGAGTTATGTCCGTATATAATTACCTTACTCGAGTTGAACGATGCTTTATCAACTTTTGTCAAAAATATCTTAGGCTTAAAGGTCTTGATCATTGGTTGTTGATGGTTTGACTCATCCTGTTAACCCCTTGATCCATCTTGTATCATTAAGCTCCTTGGTATGAATGAATGCATGCCCTAGATCTTCACTTGGCTTGTCAACTCTATTTGAGCTGGTGCCACTTGCCAGCCTTGCATTGATCCTCAAGATCCCAGTGTCAACCTATCTACTTATGAATTTTCACCATGTGGTGGCCTCACATTTAATTTGAGCTCTTTGACTTTTCCAACCTCACTCACACTATTGATCTACCTTTGTATGCTCAAATGTGCTCCATTAGATCTGCCTAGACCCACAGACCTATCTTTACCCGCTCGCCATTAGATTTGGTCTAGGCACCCAAGATTTGGACACTTGTTAAGCATGCATTCATTCAAGAACCCCCTTTGATGATTTTTTAATGTAAACAACTATTCCATGAGGCCCAACTTTGACATCTACCTGCTCGTATTTAACATCTACATAAACATATATGACATCTGCATGACTATCAATCTTTGGACCTGAATGGATGACTGTTGAGATTTATTTTGTCACTTACATGAACGTCACTCTACTTCCCATGCATTTTCCCTACAACAAACAATTCTTTTGGATTTTATGTTTTAGCCTTTTGCTGCAGATCTTTTTCCTCGTGCTTTTGTTTGGGAAACTTGTTGTGGATTTTGTGCCAAGACATTTCCTCTAAAATAATTGGTCTTTAGGACTTTTGTCATGGACAAAATGTCTGAAAGAATTGGCTTATGATGTGGAAAAAATGTTTGAGATGGTTATGTCCTTAGCTTTTTCCATAGGTCTTTTGATTCAGACAAAATGTCTGAAAGAATTCATGCTTTCGGGATCTCTGTCTCAGATAAAATGTCTAAGAAAATGAGTTGGACTATAGATAAAAAGTTTGAGAGAATTGACAAGGACCTTTTTCCTTTAGGACAATTTGCCCAAAATAATTCTAATACTTATCCAAATGAACTTGAAATGATTTCTTCAAAGGAATTAACACTTAGCCATTTTGCAAGTATCAGGTAAGCTTTTAAGCCTACAAGCTCATTCAAACATGTTATTCAAATTGTTGCTTGATCCTTGAAGACTGATCAAGAACCCTCCATTTGATTTTTTGGACTTTTTTCTAAGCCACTTGATACTTTATCCATTAGGGACTCAACTCACCTTTTCTATCCAGGCAGGAAGCTTGGTATGTGGGCCAAACTGGAGAACACTACTTCAAGTCAATCACTTGAAATACCACGTCATTTGCCCTCACCATCACCATGCATCTCACCTTGAAACATTTCACCACTTTCATACTCTATATGGCCTTTTCCTTCCCCACCACTTTGCCATTGCTCAAACTCGCTATGAAAAAAAAAAATGTCTTCTCCCCGCATAAAGCATTGTTGTTGAAGGAACACACAACCTCATTTTCTACCATCACCTCCACTATAAATATCATATTATTATTACTTAATAATTCGTGCACATGAGGTGATATAGGGTCAGTGACCATGGGTTTCAAGTGAGTTACGATTGTTTATTTACACTCTTTCACTTTACAAACCCTGCTTTACGAGAATATTAAACTTCATCCCTTCCAATGTAAATCGCACCTTTGGGGAAACTGGTAGTATATAGTTTTCATGAAATTCACTCAATTATTTTCTATTGTTGAACTCAAGACATGAAACATATAATGTAACCCTCAAAATTAGTAATAAAATAGGTTATACCCACTTTGTGTTTCATTCAAATTTTACAAGATAACAAAATTTGAGTGACCTACGTCTGCATCGATAAAGGCCTTTCATCTAAAAACTATTGTTCATGAAAGATAATGATTTTAGAAGCATCTATAGGACCCCTCTTGATTCACCCTTTTTTATAGAATATAAAACCATATACATAAAGTCTTAGTTTTGAAAATGCAAACATATGCACATTTAGTTTTTTTCCAAGTAAGAGAAAGAAAATAACGTGAAAATGGAAACCTTTACTAGGTTGTTGTTTTATCTCCATTTTGTTTTATTTACATACAAAAAGGCTAAATAAACTAATATCACGAAGGGGGGAATTAATAATGCAAAAGAATGCACATGATCTTTGGAGGCATCATCTAAACCCACGTGGGATGTTATTCATTGTGAAGCATGTGTTGCAGGAAAGCTTATTAACCATTTCTATGGCTTACAAAAAATATGATTATAAGAAGATTGCCTCATTTGTCTGTATTTCCATCTTTTGTTGTGAAATTCATATAGGTAAATTATAAATACTTACAGTTAAATGACATAATTGATAAATTGATATTGAATTTTTAATTAAGTTTGTTGTTTGTACAGATGGGGAGAAAATAAGAGTCAATAATGGACTTATGGGTAATTATTTTCCATCCCAACAGGAAGTGGTAGCTTTGATACATATATAAATAATGGAAATATAGGATTTTCAAGCATGATTTGATTACATTCAAGGTTTTTAAAAATTCTCATATTAAAATAATGGTTGAAGTGGCTAAATTATACTTATAGAACATCTCATCTAGCCAAGAAGTCAGAAACATGTGAGTGAATGAGTAACTTAAGCCCTACTATCCTGCCACAAATATCAAATATGTTTTTGTGGGAAATGAATTCTTGGGAGTACCTACGAATGATGATTATGTACCATATATTGTCCCTACCATGAAAAACATATAGGCCATGCTTAGAAATAATAGTTTACAAGATAAGATCAAGGCCTCAACTACTCTGGCATTGGACATTATCGATAACTCCCTATCTCTTACTAAGGTCTCTCCCTCCAACATAACCTTCATTACTTCAGTAAAGGATCATATGACCTCTACTTTGCAACTCCTTAATGATAATGGCACTCCTTTATTCACCACCCTAAAACATCATGTGTGGTGGTTGTGTTAAGTCAGGATCTCTGTTGTCATCATGAAAAAAGGAATATCTGCATGCAAGATAAATCTATGGTGGGATCTTGGAAATGAAAATGCCTCTAGTGTTATAAACTCACATTCAGTTTTTATTGACCATAATATCTCTGGGTCAATGAACTTTAAATGTTTTGAAACTCAATATGGGATTTTTAATTACTCCAACACACATTCTATATGAATATTTTATATTATGAGTGGATGAATCCATTAGATAAATCCATGATGATGTGGTAGAGGTAGTACAAGATTGTTCAGTTACACTTAGACATGGTAAAATACTTAAATGAAACCTTTATTTATTTATTTTTAATTAGAAAAATGAATGTTATAAGGTTCCTCACACCTCTATATTCAAAAACATTCAAAATATTTACAATCAAATTCAAAAGGCTAGGATAGTAATATGAATATGAAGCAACATCTCAAAATAATTATCCAACAAAAATATTCAACTCCTAAACAAGCTTTGAAATAGAGCATCAGAGTCTACACCCATATTGTAGTAATAAAAAGTCTTACCACTTTAGATGAAAAATGATAAGGTTGTAGAAAAAAATAGTACCATAACCACAAAACATTAAGGTTACGGAGGAAAACAACATTTGTAAAACATTATGACCATCATCTCATAATACCACTTCAAATGAAAAACTTCAAGACTTGTGATCATAATAACAACTTTAGCACAATACAAGCTGCAAAACAACACTAATAGGCTACAAGTAAACCTTTAACTTTTTTCTTTTATACAACCAAATTCTCTCAAGTTGGGATAAAAAATAAGATGAGTTTCAACTTCAATCCACGAACTTCCACAACTATACTAAGGCAACATCAAATTCTCACAAAGAACCCTAAAATCCATTGGTAAAGCATTTATTTCCTAAAATGGGGGATAAAAACTCCAATTTTCTTCAAGTTCGAACATTCTCTCAATTTTCTCCCTTACAATAATCTGAGATCCACCTTTACAATCCAAAAGAGGGTATATGAAAAATAAAAATTGGAATTTCAAACCAATCCATCCAAACCCAACTTCATTACAACCCTCAAATAGTTATTAACTCTTGTTCTAGTTTCCTTCAAATTAAATGGATACAATGGATCTTTTTCCCTAAGATTAATTAGAATTTCCTCCCACCTAATACAATAGGATCTATATGCATATGATCCCATCTTTTCACACATGTTCACTCCTGATTCAACTAAATCCTTTCTTATTAGCAAAAGAAATGGTTTGATTTGATCATTCGTAAGGATCTTACCATAATCATTGATTATGTATCTTAGTTTAAGAAATTCAACTCTAAGCCATAAAGGACAAGAATTTTGCAAATGCTTGTATCTATCCAACTCATGACTAAAGTTAATTTCATTGTGTAGACATGGGAAAAATGATCTTAGTAGGATATCCCCAGCAAAAGGATTTTTATTCCACTTGATCTTATTACGAATAATAAAGTTATGAACATAAGCTTCACATAATAAATTCTTTTCATTCTTAGTGGAAGAAAAGAAAACCTAGCAAAACTTCCTCGAACTTTAAACATTAATGTTCTAACAAGATGTTAATCTTCCAATTTGTAATTTAATCTAGTTCTCTTTTAGAAAAAAGGGCATATATCCTTGAGGAGGTCTACAAGAAGATAATTATACAACCAATTCACCAATAATTGTCAACTATTGTTTCAAATCTGAAATGAAATAGTGTTTTTCCTTCATATCCTTGTTTAAATATTGTATTTGAGAAGTAAGTTCTTCCCACATATTCTCTCCTTTAGAAGTAACAACCTGTAGTTCTTTACAAATACCCCCCCACAACTCTAGCCCATTCTTGAAAAAGAGTATTTACTTTGTCCGGCAAAACCTCTTTTGGGATAAAATCAAAATAATATGTTTGATTCCCTTTGTCAATTATAAGAAAATGTGAATAGATTCCATACCCCTAAAATTTTTAGGTACAGAAGCCAAATGATCAAGATCTTAGAAAGTTAAAGTACAATGGTGATGTTATTGTCATCAAGGTAGATAAAGGGAACACAATCGTTGTTATAAACATGGTGAATTATGTTGGTAAAATTGAGGATATTTTACTAAATAGTGGTAACTACAAGAAATTGAAGATTGTTTTACTTAGTTCGTGATTAATATGATTAAAATGAAGTAAAATTATAAATATTGAAATGATGTAAAATAAGGTAATAATTATACAAATATAAATGTAAAAGTGTAGATTGATATTGCACTTACTATATTTAGAATGGAAAATCCAATGGAAAAGAGGTGAATTTAGCTTGATGTTGATTTATATAACTCATTGTATTCATCATTATCCTTTGAAATGACTCTATATACACTATATAACCACTCAAATAAAAAATTATGAATTCAAACCATTTGCAAACATTATCATCAAAACTCAGATCCCTACAATGACTGGTATTATCCAGGATCTGCTCATACTATCCTTTTTGATTATGCAAGTATGTGATGCCTTTGACAATCATGCATATGCCTGTAGATACCTCTTAATGTGTGTGCTCACCTTCGGTCCTGTTCGTTGATCCTTGTTTTCCTTATCTTTGCTTTAAAATCCTAATCACACTTTCAACTCAAGATGACTCTTGAAAAAGGGGTTAAAAAGTTGGGTTGGAAATCCCCAACCAATCCTTACTGAGTTACTAAATGTTTCCTACATTCTTATAATCCACTATGGCTCAAAACACATGTAGTTCTCCCACCTAGGTGCGTGTGTGTGCCCCGTAATGATCGATCTATAATGCAATGCAATGTTTGTATTTTGACACTTACTACCATGCAACTTTGACCTACTTTTATATTCAGATTTGGTCCTAGGATTGTTCCTTTTGAGTGATTTTCTAATGTGTATGCTTTTATGATAATTTTTAAACAGATTTCTAAAGTATTTCTCTAATTTTGTTAGGACCTGCAAGGATTTGTATAACATTAGGATTGATTTGTATTGATAATTGATTTTTTGGTATTTATTGCTATGACTAACCCATGAATAATGTTGAGGCTAACCTAATGTAGAATTTAAAAATTTAAAAATAGTCATTGAGTGTTCTTGGATAATACTGACAGAGGAAACTACTCATGTCAAAATTGCAACTATCAAATAATTACCGATATTATCTTGGGAGTGTAAATTCGTGATATGAGTTATTAAGACAATTTATTTGAGATTTTGAAAGGTTTTTTGATCCTAAATATTTGTATTTCATAAATTGGGTTGGCCAAGATGACATGTGAATAAGCGGATAGGAAAAAGTGAGTATAAGTGTTAAATGTGTATGTAAAGTCCAAGTATGTCAGAGTGTGCCAAAATTGATGTTTTTGAAGTGTCTAATACCAAATTTAGGTGTCTACAACTTCCCCCTTTCTAGTCTAGTATTAAAAATGTTAGATTAAAAGGATAAAATAATAAATGTGGTACCAATGATTAATTTCACTTGGTGTTGAAAAGTATGCCCCACATATCCCATTTGCTCCATGCAAAACCTTCAAGGAAAAATTATAGATCAATGTCAATTTATGATAGAAATTTTAAAATATCAAGATCATTAAATTATTTGAAATTGACAAGTCAAGCAATGAATACACTTGAGGGTATGCAAACCAAGCTACAACTTGTTGAAATTATTTGGAGAGTGTCATTGGGTGATTATGCCTTAAGGAGATGTAACCCACTAAAAACATGAGTTGATGAGGGTCAATGCCTCAATCATCATTGGAAGAGGAGGAGTTTTGGAAGTTGAGCGCCATCAAAATTTCAACTACGCTACTTTGAATATCATCACATGTTTTTTTTGGAACCCCAAAACATGTCTACATGTGAATTTAGAACCCCAAAACAGGGTCATATTTAAAACATAACTTTGGATAAACCACTACAAATGAATTTTAGATCCAAAATGCTTATGTAGTACCATTGTTCCCAATCGATTCATAATATATATGTGGAAAAATGTTTACATGAAAAACATTCATGCCTCAAATGTAATCCGTCTATATCTCAGATTGATATAGAATTCCATAATTTATTTGTCATAATGTCATAAAATTTCTCTTAATTACTCAATCTTATGAATATGCTCAATCTAACCCATATAATTTGTCTAAAAACGACATGGGATCCCAACTATTTCTTGTAACTATGTAGAATGCCCAATATACCTCAATTTGTCCCTTATAAATCACATAATCTAACCTAAATTATGAACTATATGTCTATCATGGCCTAAACCTCTAAGACAAGCCTACTATATGCCCCTTTTGATATGAGGGATGAAGCTTGTGAAACACTTATCTCAAAAGAAAGAGTTATGTGCACCATGTGATATATAGAATAATGTAATCATGTCAAGTGTGTATATGTTTTATTTATTTTATGATTAATACAATATAATAAGATAAAACTATTAAAATCTATATTATGTAAAATACAACATTTAACCACACAAATATGAATATAAAAGGTAGATTGATATTGCACTTATTAAGTTTACAATTGACAAATCAAAGAGGGAAGAGATACACTTAACTAATTTTTTGATATATATTTATCATTGTTTGTGTTATAGTCTCTATTAATGCTACGTATTATCTTTTCAACTAATAAGATCATGAAAAAAGACCATAAAATTTGTGCACACATTGTTGACAAAGCTCAAACCCCTGTGGATACCGTTTATATCTAGTCTCTATAGTATTGTCCCATTTGACTATGTGGGTCTATGTCTACTTAGATCATAACACTTGTACTTGTGTATGATTTATGTATATTTTTTTACCTTGGACCAATGCACTAGTCCTTGATTTGCTTCTCCATGCCTTGAAAACCTAGATGCATTTTCAACACAAGATTGAGTTGGAAAGAGGAGTTAGAAAGATGGGTTTGATAACCCCTACCACTTCCTGCCAAGTGATTGAGCATTGCCTACTTCACAATATTCTAAATAGGGCTCAAACCTCACATATCTCCCCCATCTAAGGGGGGTGTGTACCATCATGATTATGCTAGATTTTAATATAGTGCTTGACTTTCAACACTTGACAACATGCAACTTTTACCTATGTTTTGTATTCAGATTTAGCTTTAGGATTTATTCTTTAAGGGGTTTTGGATGTGTATTATTTTGTGATAATGTCTCAAGAGGGTGCAAATGGATTTCTCAAGCCTAACATATTTTCTAAGATTAATGCTAGATATGAATGGTCTTAGGCTTGATTCATATTTATAGATGACGCTTTGATATTCCCCACCGTGCCCAACATATGAAATGTGTCTAGTCTAACCTAACAAAGATGTTTCAATTTGAAAATAAGATGTTAGAGGTTCCTTAAGACTACCGGTAGAGGCAAACACTTGTAAATTATAATTATCTAATTATTTCCATTACTATCCTAATATGGAAAATTAGTGATCTAGGATATGGTGACAATCTACTTATACTTATAGAGTTTATTTCATAGGCTAGAGTGATCTTGAATATCTATATTGTTGGCCAAGATAATAAGCGGTGGACAAATAGAGGAAAGTGTGCATAAGAGTCAAATGCATACTCATAAGTCCAAATATTTGAGAGTGTCTCGAAATTGATGTTTCCAAGTATTTAATACCAATTTCTTGTGCCCAGAATATTAAAACATGATAATATATGTAATCATATAAATATTTGATCATTAAAACATGTACGAAACATGTAAACCAAGGAAATGTGCATACAAGAGTCATGTCAAGTAGTTATATCAATTAGGCACACAATAATAAGCTTAGTAATAGATGCATTATATAAATCATGACATCACACACAATAGAAGTATGTGCGATAGAAATCATGATACCAAGCTTAGCATTAATCATATATTTAATTACACACACCCATATAATATCATTATAATGAACCACTCAAGACACGACTCAATTCTAACTTGACACGAACAAAACATGGTCATTAATCAAACTAAAGGATCCTCTGATGCAACTGACATGTGATGTGACAAAATACAATCAATGCACTCATATAACACATAAATGATCACACATTGTAAGAATTATCAATATGAAACATGCATAGAGCAAGTAATGCTAGTCCACATAATCAAGTAATGTCATCATCTAGTATAGCAAAGCAGAATATCCATAACACTATAGAAAGTATAAGCAAGAGAGAGTCATGTGTAATAATACACTATGATCAAGTACGAGTATAGAAATATATACCCTAATTTTTTTGTGAATATGCCCCTAATGTTGAAAAGTAGTCCGCAAATGTAAATAATGTTATGCATTTGTATGTTTGTGTATTGCATGTAACGTGTATATCTTGTATCCCACTCATGTAAACCTTAAAAAGCATGTGCATAGAAAATAGATATGTAATTCACTATGTATATGATAAATAACATTAATCAATCATGTATACCAGTAAAGAATGTCATGCATAGGTCTTGTTTTTTTTTTTTTTTTAAATTTTTTTTATTACCGTCTTGAAGTGGATAATAAAGTTAGTGTGCATAGATGTGATGTATAAATGATATAGCATTGAAACACATTGTATGTCTCAATTGTAACTATCAAATTATCTCATCACAATATGGAAAATTGAATGGGATGGACTTTCTTGACCGATCATGCATATACAATAAGTCATCTTCACATATAGCATTATATTGACTTAATTGTTTTGGATCACGAGTAAGTGAATTATGTGGATATAAATTTGGTGCTAAACTCATAGGAACACTTGTGATTTTATTTGTATTGGATACTTGTGTTAATCCTGCTCAAGTTCATACATGTAATGATACTTAGCTTATCTTAATGGTTAGTGATTATTTATTTTTTTTCTATTTATGTGGAGGAGAACTCATTTATTATTTCTCTTCTTCATTTATACTTGATTTGTTTTTATTTGACACCCATACTTATGTGTTTCAAGATGTAACTATACTCTTAATAGGAGTTCGCTTTTCAAATGTTCCACCTCTTTGAAATATACACAAACCAACTCATAAACTGAATGAAATAATATTGTCAACATTATCCAATGTTGCTTCCATTTTATCTAACCATGATTTTCCAAGTATTGCATTTAATTGTGTAATGTTATCCTTTAAAAAAAACAATATCTCCACAACCTTAGGCTCAAGAAAACTAATATGGTGATATGCCCTAATGACCCTTCATGGGTGATTGAATTTTTCAATTCACTTTGATCATGCCCTGATTCTTTAACAAAATTAATTGTGCATGAATTATCTTGTATTTTGTTAGCAATAATATTTAATTTTCTATGTTCACTCTTTATGAGAGCTTGAATGACCATTTGTTCCTTAAATTCATATGGTAATGTATGACCTTTAGAAACTTCCAGGTATACATCAGTCTTCATAGATTATGAAATAAAAGGAAATAGAGAGGATAAATTTATGAGAGTATTGTTAGATTTTTCAAATGTAATAACAACCTTATTCACAAGTTGTGTGATTGTATGTTGAAATGCATAACTCTCGTTATCTATATGCCCTTTATTGCGATGAAAATTACAAAATGGTATTTCCCCCACTCATGTTAAATGATGTGCATGGTGATGTCAATTAGAGGGTAACGTGATCGATTTATTATCAAGAAGTGTTCATTGAATAATAATTTATTTAGCCTTTTGTCTTTTAAATCATATTAGTTGGTGCATAATTAAAAGGGTACGACTCATGTGAGTTGCCTCCTTATTAATTATCTTACATGCAACTTCCTTCTTAGATGGAAAATTACTTTTAATAATTGAAATAGTTGAACTTTTGGAACTCGTAGTCATGTGCGTACATGTATAACATCACACTCATAAGTGAATATATCCTTTTAAAGTCACTCAAAAGAACTATATGCATAATATAGTGTTTTTTTCCTAAGTGGAGGTAAACGACTTTTAATTAAGAGGAATTATTTCTCCAAATCAATTATTGATATATTAGATAATGTAATGTATTTTTTAAGCTTAATATATAATCTTCTATTGGTTCATCCTGACCTTGTTTAATGTTTTGGGGATTCTATAAGGGTAACCTAAGACCTTTACTATTATTGAAGCGAGACGAGAAATCCATAAACCCACTAGACAACTCATAAAACCAATCTAAGACTTTACCTTCTAAACTTCAATGATTTTTTTTTGGTAATACTCTCCCATGACATGAATATTCTCCAAGAAAGACATAAAGTGGGCAAGGTGGGTATGTTGATATCCGTATCCATCAAACAATTGAAATGTAGGCATAATAAATCCTTGTGGATCTGGATGATTGAGTATAATTTATACTATAAGTTGGTCTAATATGACATTGTTATCAAACTTAACATTATATGTCTTGAACACTAAGGATAAGGCACCAATTTATTTTTTGAGATCACCCATTATATGCATCATAGGCATTATTTGGCTGGTAGACATGGTTATAGATTAGAAATGTTCATTCATATGTTTCATTTCACCATCTATCTTAAACACACGTATAAAAGATTCATCAAAGGTATGTCTACAATTACATTGGTTAGAATCATTATCACATTCCATATCAGTAGAAGAATCATTGCATCTACAAGTATCATCACATTCCATGTCAATAAAATAATCACTATGTTTATAAATATCATCACATTTTGTGTCAATAGAATAATCATTGCATGGTTTACAAACATCATTTTGTATATCAATAGAAGAGTCATTGCATGCTGTCTTATCAGAAACATCACTACAAGGCATAACATCATGTGAAGTAACATGTATATCATATATCTAATTTTTTATTATATCATCTTTCTCAATTGTAAGCTTAACAATATCACGAAGTATGTTGGTTGATTCATTTTTACTTTATTCTTGTTCTACCTCATGACTAGTCGATAAGTCTATGGAAGCAGAATGAGAACTAATCTCTTTGATTAAAAAATTAATTTGAGCCACTTCTCCTTTGCTACCACCGTATGATACATCACTAACATACCAATCTTCAACACCATCATGCACATAATTATAATCGTAATTATAATCATTACCCTCATTCACACAAACATAATCATCATTCATATAAGCATTATCATTATTCACACAAGCATGATTGTATACATCGACATTTGTTCACTCATTAGTGTAATCATAGGGCAAAACATGGGTATAAAACACATAATCCAATGGATGAGACATAGCAGGGTTTGAAGGAGCACTATGTAGACCACTTCTAATGTGTTGGGAAAATATATCTTTATAATCACAAACCCCAGACTTTTCAAATTTGATTTTCATTCAATATGTGTTACCATGGATAGCTAATATTTCCTTGTGCATAATATCATCCTTAATTTTAGTGCAGTTTGAATCATCACTTTTCCTTATCTTAAATATGAATGCATCATACAAACAATAAAGGAAATACACAATTTTCAATTCAATGGCTATGAATCCTAAACATAAACAATTTTTATCCATTTAGAAATCATATATTAAATTTGAAATCAACATTAACAAAAGAGAAACACCCTTAAAGAAATGAGGTTGTAAGTCCTAGGGTTTATGTATGCAAAAGATGAATTTGACAATATCTAAATAAAGAACCAACCACTCCAAGAAAACCATGATCAATTTTTTGATTTGTTTTGATAATTATCAATATATAGACAAAACTTAGATTGTTTTAAAAATTAAATATATCATTCACTCATTAGACCAATTTTATTGAATATAATTAAACCCTGATTTAAAGAAAATTTCATTATGAATTTTAGGGAAAAAAATTGTTTCTTTATCAAATCAATGTGACTAAGAAAAACCTCCAAGAGTTTTGAGTCAAACAGATTCGTTTTCAATTAGATATCAACCAAAAATATATGAAGATAGGCTAAAACCCTAGTAGGAGAATAAGCAAGAAAACAAAATAGATTTTTGATATAACAAGGGGAAATTACAAATTTGATCTAAAATTCAAACCCTAAAAGAGGATAAATCTAAAACCCTAAGAAAGCAATAATCCTTAGGGTTAAAGAGGTAAATAATAGATTTGTGATATGGCACAAAGAAATTAGAAATTAGACCTAAAATTCAAACCCTAGAAGAGGATAAATTTGAAATGAGAAACCTTAATGTAGAAAATACGTAGGGTTTTTTTGTGCTCAATATAAAGATCAAGTTCAAAAAAATGTTATTATTTTATAATTAATGTGGTCTAAATGAATTAAAACTACATATATTCAAACTATGTACAATAGGGCAATAATAATACAAACCTTGATGTAAAAGATTGATATTGCACTTACTATATTTGGAATGGAAAAGGTAATAAAGGAGACATGTACTTAGCTTAATTCTGATTTATATAACTCTTCATGTTTGGCATTGTCCCTAAAATGGATCTATATATACTTTGTAACCATTTATATTAGGAAACAAGAGTTTAAGCCTTACACGGACACTATTGATGGAACCTAAATCCCTGCAACAACCAATACTATACAAGCTATATTAGTCTATTCCATGATGACTATGCAATTTTGTGACACCTCAAATTGCTACACCTTATTCTATAGATATATCATGTGTGTGTACTCACCTTTGGTACTATGTGTTGATCTTTGTTTTCCTTCTCTTTACTTTGAGATCCTAATCTTAATTTTACCACAAGATGACCCTCAAAAAAATTGATTAGAAAGTTGGGTTGGACAACCCCAACCACTCTCCACTGAGTGAATTGGAGTTTCTTACATTCTAATACTCTAAAGAGGGCTCAAACCACACATATTATATATGTGCACCATTATGATCAATTTATAATACAAAAAAATGTATCTATGCTTTCAACACTTGGCACCATGCAAATTTGACTTGCATTTGTATTTAGACTTGGCTTTAAGACTAATCCTTTTGATGAATTTTTAGATGTGTATGCCTTTGTGATAATGTCTTAATAGAGTGCTAATGGATTTATCCATTTTTGTTAGGGCTTTCCAGGATGGGTATAACCTTAAGATTGATTTGTATTTATAGTTGACTCTTTGATATTTCTCTCTATGAACAACCCATGAAACATGTCTAGGCCAACTTTGTGGAGACTTCCCAGCTTGAAAAATATTCATTGAGTGTTTGTGGACACTATTAACAAAGGCAGACACTTGTGTTTAAATTATAACTATTTGGCTATTGTTGGTACTATCCTAGGAGTGAAAATCAATGATGTCAGATATGGAAAAAGTTTGTTTAGGATTGTGAAAAGTTTTTTCAAGGACTAGGGTGATCCTAAATATGTGTATATGGTAGTTTAGGTTAGCCAAGATAAAAACTGAGTAGATGGATATGGGAAAGTGCGCACAAGAGTCAAATGTGTACCCAAAGTCTAAGTATGTCAAAATGTTTCAAAATTAATGTTGTCAACATGTTTAATACACATGTCAGGGGTCTATAGAGAGTAAACCTCACTCCACTATTATCCAGAAGGTCACTAAATCCATCAAAGGGTCTTCATATATGAGAATACCAAAAAGAGGTTAATCCCAAAGGAGGAGATTACTCTTCATATATATGGTACTCCAAAAATATATAAGGCAAGGATACTATTTATATTGATTGTTGACACCAAGGGCTTACCCTCTTATGACCATATAAATTTCGTTGTAGACAAGCTCAATCCCTTGGCAGAGGGGACTACATCATTCCTTAAGGACACCACTAATTTTTTTGATTTCATTAAAGAATAAAAAGTAGAAGATGGGATATTTTAGTTAGTTTTGGTGTTGTTTCTTTATTTAAAAAGGTCCATGTTTATGAATTTGTACACATTTTTTAGGAATCAAACCAATGGGGAGACATTGAGCCATGTGGAGCTTTGCCTCAAATCTACTTTATTTACTTTTGGTAGCGTGGTATATGAGTAATTAGAGGTGGTTGTCATGGGCTCCCCTCTTTCTCTGATGGTTGTCAACTTATTGATGGAGCATTTTGAAGAAACGACACTACAATTTTTTTTGATTAAACCACATTGGTGGAAAAGACATGTGGATGACATAAATGTTATTTTAAAACATGGATTTAAGAGTTTAGATGAATTCCACGTACATATTAATGGCATTTTTTAGAGCATAGAGTTAATTGAGGAGGTGGAATATGAAGGTATACTACCCTTTTTAGAATATATTCTTATAACAAAAATCCATGGAACTTTAGATCAACAAGTGTACCAGAAAAAACATATCTAGATATCCATTTACATTTTAGTTCTCACCAACATCCAACACAAAAAGTGGGTTAAGGACCCTAGCCACTAGAGCCTTCAGGTTATCATATGAGGAGCATTTGAAACAATAAATTTAGTATTTAAGGGCAATCTTCAGGAAAAATGGCTGAGGGGAGGCCAATTTTTAGGGCTTTCAACTACAAAGGGAAATCTATGAGCTATGTATTAGGGTTACAAAAACATCCAAGTGTTTGCAAGATTTCCTTCCTTATATATAAAAATATTCCAATAAGACCTCTATAATTATAGATAATAATAATATTAAATTTGTGTTTACACCCCTTATAAAATTAATAAAAAAGGTTGAGGTCAACCAAAGATCAAAAGTGGTGTGCATCGCATTGAGTGTTCATGTTGAATTCTATATATTGGGGAGACATGGAGACCAATCAACACAAGGGTCAAATATCATAAAAAAGACTTTCAATATGAAAGATATAAGCAATTGAATTTATCGAAATATTATTTTTCCACCAAATGCAATGTAAAAATTGAGGACACTAAGGTTATTTTTGTAGAATATAACTAGTTCAAGTGGAAATGGAGAGAAGCACTGGAGATCATCAAATGTGATAGAAACCTCAACAGATATGATGGGAAGGATTTAAATCAAGAATGAAGACATATTATTCAAAAGATTAAGTTTAACCCCCTCTCAACTTAAGAAATTTAACTTTTACTGTAATTTAATTAGTCTATTGTAACCATTAAAAAAAAAAAAGAGTAGTAATAACCACACATATTTAATTGGTTTTTCACAAGTGGTAACGACCATTTATCTTTATTGTAAGTTGTAATATGGCATCATGTACATGTCTAGAGTTATCTATATAAGGATTTATAGTCCACTTAATTATCTTTTCATACTGTTAATGGGATAAATGTGATAAAAACCTCAAAAGATGATGGCATGGATTTGAGTTAAGGATGGAGACACATTATTCAAAATATTAAGTCTAACAACCTCTCGACTTAAGAAATTAAACTTTTATTGTAGTTTAATTAACTTATAGGAATTATTAAATTTTTTTACATGTGGTTATATCCGTGCGTATTTAATTATTTTTTCACAAGTGGTAATCACCATTTGTATTTATTGCAAGTTGTAATAACTAGTTGATTTTAACCTTTCTCAGTTGAGAGTCATATGGCATCATGTACCTAACTAGAGTTATATATATAGGGAACTATAGCATGCTTCCTAAATTATCTTTTCATACTGATAATAGGCCACTTAATTGGCCTAAAACATTGATGTGATAAATTCCATAAGGTAGTTTTCACCTAGAAAAAATTCTCTCATCATTATGGACTTTGGAAGCATTATATATCTTGTAATATATTTATTTTTTGGATAGAAAGCATGAAATTATATTTTTAAATATAAAAAAGATAAAAGCTTGCCTGATCAAAGAGGTAGGTGATATGAAAGCACATTCCAAGCAATTTAAAAAAAAAATTAAAGCAGGGTATAAGACAAAGATAGGGGCACTAATGTCTCAAGTCACCAAATTATAATAAATCACAAAAAAAGCATCGATCACTAAATGTAAGTTCATAAAAACTATAAATAAAAATAATTCCTAATGAAATCATGTCATTAACACAACCAACCCAACTAATAAAGAAGGAGGAGGCAACAAGTAATCAAGTTTATCTCCCCAAGCACCACCATGAGTATGCGAAATATCAAGAATGGGTCTTAACCATTTTTTCCCTCCATCTCCCTTCTAGCTTGCTATTGAGAAGTGACATACCTAGACTGAAGGGGGGAAACTTGGCATCTCCAACCTATCCCTTGGGTCCATTATCTCCATCCTATGGGGATGACTACCCTCCATGTTTACTTGTAGGAGAAACATGGAAGCAGAAAGGAGTATAAAACATAAAGGGATTTCAAGACTTGCATTAGCATCTACCATGGTCCTTACGTCCTGACTTATGTTTAGGTGAATCATGAGGAATTATGCTAATAGTATATGGATAATTTCCCTAATGACTAATTAAAGTGTGGAGATTCTCCACCTCAAAATACACCTTCTCTATCTAAACATAGATTTTCAAATTTACATTAATTATAACATAAATTTTGTTAGTAGTTTAAAAATCCTCTTTTAGATGCTTGTGATTGAAAATTAAATAATTGTTTTGTGAGGATTTAAAATAATAATATATATGCCAAATTCTCTTGAATTTTGTAATAAGTATGAAAAAATCCCTAACAAGGACAATGTTCTAAAATAAAGGTTCTTGTCTGAAGGGTTTGAAGAAGGAATGGACCCATTTCCAAGCTTGTTGAATTCACACACACCCAAAATATGTGCTTGATCAATTTATATTGACCACAACTATGACATTTAGGTGTAAGGATGCCCATATGAGACAACCAAACATTGACATGGTGCCCTTGATAAGGGATGCACTAAAACAATTGAGCTTTCTTGGGCTAAAAAATGGTCGACCAAACTACGAGTAATCTCCTACTCCAAAGAAAGGAAGAATTGTTAAGACTAGTGTTTATTGATTGTTTCACTTGGCACCATTTTGGGAGAAAGGCATTGATAATCTAATTGAGGTTTTTTAACCAAAGTAATGGAGTAACCACATTCTAATTCTAGTCTCTCCATCATTAAGGAGGGGATTTAAGGAAAATTTCATGCAATACATCATCAAAATTGACCATTTCAATATCATCAAATGATTAAAAACATTTATTGTTGAGCCCAAATTTAATCTTGAGCTTTTGGCAGGGAATCTAACACCTAGAAAATTTATCAAATAGATCGACAATAGTATGGATTTCTTTCCTAAAAAATCATAGGGCTTTCACCCTAGTATGTCATGCCCAAACTTTTAAATGAAGAAATCAACACAAACATGGGTCAATTTTTTTAATGTATGAATACTACACACACAAGTTAACCTACAATGCTACAATCATCCATTAAATCCCACCACATGGAACACTAAGTGTGGTTACCCATCTATAGGTGATCACATGGTCGTCATAATGTCTATGTTAACTCTACTTGCACTAATTGACCCACTATGATCTAGGTGGCCTACATGGTGTCTATGAGCCTAATAGGTCCCATGACTTATGTGGTCTCAATTCAGGCTCATATTTAATATGGGAGGGTTCCCTTGTGGTTCAAGGTTAAACTACCCACTCCTGCACTCAACAGTGTTCAAACATGGCCATGGGCAATTTCAAACAATTGAAAGAATGAATTCATGACTTAAGTCATAAATTTTAATTATAATTTCAAGTTGAGTTTCATTTTATAATACATCTTTTAATAAAGTCAAGTCTAAAAAATATGTTAGGCTAGCCTTTAGATTATGGAACACTTGATCTCCATTATTGGATCTAGGATATCCTAATTACTGGATTGTTTCAGATCACTTAAATATATAAATTTCCTAATGAATGCCTATAAAGGATTTATCATTCAATCAATAAAGAGAGAAATCTATAGATAAAGAGAAATTATGTTTGGGCAGGAAGGATAAACTTTTAGTCCTTCTTGTTTGTACCTAATATCCATGGACAACGACCATTGGTGGGGCCTCATGAAAAAAATACATACATGAAGCATCTCAAAATTAGAATTTGATAGTGTAAAACTAGAATTGAGTTAAAATGAGTCTAATGGCACTTGAGACACGTCTCGATTATAATTTGAACTCTCACATAGTCAAAAAACGGTGATAGGTGCAAAGTTTATATTGCAACCATTAAGGGCTGCACCCAAGTTGTTGACTTAAAACTTAAATTTGGATAAATATCATAGATTAAAAAATAATTTATGGAATTAGGGTGTACCATAGGACATCCCTCTTGCTTCCTAATATCTTCCAAAAAACTAATTTTAGGTCCTAGGGCCCTTCAGTGGACATTAATGGTTGCTCAGGGTACAAATCCTAGAAAGGTAAGAAAACTTCAATTCTAATTTATTTTATATTTCTTTGGCATTAAGGGGATCCAAAATTATGGGGTGTGTTCCCTTAATGGTTACACCATCATTGGGCTTCAAAGAGCTCACAAATATGCTTTAAGACAAAAAAGAGATCCCTTTGACAAATTTAGGTATATTTAGTTTAATTTTTGGTTTTAGATTTCAAAACATCTATTGTGTTGAAGAGGATGGAATTTTAATGAGGCTACCTATTGGTTATTTCCATACCTAGACCTCCTAAGTACCCCCACCATTGTGACAAAGGTCAATACTTAGCTATTGAGGGAAAAATAAAAGGCTCAACTATCCTAAATAAAACACAAACCTTGACTATAATATATAACCAACTATGAAAAAATCACCATTCACCAAAATTTAATTGTGAACGGAGAGAACATTCACATGTTATAGATTTTAATATAAACAAAAATTTCCCTCTACCACCATAATGGTTTGTGTTACCTAATTGTTTCTTTTCTCACCATTGCCTTTGTGATTCACTACTATCTCACCACTCTTAGTGCTTCCTTTCATGACGAGTCTACATTGTTTATATGGACACACTACCCACCTAACCACCTTATACATATTCATCACTTCTCTCCTACACCACGTGTGTTTCCAATCCACCATCATAATGGTTATAAGTATTTCTTCATTGTTTGCCACCACCAATAACGTATCTATAAGATCTCTGTTGACCATTATAATTTCTCCACTTGAAAAATTAGTTTGAATAAGTCTATGGATGGTGAATAGGGATGTCTATTTTTGGGGATTGCATGTTCTTGAGCATTATGGTGCCACTAATGAAATACCATGGCTCACCAATACCGAACCACCACCATATTTGTGGCCCTTCCAATCGGGTTCAAACCAATATTCAATCCTTATAAGCTCAAAGTAACCACAAGCCTTTAACCTTGAATAGATCAGTCAAACCTATGAGAAATATAATTAATATTAAGCCATTATGACTCTAATTCACATAGTCTCCAGGGATCTTTGCTCCATCATTTCCACCAACTTCTGCTCAAATCAGCCACCAAACACGACCAATATATTGTTAATCACTAGCATAACATTCAACATAACATTTAGTCACATGGGTGACCAGATACTTATCTTTGAGCACCTACCCTTCTCAAAATGGCCACTACCCTAACAACTAGGGGCCTTTTCATATTTTTGATCCTATAAGGAACTAATTTTGAAAATATCACTATGAGCACCTTGTTGCTTTGAAAATTATGAAACTAATTCCTACATACCCAAGATTTTTTTTTTCTTACTTAAAATTATTTCTGGCTCTTTTTTTAGCAAAATGAACACAAAGAACCCTAAAATAAGGCAAATTTAACATCAAGAAACCATCGAGGAAGAAACCCAATCTAGTTTTAGTGCTTATGACTTAGGGAGGGAAGTTTTAAGGAAATTTTTGGTTATAACCAGTCTATACTATTCTGCACACCAACCTATTCTATTTTTTATTGACTAGTAAGTTACCCATTTGTTTATTGTGTTCTAGTTTAGGGATCCATCTAAAACCCTTTGCTTTTCCTCTATGTCCCTTCTTCTTTAGCAATGCTGTAGTGGGTGGTGCATTATATCTCTAACTATGTTTCTACTCTTATTTTTTATTGAGGTTGGGGGACCTTAGGTCAAAACCCTTGTGTCCAGTTCATAGCTCTAGTTTCAAAAGCATTTTTAACCATGTATAATAACAAAATTATGGCTCTTTTTCTTCCCCAAAATCATGTCATTTAATTAATTGAAAAATAAGTATTTTACTTAAGAAACCAGGACATAATACTGAATTCAACTTTGAAAATTCATATCTTTCATTTCGTATCTCCTAAAATTATGCCACAAATTTATATGGATTTGTGATATAGTTTAGATTTATAATAAATTATATTAATTGAATATAGGTATTGTTTCATGCATAAAACTTAATCCAAATAACCTCTTTAAGGCCTTAAGTTCTACAAGGGATTTCACTAGTTTCTAAAGAAAATTACAAACTAGTAATTTGTTCTGCATAATAGACTATGTATTTTGAATCTATGATAAGAGCATACAAACACTTTAATTTCAATAAATAAATTATTTATTTTCATTTCATAACTCATTCCAATGTGCTTTCAAGAGGGTTACAAGAGAGAGAAATCTTCATACTTAAGCATACACTATTACAATTTCCTTCAACTATTCATATAATAAAATAATTAAAAATCTTCCAAGTATTTTTAATAAGTGTGAAAGGCTTAAAAACTATACAAAAATAAAATATTATAATCTTGTTCTTAGCAACTACAAGCTCCTATATAAATAGATAGCTCCACAAGTGCATTCGTAAGGCCAAGGTAAGGATGGGCTCACCTCCCATCATGTTGCCATCATCACTCAACTATTGTAGACAATCCCAAGCCAATACATTACATTTTTGGTCATGTATAATGCCTTTCAAGTTTTTATAAGTATGAAGGAGGGGTTGGTTTACAAATGAAGGAAAGGTATAATAGGCAATACCTCTAGTTTAGTACCACTTCATATGAGCTAGGAAACACTTTCTACGCTTATGATAAATTACACACAACCCAAAACACAAGGAAAATATATTGTGGAAGTGAATTAAATAAGAATGTATGGTTAAGATGGAATAAATAATAACAATGAAGATCTAAAAACCACATATGAAATGTAAAATTAGACCATAGGGGGAGAGGATTGTGAAACCTTACACTAATGTTTACCTTGATTCTAATTTTATGCAAAATATGAATAAACTAATTATAATTAGATAGATCTAAGAATACATCCACTAAAAAATGGAATTTAAATCTATTTAACTGGTTGGGCTCAAGTAATAATGACAAATGTAATAAATAAAACTAGGCTTGCAGAGTAAGTACAATAGGTTGAGGGATGATCACACTTGCATGTTGTCTGAGAATTTTAAACATGTAGAATGACTGTGCAAACTATACTAGATCCTGCTCCTAAAATTTGGGATTCTAATTTTTTTTTTGGGTAGACACACACAAGGTGTAGGTTTTTCTTAAGAAAACATGACCTAGTCAGAATTGTGTTCCCCAAGTATGACCCTATGTTGTAAGTATGCTCTACGTATGGTTCCACAAAATTATTTTTTGGTCACTAATGCACTTCATATTTTTTATGTTCATGTACCTTCACTTCCCCATTTTTTATAAAAAACATGCATAATTTATGTTCTTCTTCTTTGACCTAGCTTGACATTCTGAAACAAACAAATATTTATGGATTTAGGAAATTGCTAAAGCGATGTTGTAAACTATGTATCCCACTTGGGCAAAATTATACCTTTCTGTATTTATATGAGTGTGTGGATGGAAATAGCTTGAGTGGGTGTTTTAAACTTTATCTTTCATATAAATGATCAATGCAAATATATGCAAGCTAATACTTTCCTTTGACACAAGGGAAATGATGAAAGACCAAGGAGAACACCTCTCTCATAAGTATATAAGATATGTCTCATTGAAGCTCAACTTGAGTAAGAGGAATAATATTTAATGCTAGGTTCTAGGCCTGACCTTTTATGACGTGTCTTCTCTATATTCTATTTTTTTCTTTTTCTTATTCTCTCTCTTGAAATAACTTTGTATATATAGGTTGATCTAAGACATGTTATGCACATCAAATGACTTCATACTTAACAAGGGGCGAGGTTAAATGTACACAATAAATATCAATGGGTAGAATGCCCCAAGATGTTAAAAGTGATAGAAATGCACAAGGTTCATCTTTGACCTATAACAATCTACACTGGGCATGAGTCTGACAAGGAGATGCCATAAGCTCTATTTTCGAGGTAGATTAAAATAAATAATTGATGTATAGTCCAATGATGCTAACATATAGTTTTTTATAAGCATTGGATGGTGTTTTTTGGCTTAAAGGCTAAATAGGGACCTTAGTGATATCGAGATGGACCAATAAACAAGCCAGTATGTACAAGTTTTCTATATATGACAAACTGGGAATAGGGAATAAGGGTCATGTCCCAAATTTAGGTGTCTACATAATTCCCCCACTTTGAAGTGGGAATAAAAATATGAGTGATTGCATGCATGCATGCATCAAAAGATAAATGTTATAATTTTGAAACATGTACCTTCACTTACCTAGGGAAGGATAAAAGGTTTTATGATGCACACTGAAACTAAATATCTATCCACATATATTGATGTACCTGAAACGAGTGCCAATTGCTATAAGTAGTCAATGCTCATGCTATATATTTGAAGTTTGAATTTTGACTTCTTGAAGCTTTGAAAAATCAAATATTTGAATATTTAAATTTTAAAAAGAGAGCATATCAATGAATACACCTAGTTTTAATTATCCTCAAATGTCACAATAAAGCCACTTCCATAACTAGACTTTCGATAGGTGTTGAAACATAACTAACACTTCTCTAGGAGTCACCAACTTTAAATCCACTTTTTGATCAATGAATTAGATAAATATTTTCAAGTTCAATCAAGTTCACTCTTATTTTTTATTTTTTTTATAATTTTACTATTTATATGCCCCCATTTTGAGTTGAGGGCTAAATACATGTGTTGCAATTACTCATCTCAAAAGATAATGTTAAATACCCAACATGTTAGGAAAATAATATAACCAAAGTGTCAATATCCTAGAAATATGCCACTACAATTTTAATATACCCAATACCATTTCTTTTAAATATATGAATAAATGTTAATCTAGCATAGGAAATACAGTACCATATCAAACACAACACAAAAGGATTCAATCCCTGCGTAGGCAAAACAAGATGAGAAAAATATAAAGTCCCAAACATGATATAATATTCCCTTAGCTAGGTTAGATATAACAATGAGAACATGCACAAGTAATGTGCCCCATAGATGCATGGTAGAGACAATGACAATGTAGGCCCCAAGTGAGTATAATAATCTGCATGATAAACATCATACAAAGTGAGTATAATAATATGCATGATAAACATCACACTTATAATATATTTACCCTAATTCTAGTTTTTACACAAAATAAGTATAAACAAGTTACAAAATATATCTAAGTATATACAACTGAAACATAAAATTAATATCTATCTAAGAAGCTAAGTAATGGAAACAAGCCCAAGTATTGCAAATGAAAACTAAATAACTGTAATGTTATTGATAAGAGGTTAAGAAATGATCACATCTTAGCTATTCTATAGAATTAAATATGTATTTAGGTTGTGTTGATTATACTTGACCTACTTTTGAGTTTATAGACTTATGCACATATTTGATACAAACCCATACCTATAGAGCTTATCATATATAAGTTCAGTTGCTTCAATCATGTCCTTGTGTTTCCCAATTAGTCACTATAAGATTTTAAAATCTATACTTTTTGGTTCTTGTGCATTGAGTCTTTGGGATTTTTATTATACCTCCACTTCATAGATTTTCATGAAATAATATGATTGAATCTTCACTGTAACCTATCTTCCACTCTCCAAAATAAAACAAAATTATTGGAGTTGGGAAACTACCAAAGTAATGTTATAAAATATATAATATTCACACTCAAAATCAAACCTCCACATAGTTTTTTGGTCTGTGAATATAATACCCTGAGTAAGGATTTGAACCTTCCCTTCCATAAAAGTGATCAATACAAGTATTGTAATCTAATTACCCTCCTTTAGCACAAAATTATTTGTAGAGAAACTAGGTTAGTTATGTGTGGCAAGTGTATAGGATTTGATTCAATGAATCACCGCCTTAAAGGAGAAGCTTGGTGATAAGCTTGACCTGTGGTATTTAAACAGCTATCTTAAATTTCCCTTCCTCTCTCTCTTCTTGTTTGTCAAATGGCTTGGCAAAACATCATATCTATAGGATAATCTAAGATAACTAATGTGTGATGGCTAACTTTAGAAAATGTAAATGGAAAAGGTTAAGGCTCACAACTAATGACAACAAGGAGATATACCCAAAAATATAAAAGAGATGAACTTGTATGGGTACATGTTTCTCTAGGATGAGACCATACAACCATGGGTTTGTCGAGGAGATAAGTTCGGATATGTTTTTGAGGTAGGGTTGGATAATGGATAGGTTGTAGTCCAAATATACTAATGGATACCTTTTGGATGTGTTGAAGTGATTTTGAGCTCTATGGACCAAATATAGACTTATATGGGATTGGGGCCACCTTAGAAACATGTTGAAATGTACAAGTTATATAAATAAGTTAAATTAGGAATACAACATGATAATGAGGTTTTTTTTTCATTTCTACACAATCATAGAATATAATAATGCATGATAAACATCATGGATATAAGCAATGGACCGTACCCAAGTTAGTGAAAAGATAAGTTAGTGAGACCAAACAAGCATGGGACCCATGAAATATGGACATGGACACACAAACAAGAAAACACTTGAAACCACAACTAAGCATTCATACACAATAATCAATATAACCATGTAACAATTGTAATGACTATATTCATGTGATATATAATAACTAGATAATAGTATGATATGTAGTAACCAATGTAATATAGCTAAAAAAAATGAAGGATTGGGAAGGAAATATATCATCATGAAAAATCTACTTAACGACATTTCCCCAAAGATAGGACATGTCTTTGAAAATACCCCCTCAAAATTTAGGCTAATAATTTAAAGTCTCATGTCATGTAACTTATGAATCTACATAGCACGCAATTGAGAAATACATTTAAAAACATATGTGAAAATCATGGATATGACAACCTCTAGTATATGTAAATATGTAACCTTGTACAAAATAATGTTTTTGATTTTTGAATTTTGAATTTTTCAGTGTTTTTGAGTTTTTAAATTTTGTAATATGAGATCCTACCCCTTTGATAAATGAATTTTATAAGTCATGTATATAGTATGATTATATAATGTAATAATACGTAAATTTATTTGTAAGGCACAACAACCCATAAAAAAATATAGTGCAAGGCATATATGTAGAATAACCCTCAAACATAAGATAATAGCAAAGTGTCACAATTACATGATATAGATGAATTCGTTGCAAGGTCCATAAGTAAATAGATCATAAGATAAGTATGATGATGTACATGGGAAGACTACATGCCCTTTAATGTATAAAATTTCAATAGTATAAAGATATGGCAAATGTACTATGAGTAATGACATATCATGTGTCACAATTAATGCAAGATCTAGAATCTAAGTAAGCCATGGAGACCTATAAGTGAAATGGGTATAATAGAATTTATACACAAGATATGTCAATAAGAAACATGCTTGGGTATGATACCCCCATAATAAAATATGATATAAGATATGAACCATGGGTACCCCCATGGGGTTAATATATCTAAGTAAGATAGATATGATGGTGTTTATCCTAATTATGGTTTTCACACAAAACAAGGAGTGAATAAATTGAATTAAATCTATATATAATTAAAGTACTGAATTCATATTTATCTAAGAGGATTAATAACAAAAACAAACACAAGTGTCACAAATATAAGCTAAAACAAAGCAATGAATTGACAAAGAGGTTAGGAAATAATCACACATGGACTCTCTATTGTAATAAATATGTTTTCTAATTGTATTGATTGTATTTGACCTAATCTTGTATTTATAGACATGTGCATTGCTTTTAAGACATACCCATACCTATATGGGCTTGTTTTTCACAAGCCCAACTACTTCAATTACACCCATGTGTCGTTAGGGTCATCACTGTGTCATAAAGTGTATATTTTTTGGGTTTTGCATTCTAGGTTTTTTTGTGCCTGTGCACTTTATCTGCCGGATTGTGAATATACATTCACTTCATGGATTTGCATAGTATAAAATGTTGTCATTAAATCTTCACTTTAAATTAACTTTCACAATCTAAAATAAAACAAGAGTAATGGATTAATCAATCATTGTAGCAGTGTTGTAAATTACGTATTCCACACACTTATAATCAAACCTCCGTGTAGTTTTTGTGTTGTATTAATGGAATAACTTGAGTAATGGTTTAAAAATTCTCTTCCCTAAGAGTGATCAATACAACTATTGAAGTCTAATTACCCTCATTTCACATAAGGATGTTATAAAGAGACTAAGATGGATAAATATTACAAATTTGTACAATTTGATTCAATGAAACACAACTTAAATGTAGAAGCTTGGATCCAAGCTGGCCATTGATGATTTAGGGTGTCAAATGTTCCCTTCTTTGAGTCTCTTGACTAAACATATCTCCTCTACATAGTTAATGGCTTGGAAAAACCTTGTTTTTTATAGGATGATCTAAGATGACCAAATTATGTTAGTCAATTTTTAAAAATATAAATGGGAAAGGTTAAGGCTCATGACCAATGGTAATAAAGAGATAGACCCAAAAAGCTAAAAGAAACAAACCTATATGAATACAAGTTTATCCAATATGGGATCTATAGGTATGGGTTTTCGCAACAGATAATTCAAGCTCTATTTTTTAGGTATGGATGGATAATAGATAAAATCATGTATGAATACAAGTTTATCCAATATGGGATCTATAGGTATGGGTTTTCCCAACATATAATTCAAGCTTTATTTTTTAGGTATGGAAGGATAATAGATAAAATGCAGTCCTAGTTTATAAATGGATACCTTATGGATAAGCATTAAAATGCTTTTAACCTCTATGAACCAAATATATTTTTTTGTGGGTTTGCGGCTATCTTATAAATGTGTTAAATTGTACAAGTTTTCCAAATAAGTTGAATTGGGACTAAAACATGGGAATAAGGGTTTTGAGCCAAATTTGCGTGTCTATATAATGCCCTAACTTTGACATGGGTATGTGAATGAGATACATGCATGCATCAAAGTATAAATGTTATTAATTTTAAATACATACCTTCACTTACCTAGGGAATAATTAAGGATTTTGACTTTTTGTTTCCTAAGTTTTCATGCACACTTAATTACACTGACTTGCCTAAACAAGTGCCAATCACTACAAGTAGTTAAAATACTCACGATATACATGTGATTTTTTAATTTTTTAAAATATTTTACAAATTGAAATTTTAAATTATCTCTCAAATTGAAATAAAGCATAGGAAAGAACACACTTATATGTTAATGTCCCTAATTTCTACCACAATCATTCCATCTCTAGTCTTTCAATAAGTGTTGAAAACATAACCCAAGACTTCATCACATGAGTCACGAGTACCTCACACACACACATAGACTTTCACAAAATTCTTGTAGCATAAGAAACACACTCTTCTACGAGTCATTAGAACCAAAAATACTTGTTAAAAAAGAAAGTAGATAATTTAGCTCACTTTTGATCATTTTATTACACCTTGTTTTGAAAATGCCTTTATATATGCCGTCCTTTTGAGGTGAGGGATGAAAACCCTATTGCTACAATCACTCATTAAAAATTCACATGTTAAAAGCACCATATGCTAGAAAAAATAATTTAGTCATCACGTGTTACTATCCATAACATATATATTTGAAACTTGGCCCTCATATGTTATAAAGATAAGCTGGTCAAAGTGTGTTATTATCTACACATCAAGTTCACCATTTATGTTTACCTAAATTTTGGTTTTTACAAAAAACAAAGAGTAAAAAAATTACAATTAAATAAATCTAAGTGTGCATAATTGAAATATAAAATTCAGATTTATCTAAGAGGATAAATAATGAAAACAAGCCGAAGTGTCGCAAATGTAAGTTAAATAAGAATGATGAATTGAAAAAGAGGTTAATAAAAAATCATGCCTTGAATATCATATAATTATAAATATTTCTATTGATTTTGTTAACTACATTTGAATTACTCTGGATTTTTTGGACTTGTGTATTGCTCTGAGATAGGCCTGTACCTACACAATCATGTTCTAGACAAGCTTGGCCGTAACAAGCTAAGTCACTTTGGTTTTATCCCTATGTCATTGAGTTTGTCATTATGTCACCAATAACATCTATATAAGGTTTTAAAATTTGGATTTTATGGCCCTATACACTATGTGTAACAATATTGTACATATTTGTTATTAATCCTAAGTGTCTAGCTTAGGTGTCTAGTATTTTGTCTTATTCAATAAGTTTTCCATTCCTGTAGGAATAGGAATATTCATTGGGAATGTGAAATTAATAGTCTTTTTTAGTCTATTAAATGTAATGTTTGCTCTCATTTTGAATGGAATCATGAAATAGAATTTCATGTGCATTCTAAATAAGATTATTCGGCCTGTCATTGGTATCAAAGCTTGGAATTTTAATCATTTTTTTTCTAATTCTTTAATTCTCCTCTTCCCTAACCATATGGATTACATAGAATTAATTTCATTAAGTAGTTTACTTTTATCTATTATAAGCAACGTATTAGCCATTTAAACAGATGTGTAACTATATGTTGACAGTTTATTTTTGACTGTTCTCTAATTTTTTTGATAATGGCGTGCTAATTTTTATACATGGCATTATTGTTGTAAAGAAGCAAAGATCATTTACTGAGTAAGATCTTCATTATGGATGTATGACACTTAAAACCTTGGCATAATTTTCATGTTATTGACTGAGTAGACCATGTTTCACCTGATTGGGTTGCATGGAGGTTCCCCTGCGTGCATTTTATTTTTTTCCAATATCAAAACCTGAGCTTTATTCCCTTAGACTGCAACCTTAGCATTAAAGTTTTTTTTAGACTGCATGGTGTTTTGGAAGGTGTTTCATCTTCAAGAACCTACATTATTTTGATGGCTACATATTATTTTCTCTGCTACAAGCTGACAAGAATAAATGTGGTAGTTTTTTCTATATTGGCATCAAATTTAAAGAAGCACATAAGTCTAAAAGGAGCCGCACATCTCTTATATTCCAATATTAGAATTTCATTCTTCCATATAAAACAAAAGGAGAGGGTTATAATTTTAAGCTTTTTTGAATAAAAATCAAAATTTCAATTTTCTTTTAAATGCAACTTTCAAATTTTGAAAGTCATTTTAATTTGAAAAGCATTTCATTGATATTTGAGGCATGCTACTTTAAGCAAATTTGGGAAAACAAAAACCAAATTACATAATTCAATGAGAAATAAGGAGAGATACTCTTTTACCCATTCGTGTATGTTGAAAAACGTAAATCTAGAAATTAAATTTTTTTAGTATATTAATGTATGATGTTTTCTTTTTAAGATGGTGTTAATTATAAAGCAAATCATTTTTAGTACCTTTGGATGTGTAGAAAAAGGGACCATTTTGGAGTGATAAGGAACCAATTACGATTAAACAAAAACTCAAAACCTCTAAACACTCAAATAAAAACTCAAAAACATGCATTTCATCAAATTTATTATTGGCACTACCTTGACTGGCAAAGACAATTGGCTAGAATGGTCTTGACAAGTGGAAAACACACTCATCTTCAACAATCTATGGTTTGATATTTGTGGTGTGGCAAAATAACTAGTTGAACCAATAGTGAATGCAAAGGACACTCAAACATGGAAGTAGAAAAACCAAAAGGCTTTGGCCTTGATGAGGGCATCAGTGGATGGAGATGTGTTTCATCATATAAAGGGTTTAAATATACAATGGGAAGCATATCATAAATTTAAAGATCTATATAACTCCCATTTAGAGTTGGAATTCATTCAATTGTAATTGAATTTATTCAAACTAGAGTTGAAAGATGGTGATGTGATGAGATTAGCTTCAGAGATATGTGTTATCAAACATGATATTGATGCAATAGGTTTCAAAATAGACATATACATGACTGCATTAATAAAATTGCTTCTTTCCAACTATTCAACCTATTTTAAGTCTCTACAAACAAGCAATCAGTTGAAGACTCTCACATTTGACCAGTTGGTTGAAAAGATAGCAGAAAGAGAAAAGGCCTTTAAAAGGAAAATCGAAACCATAACAGGTGAAACTATGTGCTATGTCAAAACAAATTCTTCCAAATCATCAAACAAGGCCACATCTTCCAAAAATGAAGGCATTAAAAAGTACAAGAATAAGTATAAGGGAAAATGTGGCAAAAATGAAAATCATGGTGGTCAAAACCAAAAATAGAATGACAAACAAAACCTCTATTGAAAATGGTGTGATAGAAAAGGTAGAAATGAGACTCATGAATTCAGGACTCCATGAGAGAAAATTGAGGCATACCGTAAAAATAAAGAGGGAAATTTAAAGAAACATTCAAAAGAGTCAAACTCAACCCAATTTACTAGTGAATGTGTGTTTTCTAGTACATATGATGAAGCAAACAGTGTCTCGATCAGTTTCTCATGGTTTGATGCTTGGGTTCTTGATACTGGTGCCACTCAACATATGAATTTTTGGAAAGACTTATTTTAGGAATGAAATGAATAAATTTGTGGTTTAATATACCTCACAAATAGATCAAGTCTACAGCCATATGGAAGATGTACAACTCAACTCAAGTGTCCAAGGTTTCCAGACTACAAACTTAAGAATGTTCTCTACCTTCCTCAATTGAAACAAAACTTATTGTCCTTAGTTCTCATAAGATAACAAGGACATTTCATTCTGTTGGATAATGGTGATGTCACAATCAAGATAAAAATTGACAATGCAGTCATCTTAACTAGATATGAGGAAGGGAAACTACTCAGATTGAAGGGTGAACCATCAAATTCAAGGAATTATGCTCATCTTGTGGAAGATGGAATGTATCTAAACATGTTGTAACATGCTTGATTTGGGCACACTCACTATAACAAACTTCATGTATTGTAAAGGAATGGTGTTGTTGGCATGCCTACATTGCTTGCAAAATCATATGAGAAGTGTGAAACATGCATCTTGGCTAAACATGAAAGAGAATCATTTCTAAAGTCACAGTGGAAAGCAGACAAAAAATTGCATCTTATTCATTTAGACTTGTGTTCTCTTCCAATCCTCTCCATTAGTGATCGTAAATACTTCATGTTGTTCATTGATCACTACAATAAGATGACATGGATATAATTTTTGAAAAAGAAATCAAAAACCTTTGATACTTTCAAAAAGCTTTGAACAATGATTTAAAATGAAGCACAAACCCACATCGAGACACTTATGATAGATAATGGTTTTGAATTCACATCAAAGAAGTTTGAATCCTATCTTGAGAAAAATGGGATCAAACAACATCTCACAGTTCCTCACACTCCATAATAAAATGGAGTAGTTGAAATAATGAATAGAACTATGATGAAAATAGTTCGTGCAATGTTGTATTTCAAAGGGGTAAATATACAATTTTGGGATAAAGTACCTAAAATAGCAGTATACCTTCTTAACATATCACCATCAATAGTTCTTGAATCAAAAACTCCATATGAGATGTGGTATGGCCACCTTCCTTTGGTACAATATATTCAGATTTTTTGATCCACTTGTTATGCATTAATTCCACAGGAGAAGAGAAACAAATTGGACCATAGGAGTTGAAAATGCAACTACTTGGGATATTCTGATTCCTCCATGGCATACATGTTATACGATGAGAAAGATAAAAAGTTTCTTGTCGCAAGAGAAGTTATCTTTTGTTAAAATGTAAAGGACAAAAAGCATATTGATCGATAGTTGAGATAACTAGATAAATATGCAAAGTTTGATGTCTACAAAGAGAGTGATTTGAATGTTCTAGATAATGAGTGGGGGACATAGAGTTGGGAATCTATTGATTTTCTATTGTCTCTTATACATGAGCTTGAAACTCTTCCCAAAGGAGAGAGTAAAACTTCATCAGATATTGAACAAGGGCCATCAGAACAAAGGGCAGAGAATGAAAGAACTCCAAGAGATGAACCCAGAGCACCTGCAACATAAAACAAGATGCCTAAATGGGCCAATCAAACATTAAAATATGTGAGGCCTGATGAAGTTGGAAATTAGGTACTTGAAGTTCATATGCAACCTCCTCTCAACTAGACAAGTCTATTGATGAAATTCAGGACATGATTGGAAAACTCACATTGGATGATTGTCAATAGGAACTCAATGTTACATTTTATTCAGAATTAACAACTTTCAAACAAGCTGAGAATCTTGACTCTTAGAGAAAAGTAATGAAAGATGAGTATAATTCATTGGTGAAAAATGGGACTTAGAATTTGGTTGATCCATCAGATGGTTGCAAACTAATAGGCTGCATGTGGGTCTATCATAACAAATACAAGGCAAATAAATCAATTAACAAGCACAAAGCAAGGATTTTTGTAAAGGGGTATGCTAAAAAGGAAGGAATTGACTACAATGAAACCTTTTCACCTACAACAAAATGGAATACCATTTGGACCATGTTAGCTCTGACAGCTCACAATGGATGGAAAGTTCACCAAATGGATGTCAAAACTACATTTTTGAATGAATACCTCAAGGAAAATGTGTACATGACACAACCTAATGGATTTACAGTAAAGGGAGAAGAGCACAAGGTGTACAGATTGGAAAAATCATTGTATGGTTTGAAACAAGCCCCTTGAGCATGGTACAAAAACTAGTTGAGCACCTCATGAACATTAACTTCAAACATTTTGAGTTTGAAGATGCAACTCTTTTTATAAAAAGATTGATAAAATATTTGTATTTATGGTGGTGTATATTGATGATTTGATCATCATAGGGAACAATGAATGGTACACTAAAAAATTCAATTCATAGTTGATGAAAAGCTTTGAAATGATTGATTTGGGTTATCTTCATTACTATTTGGGTATTAAAGTAATTCAAAAACCAAAGTATTTATTCATCACTCAACAGAAGTACATTGGTGACATTTTGAACAAGTTTGGAATGGAAGATTGTAAGCCTCTTAGCATGCCCATAAAATAAAATCTTAAATTGACATCTGAAGATTCAACAAATTTGGTTGAGGCCACTAAATACATACAATTCATTAGAAGTCTGATTTATGTGACTATCACTCAACCATATCTATAATTTGGAGTTGGAGTTGGTGCCCTCTCAAGATTAATGTAAAAACCCAGGGAGGGTCATTAGGTAGCAGCAAAAAAGGTCCTCATATATCTCAAAACCACACAACATGTTGGGTTCAAATACTCAAGGGCAGGAAACTTCAAACTGGTTGGGTATTCAAATTCTAACTATGCTGGTGATCATGAAGATGAAAAGTCCACCTTAAGTTTTCTAATAAATTTGGGAACAATAGTTGTCAGTTATAAATCTAAGAAGCATTCACTATTGGCAATTTATTTAGTAGAAGTAGTATATATGGCCGCTTCAAAGGCAACTAGTGAGATGTTGTGGCTCAAAAGGGTTCTTTGAGGTTTGTAGTAGCAATAGGTTTTGTCAATACCTCTCATGGTTGACAACACTTTTGTAATATATATTGAAAATAATATAGTCTTTCATGACTAAACCACACATTCAAATGCCACATTTCATTTTATTCGACACTATGTGAAAGATGGCAGTGTCAAGTTATAACATTGCCCAACAATAGAGCAACCAACAAACACCCTGACAAAAGTGCTTAGATGAGAAAATTTTAAAATTTTTAGAGGAATGCTTGGTCTAAAAAACACCCCTATAGATAAAGGGGGGATGTAATAATATTTTACATATTTTTTATTAATCCTAAGTGTTTAGCTTAGGTGTCTAGTATTTTGTGTTATTTAATAAACTTTCCATTGCCGTAGGAATAAGAAGAGTCATTGGGAATGTGAAATGAATAGTATTTCTTAGTCTATTGAATGTAATGTTGCTCTCATTTTTAATTGAATCATGAAATAGAATTTCATGTGCTTTCTGAATAAGATTATTTGGCCTGTCACTATGTATTCTCATTATGATTATACCTTCCCTTTATGGATGTGCAAGATAAAATATGTTGTGTGTCTAAATATTCACTTTGACCTAACTTGCACAATCAAAATAAAAATAACAATACAATTGATAAATCACTCTAACATCATTATAGACTACATATCCATCATGCTCATAATCACACCTCCACATAATTCTTGTGGTGTGTGAATGGAATAACTTGAGTAATAGAAGTGGTCAATGCAATGACAGGTGTCCAATTACATTCCTTTGCCACAAGAGATGTTTTAGAAAGACCAAGATATATGATTTCTTCAAGTATGTAGGATTCAACTGAGTGAAACACAACTTGAATGGAGAAATTTGGCTCTAGGCTTGGTCCTTGGTGAAGTGGAGTGTGAAATGCTCTCCTTCTTGAGTCTCTTGACTACTAATCTCTCCACTAACTAGTTAATGGCTTGTCAAGACCTTATATTTCTCTAATTATTTAGGATGACCAAAGCATATTGACAAAATTTTAAAAATACAAATGGGAAGGGTTAAGGCTCATTATCAATAGTAATAAAGATATGGACCCACAAACCCAAAATAGACAAACCCACACAGGTATGAATTTTCCCAAGAGGTATGTTAGGCTCTATTTTCAAGGTAGGGTTGGATAATAGATAAAATTTAGTCAAAATATATAAACATATACCTTTTGGTTAAATTTTTAAATGGTTTTAAGCTCTATGGGCCAAATATAGACTTATGTGGGGTTGGGGCCATCCTAGAAATGGGTCAAAACTTACAAGTTTTCCAAATAAGTTGAATTAGGCATAAAACATGGGAATAAAGGTTTTATTCCAAATTTGGGTGTCTACATATGGGTACCATACCCCATAGGAAAATATGATATGATTAATAAGGAATGAGTGTGGGTATGATGCCCCCATAGGCAAAGATATGATCAATAAAGCAAAAGTTTAATTACGATTCCCATATAGGCAATTATATGATTGATAAATCATTTTTTTGATTTTATAGTAATATATGGAAGAATAGGAAAGTAATACAACAATGCATATGGATGCACATGAAAAATATGGGAACACGGCTTAGAAACTAGAAGAATGACATGAAGAGGAATATAAGCAATGCATGGCTCCCCTCATAACTCTATGCACGATATGATTAAAGGTCCCAATACATATTATATTATAATTAGGATACAAACACAAGTGATAATAATAAGGATCAATAATAAACAACATGAAATAATAATCTAAAAGAATATTGCTAAAATTAGAAATCAACCATAAATGTGAAATCAAGAAGTATAGTGCAAACAATTGTTAAGAGGAAGGTACATGCATGGCAAGACGTATAAAATAAAAGAGTCATGTACAAGACTATGGTTTAATAATGATATTTTGATGAGGTCTAAATCTTTGTCATAAAAATCTGGATGGTATGATACAAAGGTGTAATGTATAGATAAATATTGATCCAAAGGAAAGTGATACAAAATATACTCATCCAAAATGATAGTGATTTGCATAAATGTATGTATACATCCATGTACATAGTCAACATATGTATACTTTATGTCAATAAAAATTCAAGGTGCATGATCGACATAAAGTGAATCAATATAGTAATAGAGAAAAGACCACTAAAAATGTCACCATGTAATAATCTCTAGTGAATATAATGAGTCCAAAACCATACATACCTAGAACATTTTGCATCTTACATCATAAATTATACCATTGTAAACATATATGGGAACATGGATATAACAAACCTTTAAGATAGGTAAAATAGGCATGATACACATATTCTGACTTGAGAAAGGTTTGAGCTTTTAAAAAAAAATGATTTGTTATGAAAGTATTTGTATTTTCAAATTTTTATTATTTTTATATTTTGACATTACGTGCACACAAGAAGTTAACTAATGTATCACTAAAGTGTTATATATATGGATGAGTTGTGTAATTATATATAATGGTGTATGTTCTTTGTAAAACATTGTAGTCACCAATATATAGATAAATTAAATGTCAAAATAAGCATGCAATAGAAAAAAAACCCTAGATCATGAATAAGAAGATAAACATAGATGATAAGGTGTAAATATGATGATTACTTCAAATAAGTAAGATTCAAAAGTCCAAATATGTAATATATAGTGGAACTCTAAAGATGTGATAAAACTCTGAAGTTGATGACCATGTGTACCAAAACTAAATAAAAGAAAGTAAAGCAAGTAAAAGTATAGTACAAGAAATGTTTTAATATGTATGCATTGAAGCCCATGATATGCCTTGTGAGCTATCAATCCATGTATTTAGGGTAATATAGACACCCCAAATATGTCTCACCATAAAATAGATCATCATAAAGTTTTGGTTGCATTGATATTTTTTGTTAGTCTTAACATTTGTTGATTTTGAAGCATATTTAGGGGTTTGATTTTATTTTTAAATAACACAATTTCATATAGAAGTTTGATGAGGGAACATGATTTTGTCTTGGTAAATTAGTTCTTTAAAATTTTCTCTTAAAGTAATGCATCTATTTGTTGAATTTCCTCTGTTTGCATGATACCAACAAAAGTATTTATCTTTATAAGATGGTGGTCTATGGTTTGAAAATTGGTTGTGCGTAGAAGGCAATTTGATAGGATATTTATCCAATGGGTCATTTAGTATAATTTATTGATTTTTTGAAAAAGTATGGTTGTGATGACATCCTTGTTTAGAGTTGTTGTTTCATTTAATTTAGTATTAGATGAAGTTTTGGATGATTTATGAATACTATGTTTATTTTATTTCTTAGTATATAATGTTTGGATTTTGGGTTTGACTCATTATTCTTTTTATAGATCAACTGATTTAAGTGCAAGACAAGGGAATGACACAACATTTGTGTTAAACAACTTTTTCATGACAAATGCAATGATAATATCAATAAAGATATTCTATTTTTTAATATCACAAGGTTGATAGATCAATGAGCTCATATGACAATGAAATATAAAGATGTAATCTTGTATTTGCTTATTGATACTTGCTTAAGATTTTGAATACTTTCAAATTTAGATTTAGGTCCACTATTTTTTAATGGATTTATCTAAAATACTTTTTATGAACATACCATTGAATTTATGGAACCACTCATAAAATAATAGAGCCCGGTTAAGGTATCACCTACAAACAAAATAGGAAACAACTTAAGCATCACAAAAGGATGAGCCTCACAATTGTCTATAGAAATTAATGTTGAATAAATGTGTGCTTGAGGATCACCATGACCATTAAATAATTTAAATTATGGAGCGATTAATTTGTGTGAAAAATGAATGGCCGAAATTTCCTTGTGGATAAAGCTATGGGCATTAGATTTTTTATTTATGCTAGCTTTAAATCTTTCTTTTTCAATAGATAAAATACTCACTTGTGTTTGAAAATTACATATATCATGCATCAAAATAATTATGTTATGTATATGAATGATTATACTCTTGATAGATTCATTTAAATGTTGTGTCTTACCATTGATGATGGAGGCAGACACACTTCTTTAGATGTGAGTAGGAATTAAACACTCATTACCAAACATATAAGAAGTAGGAAAACAAGTAATAACCCTAGGGGTGTCTACAAGAGAAATATGCACATTCATGACTTCATTAGATTTATGTATCATTTCATTAATAATTTTAAGGTTTGATGGAAATTTTCTTTTGAAATATTTAACAATGTGTTTTTTCATGTTTTCATCCTTTAAAAATGTAAGAAATTGTAATTTAGCATCCAAGAAATACATTATACTCTCATTCATTTCACTAATGTAAATCATGATGACAATCAACAAATAAGCACATAAAGGTGGTAAAGATAAAAGTAACACACCCTAGAGAAGGTTTAAATATGAAAATTATATTTGAAATATGAAACCCTAAGAATAATAAGCGTTTGAAAAACCTTAGGTTGAATGATCAAAAGAGTTTGAGTTTGCCATTTGTGTTTATCTTAATTTTGGTTTTATAAAAAATAAGAATAAAATAATTATAATTAAATATATCTAAATATACATCCATGAAAATAAAGAAGCTCGAGTAACAATGATAGATACAATAAATGAAACTAGTATATGCAAAGTAAGTATAAGAGGGTAACAAATGATCACACTTGATTGCTATTCTATAAGTTTGAAATTATAAGATGATTGTGTAGATTGTTTGAATCATCCTCCTAAAATATTGGATTCTTAAATTGTTTCTAAGTAGACACACACAAGGCATAAGTTTGTCCTTGGAAAGCATGACCTGGTCATAATCAGTCTCACCGAGTGTCTCCTTGTGCTATTGAGTTTATCCTATGTAGGGTTTCACAAATTAATGTTTCAATCACCACTACATTTCATATTCTTTTATGTTCTTGTAATTTCATTTCCCTATTTTTCTATTCATAATGTATATAATTGATGTTCTTCCTCTTTGACCTAGCTTAACACTCAAAAAATAAACAAATAGTTATGGAGTCAGGAAATCATGAAAGTGACATTAGAAACTATGTATCCCATATGCTTGGAATAATACATTCATGTAGTTTTGTGAGTGTGTGTATAGATATAGCTTAAGTTTTTAAATCCTTATCTTCCCTAGAAATGATAAGTGCAACTAAATGCTAGATAATACCCTCCTTTTGCACAAGGGTAAATATGAAAGACCAAGAAGAACAACTCTATCACAAGTGTGTAACATATGACTCAATGAAGCTAAACTTGAAGTAGGAAGAAAAATATTTGATGCTTGGTTTTAGGTTTGAACTTTGACTATGTGACTTTTATATATTTTTATTTTTTATTTTTTATTTTTCCCATTTTCTCTCTTGAAATGACCTTGTGTAATAAGTTGATCTAGGACAAGTTATGCACATTATTTGACTATAAAATTGATAAGTAGTGAGGATAGGGGTGCATAATCAATTGCAATAAGCAAAAGGGCCCTCAAGGTTAAAAGGGACAAACACGTGCATGGTGCATGTTTGACCTAGATGGACTCATGCTAAGTGTGAGTTTGATTTAGAGATGACACATGCTCTATTTCAATATAGATTCTGATAAACAAAAAAATGTATTTTCTAATGATGCTAATGGATAGTTTTTAAAAAGTGTTATACATTGATTTTCAGGCTCAAAGGATAAATAAGGACCTTAGTGAGATAGGGATGAGACAACAAACAAACCAATATATAAAAGTTTTCCAAGTATGATAAATTGAGAATAAGACACTAGGAATAAGGCTCTTATGCCAAATTTAAGTGTCTATATTTGGATTATTGGAATATTGGGTTCACCAAAATGTTTTACTCAATAGTGACACTAGTGAGATAATAGTAATGAAACATGGTAAAACTAAAGTGCACAAGGGTAATCTAGTGTAATAGACTATTCACAAACCCTAATATGTTAAATATAGATGACAAACAATACAACCTGACATTTGAACAAGCAATATAGAAAAAAAGAGGCAAAACGTGATTGAAACAAACACATCTAGGTAATATTTATAAATTCTATAACTAACACAACTTTTAGAAGTGATTGTCTTTCAACGCTATCAATCTGGTTGTGTTTTGTTGTTGGATTATAATTGGTAGACTGCTAATATTTTAGGAGGTGAAAGAGAATTAAAAAACTCAAGAAGTTGAATGATTTGATTTTTTCACAAGCACTTTATGTAATATATCATGTTGTTTTTGAGGTTGGATATGTTAATTACACGATGTGTTATGAATATTATATACTTTATTATTATACAAAAACTTAAGGAAATGATGTGATATAGATATGATTTATCTCATTTGATTTAACCATGGGGATCCAAGTAATATATTATATGTCCCATTATCCAAAAATATGTATAACCAAAATAATAAGGTATTAAGACCTATAATGAATGGTAAGGTAATAACATTGAGGTTTGTTTATGTAAAATAATCACAAATCTTAAGTACAATGGTTTTTCTAATAAGTATTGTGAAGTATACCCTCAACTAGAAAGAAATAACATCATTATTAAATTTTGACTTTAACTATTATCTCCCATAATGCCATGTGTAATCATAGGATGTGAATCAATAGAAGCATGTATATAGAGTGGACCTGTTGTAACGTAGAATTGAACCCTTATGAGAGAGTTCTTTAGGATCTCTCACTTCCAACTACAAGCATGGGGACAACCTCAAGCTGTGGGTGTCCTGTAGTGAGGTTGAACCTTTGGAGTAGGTCAGTTCCTCTTTGATGCTCACCTAAACTAATGTTCCATGGGGGAAAGGGTTAGAAAGGGGATAAGGGCTCATAAGAAAGCTAACCAAGCAATGCACCAAAGTTAAAAGGGAAAATCTCACCATTTTGAACCCACAATGATTCTACAGAGGATAATATTGACTGGTTGCATTAGTATTTCATGGAGAAGGTTCCAGAATTAATGAATACAAATAGAAAGGAGTTCTATGACTCACTGAAAACTCACATCAATGGCAGAAAGAACACTAAATTATACCTACGAATAGCCTTGAAAACACCCTAAACAAGGCCAAAAAGGAGGACCATAGATGAAGAAGATTCTTTTTCACACATTACCATAGTGCACAAGTCAACAAACATGAATCCAAGGAAAGAGATAGGCAAATAAAGTCCTTTTATTGCATTAAGAGGTAGTTCTTACAAGTGCTTGATAGGGTTCAGCCTAGTCAAGGTAAGCATATTTTGCAATATCTCAAAGAATGTCCTGTCTCCCAAAAAGATAAAAGAAAATCTAAAAAACTGGGAACCACTTACAAAATGGAAGATGTTAAATATATAGAAAGGGGGAGAGAGAAGAGGAAGAGATTTATGTGGAGAGGAGGGAGAGAGGAATTCATCGATGACTGACACCAATGCTTATTCTACTCGAGCTCTTTGCATTCAAAGCATGCAACTACTTTGACCACCAGATGAACCATCCAGAATTGCCATCCATCTCCTCAAGCTCATCATACATTCAATTATCCTATTTGGAACTGAGTGAGCCATATAAATAGTAGCTACATGTCCTTGCTAAGTCTAAGTGTTTTTATCTTTGCATTAAATATTGGCATGTTCTTTACTACAACTTGGATTATCCTAGTTGGTCGTTGCATGCTCACTGCTCCACCTGTATGCGTCTAATCCTTGTTTGACCACTTTGCATATTTTGGAAGTGAGTTGTATATACTTGTGCCACTTGTACTTAGCTAATTGGCCCTTTAGATTTGCTAACCATTGACCTTAATGTTCTTGGGCCTTTCTACTTTCCTTGGTCTATTTTGCCTCAGACTATTTTCTATAATTTTCCTTTCAAAACTTTCCATTTTAATCATTCTTTTGGGATTTTCATACTTGGCTTATTTTTAGAATGGCTTATTTCCATGGATTTTTCCTTATAGCTATCCCTCAAACTTTTCTTCTGTAACTCCTACAAACTTTTACTTTCAAACAATTTTCCTAGGTCTCTTGTTGTCTTTTGCCCTTACTGCTTGTTGGTGCCCTTCAGAATTTATGTAAAGCCCTTTAGATTTCTTGATTGTCCCTTTTAGATGAGAAAAGGCCCTTCAACCTTATGAACTGGTACCTTTGAATTTTCCCAGAAAGTGCCTTTGGTATTGTGAGTGCCCCTTAGAGAAAGGTAATGACCCTTCAGAAAAAATGAAAAGACCTTCGAAAATGTGCAAAAGGTTCGTCATGTTTTTTGAAGAGGACTACTTATTATGAAAGAGTCCTTCGAGATTTATGCCTGGACCACCTTCTTTTGAAAATGACACTTGGAGAAGACTTATCCCTTGGAGAACCTGAAGACTTCTATGAAAGAGAACTCAAAATACACTATCCAAGACCGAATTGGGTTTTCCAAGCCCCATTACTTACTTGCTTCAGATTTATCATTACTTGCTACTTATAAAGTAAAATAAGTAATGCACATTCAAAAACTTGATTTGCACTACCTAGACCAAATTAGGGTTTCCAAGCCTTCCTAATTGATTCAAGGTTTTGATTGCTGATTACTTATAAATTTTTTTAAGTAGTGCTCCTTTGAAAACCTGAAGTTGTTTGAACTTGCCACTTTTGATTGAATGTCCACTTTCTCACTCTTGGGCAAAATTTTGGTATGTGGGCCAAAAATGGCCAACTTTTTTGGTAACTTGTAGGGAAGCATGCCCGTTATGCTTGAGAACCTAAATCATGTTGCCTTGTCGAGTCCATTGGGCATGGAGCCTCTACTTTTGTTTAACAATGCTGACCCTTTCTGAAACCTCCTCCTGAAGTAACAAGATAAAACAAAATAAAGCACCCAAGGAACTTATTAAAATGAAACACACAATAGAAAAGGGAAATGTGCACAAGGCACTTGGAGGAAAGCATGGAAATCTATCCTACCATAATCTAACCAAAAAAAAATAAACTATACAAAACTATTAACTGATTGTACAAAATAGCTGCCCTTCCTCACTAATACATTATACTTTACATGTTTGAGAGCTGCTAAACAAATATGGAGAATTACTAGATTTTTAAAAACTTGATGACACACTTATCCAAGGAAAATAATTAAAAGAGACTCACTTACCCATCCTGATTGATTGATTATGCCACCATCTTAGAATGGATATGCAAGTTGGTCTTGTTCTTGTTGGTGCTCAAATTTTTGCTTTGAATTGAGCACAACCTGTGATGGCTCCTTATTTTCATCTCCCAATCAAGCAAGGTGCCTGATAGGACATCCTTTTATGAACACAAACATTGAGCAATCATATTTTATCTCACTCTTACTCTTTTTTGCTTCATCATTATGCTTATTAGGCATAACTAGATAATAGTTTCTTGAAGTACATGCTCATATTGAAAACATTGTTTATCATCTAGGTTTTTCTTCATCACACAAGGTGGTGGTTCTTCAGGCTACATTTATTGAGCACTCAAGATGTCTTCCTCATCAACTTTAGTCAAGATTTCTTCTTGTTCCTCAACTACAAATGAGGGTTGATTCAAACTTTCAAGGTCCAAAAGAACATTCTTGTCTTGCTCAAGGTCTAATTTCACTTTTTCTATCTCCAATTTATCCTAAAATGAATCATCCTCTTCTTCATCTATGTAAAATGGACTTTTATAGTCCATTCAAGGTCTTTGTCATTATCATCTTGAGGGCTATCCTCTTTAAAATCTAGCTTACTGGTATTAGAGCCATGCCAAGAAGATTAGTCTAAAATTGATTCTTCCCCCTCTAACTGAAGTGGGCTGCCTATCATGATCTCTTCATCATAGACACGTGTGTTTCCTTCTTCATACCTGAATTTAATTATAACCTCCTCCTCTAACCCTTGTAGAATAGGTTCTTCCTTGAATAGTGAGATGGTGGGAGGGTGAAGAAGTTCACCTTGCTTGCAGTTTAGGAAAGTATCCTTCTAGCTAGGGACTTTGAATGGTCTCTTTGGTGGCTCTTGAGAGAAGGAGAGAGAGTCTTAGATTTCTTGTAAATTGAGCTCATTGAGCTTAGCTATGATTTCTTGATTTGGCACAACTAACTCCTTTTCAAAAATTGCTTCTTGGATTGTCTCAACTAACACCTCCTCCTTCTAAAAGCCTTTCTGGACTGACTCCCATTATGGAAAAGCATTAGGAGTAGCCTATTTTTTTTAAATTGGCTCTTGGACCTTCATCAATGATACTTCTTCCCCTTTTTTATGCCTTCCCTAATTGATTTCCATGAGGGGAATGTGTGGGAAACAACTGCCCTTTCTTGATTTTGACTCTCTTCCTCTTTCTTCATCTTCAATTCCAACTCTTTGATCTGCCTATCTATATTTTATTTGAAAAGCTTCTCTTTAAGTTGGTCAGGGGCCTTATGAAGATGAGGAACACAAGAGGGTATTGGATCTTAATGACAGGATGCTCTATAATAGTTTACTCCTTTCTTTGAAAGCTTTCTTGAATTGAATTCCAAGAAGGTAAGGGATTTCACGTTGAGTGGCCTTTTAGGGAAGAATGGATGATATATATGAGGTTTGACCTGGTGTATATGAAGATAGATAAGGTTGACAACATTGGACCTACTATTATTCAAGGCTACTCAGTTTATCCTTAATGCTTTAGATGTAACCACTCACATTCAACATTTCATCTAAGAGGTTGGTCCAATTTGCCCTTTCAATAGGTGCCCATTTCTATTTCATTTTCTACAATGCAACTCTTATGTCATGAATGATGTGGTCAGGGATACCTTGACCATATCCCCTTTGCATATTAAGCTCCATCATGTAAATTTTTATACCCTAAGAGCATCTGCCTCTAACTTGAAATGGATTGGTTTGGAGCAAAACTAAGGATACTTTGAGACTGAGAATCTTGAGAACCACTTGAGGGAAATCCATAAACATTGCTAACTTGATATAAAGGATGTTGAGGCAGAGAATGAGCATTTTGATAAAAATATGATTGATTTTACATACCAAATAATGATGATTAGGCACTTTGACTACTTTAAACTAGTTGATAGATGCTCAAAGTTACCATTGATATTTGTTGAATGCCTCCAAACGCTGATATGTAGAAGAATAACACCGAAAATCATTCTACTACTTTGGACCATGGTCCCACTGGGCATGCCATAAACTATTGTATCATGGAATTTTACCCTTGTGAGAGAGTTCTTAAGGCTCTCTCACTTCTAGATACAAGAATGGGGACAACCTCAGGGTGTTGGTATCTTGTAGCGAGGTTGAACCTTTGGAGTGGGCCAGTTCCTCTTTGATGCTCACCTGAACTAAAAGCTAAACAAATGCTCCATGGGGAAAAGGGTTAGAAAGGGGATAAGGGATATTAAGGAAGCTAACCAGGTGATGCACCAAAGTTAAAAGGGAAAATCTCACAAGATTGAACCCACACTGATTCTGCAAAGGACAATACTTACTTTCACAATCTCAAGATCAAGATGGTTGCATTAGTATTTCATAAAGAAGGTTCTAGAAGCAATGAATACAAATAGAGAGGAATTTTATGACTCACTAAAATCTCACATCAATGGCATAAAGAACACTAAACCAGACCTATGAATAGCCTTGAAAACACCCTAAACAAGGCTAGAAAGGAGGACCATGGATGAGGAAGATTCTCATTCACACATTACCATAGTGCACAACTCAATAGACACGATTCCAAGGTAATAGATAGGCAAAGAAAGTCCTTTTATTGCATTAAGAGGTAGTTCTTACAAGTGTTTGATAGGGTTGAGCCTAATCAAGCTGAGCATATTTTGTAATATCTCAAAGAATGTCCTATCTCCCAAAAAGATAAAACAAAATGTAGAAAACTGATAACCACTTACAAAATGGAAGATGCCAAATATATAAAAAGGGGGAGAGAGAAGAGGAAGAGCTTTGTGTGGAGAGGAGGGAGAGAGGAAGTCATCAATGACCGACACCACTGCTTATTCTACTCAAGCTCTTTGCATTCAAAGCATGCAACTACTTTGACCACCAAAAGAACCATCCAAAATCACCATCCTTCTCCTTGAGTTCCTCATGCATTCAATTATCATATTTAGAACTGAGCGAGCCATACCGATGGTAGCTGTATGTCCTTGCCATGTATAAGTGTTTTAATCTTTGCATTAAATCTTGGCGTGTTCTTTACTACAACTTGGACTATCTTGATTGGTCTTTGCATGCTCACTGCTCCACCTGGATGCATCTAATCCTTGTTTGACCACTTTTATTTTTCTTAAAAGTGAGATGTATGTATTTGTGCCACTTGTCCTTGGTTGATTAGCCCTTTGGATTTATTCACCATTGACCTTAATGTTCCTAGGTCTTTCTACTTTCCTTGGTCTATTTTGCCTCAGACTATTTTCTATAATTTTCCTTTCGAAACTTTCCATTTTAATCATTCCTTCAGGGTTTTCTTACTTGGCTTATTTTTGAGATGGCTTATTTCCATGGATTTTTTCGTACAACTATCCCTGAAACTTTTCTTTCACAACTCCTTTGGACTTTTACTTTTAGACAATTTTTCTAGGCATTTTTTGTCTTTTGCCCTTACTACTTGCTGTTACCCTTTGAAATTTATGTAAATCCTTTCAGATTTCTTGATTGTCCCTTTTAGCTAAGAAAAGGCCCTTCAGCCTTATGAACTGGTACCTTTGGATTTTCTTGAAAAGTGTCGTTGGTATTGTGAGTGCCCCTCAATGAAAGGTAATGACCCTTTAGAAAAAATGAAAAGACCTTAAAAAATGTGCAAAAGGTTCTTCAAGTTTTTTTAAGAGAACCACTTCCTGTGAAAGAGTCCTTCGATATTTGTGCCTGGACCACCTTCTTTCAGAAATGACCCTTAGAGAAGACTTGTCCATTGGAAAACCAAAAGACTTCTATGAAACAAAACTCGAAATACACTATCCAAGACCGAATCAGTTTTTCCAAGCCCCACTACTTACTTGCTTCAGATTTATCATTACTTGCTACTTATAAAATAAAATAAGTAGTGCACCTTCAAAAACTTGATTTATACTGCCCAGACTAAATCAGGCTTTCCAAGCCTTCTTACTTGCTTTGGGGTTTTGAATGATGATTACTTATAAAGTTTTTTAAGTAGTGCTCCTTTGGAAGCTGGAAGTTATCTGAACTTGCCACATTTGCTTGAATGTCCACCTTTTCACTATTGGGTAATATTTTGGTATGTGGGCCAAAAATGGTCAACAGGATCATTATTTGATTCATCTTTTGAAATATTGTGGTCATATAATGTGATAAATACACATTGATTTCATGAAATATTAACCACACCTATAATACAATTGATGAAATTCTCATTGGAAATCATTGATCAGTGTATATATTTAGCCATGTGGACATTATCTTGTTTCTTTGTATCATGATTCAATAATGGTTTGTTAAAAATTTACAATATTTGATAATGCATTGGAATGGATTAATTTAATGTATTATTATAGCCTTAAATTTGGATGAAATTATTATAATTTATATCTCATATCTCAATTTAAAACATTGGTTGGTAGAATGTTTGAAATATCTATGGCAGTCAAAATATGCATTCACATCATGTCCTCTAGGATAATTTTTGATAAGTATCTAACTTAGTTGGCAGACATAAAGATATCATGTTACAATCAAATAACCATTTAGGCACTTTGTGAGGGGGTCTAAGATACCTTGTAAATTGCCTATGCTCTCTAAAATATTGAAGAGCTATTGTTTTTGGTATTGTGAAACTGTGTTGACTTTTTTAGCTTCATTCTTAGCTTGAAAATTTGGAGCATCACTAGCCTGGATTTAAATATTGATTTTTCCTAATATTTTGAGGTCGTATAGACAAGAACATTAGGATTATATTTTAGTTTCTTGGCCTCTATAAGATACTTTGTGACAAGGTTCAAGATACATTGTAAATTTTCTATGATCTCTATAATATTGAATCACTATCTTGTTAGGTATTTTAAAACTATGTTTTAGCTTCATTATTAGCTTTATAAGTTGGAGCATCAATATTCTTAAATTTTAATGCTTATTTTTCTTAATATTTTGAGGTAGTATAAGTAGGGGCACTAGACTTATATTTTAGCATCTTAGCCTCTAAAATATTAATCTCAAAGTTGTGAGCCATATGGAAAATCTCTTTGAGAGATTGGTAAGTGTTGAACATAACTTTACCTTCGAGTGGTGGAAGCAAATTATTAGAGAAAATAATTTTTAGCTGACTATTATGTATTTAATGAGACAATTTTTTAAATGTTGTCTTGTATCAGATCACATAATCAATTAAATTCTCATTAAGTCTATGTTTTATTTGAGAAAGTGAGAAAATGCGTTCTGTTGGTTAATTTTTATGGAAAAATAATCTAAGAAGATATCATCCAATTCATTGAAGTGACACATAGAGCATACACTTTAGGCATAACACTAATCCAATGCATAGTCCTTTAGATTTATTCATCAACGAATCATCATGAGAAAAACCAAAGCATGAAAAAAATTAGGAATGAATGTGATGTGAAGGATCACCTTTACCATTGTATTGTTCAAATTTAGGCAATATAAACCACTAGGAAAAGGGTGAGTTAGGACCTCATAAACCAATGGGTTGCATAACACATTATAGATACCTACATTTGGAACAAGATCCTTATTCCCACTACCTTTTTCCTGATTCACCTTATTTGACAAAATATTACATTTTAGCCTATTCTGAGACTACCCTAACCCCAAAATAGGTCCACACTTGGTCTGTTGAGCCTATAAACACTTCCACACTTATAAAAAAGGTATATGTTAATTCATTTGGACTATTTATAAATTATTACCCAACCTTGCCTTGAAAATAGAGACAAAAACATTCCTAGGTCAAACCCATATACTATATGAGTCTATTTGGGAAAAATAAGTATACCCCATAGGTTTTTGTATTTTGGTTTTTTGGGCCCATTGACCCACTTCCATGAATTATTTGCCTTTAATTTTGCCTTTCTACATTATTATAGTCAGCTAACATGTATAATTTATCCTAGATCAACCTATATCTACAAGGTCTAACCAAACCATTTGACTAAGATAGAGACCTATAAACAAGCATAAGACATCTCATAAAATATAGAGCCAAGTTACATCCAAGGTCAAGCCTAAATCCAAACATCACTCATGTCAATATTTTATAAAATAAAAATACCTTACACTTATGACAATTTTATTCTATCTTGGTCTATCAAAAATTTCCTTGTGCCAAAGAAGGTTATTAGACTGCATGTAGCTACAGAATCAATTTTAAGGGAAAGAGGAGATTCACAAACCCTTGCTCGAGCTATTACACTCATACATTCATAAATACTACATGGACGACTGATTCTATGTGTATTGTATAAAGTTTTTTCAATGCTACCATGGTGGTTTCCCAACTTCATAACTAATAGTTTTTTTTGGAGTTTCAGGCTAAGTCAATTATGAGATTATTCTATTATTAATTTTTTTGACATATCTTAAAAATAAAGGTATAGGTGAAACATGAAGGTGACAACACACAAGTGACAAAAGTATCAAACTACCCTAGTATAAAAAACCTAACCATGGATAGATAATCATAACCATATAGGTATATTCCTGTACTATCAACATAAGAATGGGTCTATCCAAAAGCCTTGTATAATTCCCACATTTTAGGAAACATAGTTAATCTATGGTTTCATATTTCTATAAAAATAAACGTGTGATCATTCCTTACCTATGTTTCATTTACATTGCTTAGTTTAGTCTCATTTGTAGCACTTGGACTTGTTTCTCATCATAGTCTATTAGATAGATCTGAATTATGTAAATTCAGTTATGTATTGTTAGATCTATTTAGTTACAACTAGTTTATTCATTATTTTATATAATACAATAATTAAGGTAAACTTAAATGGCAAACCCAATATTTTTTAACACTCATTCAACATAAGGTTTCTTAAAATCCCCTTTCCTTTTAAGATTTTCATCTCAAACTTGACTTTTAAATTGATATTTCATGGCTTATATTCATGTTAATGTTGTAAAAATTGGAAGAGGTAAACCAATTAATGTCATTATTAATTATTTTGACCCTTAAAATAGGCCAAGTAAATATGCTCCCTTCTAAATTATTAATCCTCTCCCTCCTCCTATAATTCGAATTAACAATCCTTATGATCTAATGGAATAATTACAAAACACACAAGCTAAGATTTCAATCTTATAATTACTTAGGCAATCAACAATTTTCAAAGATATATTGTAATATGCCTAATGGGATACTACCCTATGAACCAATATTGAACTAGTTTGTTTCTCTAGTTTTATAAATAATACATTGATAAATAGTGAACACTTTATTACCTTTGATTATGAAGAATTTCCACCTAAGGACACTATATACAAACATCTGACTTTGTACATTCAAACTAATATTATAAAACAAAGCATCAAGAGGCTTATTGTAAATGATGGGGCATGATTGAACATATGCATCATTGACTTTATAGAATCATTAGGTGTTACTTGAAATAATAACCCTCTTGTAACATAATCATGAAATGATTCAACAAACAAGCACAAAATCTAATTATAACAATTGTATTAGACGCAACTATTATACCTAAGATTTTACTAACAACATGTCAAGTCATCTCTAGTGACATAAATAAAAATATTATATTAGGAGGACAATGGATACATGCTATGAATTATTTACCCTATACATTGCATAAATGCATGAAGTTTGTTCATGAAGGATGTAATTACACATTTCTTAGGGTTGATGCTCCTTTCCATTATTGTCGACTTGTTAAGTCTATTGAATTTAATGTACCCCACCTCAACATTAACCAATAAAGGGTCATACCTCCCTTACAACCTATTTTAAAAGAGAGAGTATACAAATATGTCCTAAGGGAATTAATTCAAGATAATGACAATGAAAAATCACAAGATGATGATGTGGAAAATAATTAAGAGGCTAATCAAGTAAATAAATAATTTCCTACTGTTAGTTTCACATCATGTGGACTAGGAGAATATGTTGATGGCATGAACACATTTGACATTTCACAACTATACTATTTACCACAAGATTATGGCCGCTATTTTCCATCTTATGTACTTAATGATACTACAACTATTGTGTTCCAAAATAATAATAGAAAATGGAACTACAAAATGTAGATTAAAATGATAAAAAATTGAAAAATATGGGAGCACCTACTTCACCAATGGTGGATTGCACTTGTAAATCTGACTATAACAACATATATCTCATAAAATGGTGATTATCTCTTACATTAAGTTGATATTGTAAAAAGATACATTATTTGGGGATTTTCACCCTTTTGCATTGAACCACTAGAAACCCTAATTAACCCATGGCTAACTCATGGCCTAACCCTTCATTAACTTTAGGCACCCAAAAAATCATATAATAAAAATAATGCTAACTAAGGACACACACATAAATATATGTTGTGTTTAGGTGCACAACATGCCCTCCCCCTTACTTAACTTTGACATCAAAGTTAGTCAAACTCTAAAAGTGTAAATTTTTACATTAGGAGAATGAAACTTCAAGACATCTACCTACTACATGAAAATTTTGACCATCCTACCATATACCATGACTTGAAAAATTAAATTAATGAGAATGAGGGATTTTTTAACTCCTAAGGATTTAATTGAATTTTGAGCATATTTTCCAATAAACACACTCTTTCATGCTTGCCTTCATGTTCATAATTTTATATTATGTTAGTATTTTTTCCTCCTCTTTCTTTCATGCTTCCACATACCATGCCCATCACCAAATAGCTCTCACACAATGGCAACTATCTCTTTCATTAAGTTGATACTATAAAAATATACATTGTTTAGGATTTTCACCCTTTTATATTGTACCAATAGAAACCCTATTTATCCCATGGCTAACTCATGGCCCAACCCTTCACTAAGTCCAGGCACTTAAAATCTAAAATAATAGAAATAATGCTAACTAAACACACACACATGCAAATATATGTTATTTTAGGTACATCACAACTCAAACTAATAAAGATATGTAACTTATAGAATCCAAATTTATAAATATTGAACAACCAACAAAACCATCCACTCTTGTAAAACTTTACTTTAAAAGGATCATAAATGGAAGGTTTTGATATGTAAAATACAAACAACCAGTTAATAATGAAGAAAAACAAGATAGCCCAAAGTAAGCAAACACTATCATACATGAACCCATCTTGACCTTTGACAACATCAAAGAAACACAAGCTAAAGAAATAAATGATTATGCTCTAGTATATACATCTAATGAACCACTTAGCAATATACTAAACAAAAAATACAATGCAATACTCAATACGAGACATAAAAAACCCCTAAGGTTAAAAAAATGTTTGATCAATCAACAAATCCCAACACATAAAAAAAATCACATTAAACACTAATCATATGCCTACATTATAAAAATAGGTGAACTTATGCTTCCAAAACCCTAGTTTATAATGATTCTTTTGGGACTCTAATAATTTAATACTGGCTAAACAATACATGCATTTTCACCTCATTTATACATATTTAATGTACCATAGTCTTATACATATCTTTATTCTTTCATATGTTATGTCTTACTTGTGCATTACTCCTATTGCTTATAAAATTGCAAAATTCAAAAACATTCATAAAATATAAATATACAAAAAATGATTTTTCTTTATCTTGAGCACATGATATACATCATGCCTATCAACATACATTATAAAGTTTTATGAATCCATGTTTTCAAACTTATTTTTTATTGTATACCTTGTTTTAGTTGAGGGGCAAGATAATATGGATAAATATGTTTATGCTTACAGTTGCATCTATCCCACAAGGAAAACATTACTTATTTATTTGATAATTACATGGTAACCTCATCATAAGCAACCACATTTTCTATACAAAGCTACCTTTACATACATCCTATTTATCATTACTTATTTATTGTTTTATGTTTTTTGGGGATTTTCATAGAAAACAGATAAATCAATAAACTATTTGAATAAAATGACAATATTCATATTTACACTAAAATAGAGTAAATAATATAGATCTTTCCTAATTTAGCATGTTCAATAAATACAAGTACAAGGTAGCTATGGGATAAGAGAGCATATCTTGTTTGATATTGTGTTTTGAGGTATGACAGTGATCAGGAACTGTCACAAGACTACATTATAGGTTTTTACCTTATTCATTTTAAATTTTGACTATTTCTGCCTATTGGATGCTTGCATTGAATAAGTATAGTAGCATCAACATAGGTGTCTACCTTTGACGTAGGTGTCTAGTCAAGGATATGCACAAAAATGGATCCAAATTTGCATCAGGCCTATACTATAACCTATATAACTACCATGTGCCTCAAATTATACATGTCTGTGCATTGAATTCATCCAATGAGAAAAAACCCTAGCTATTTTATATTGAACCTCCTGTAACATTGTAAAAAGGGGTTAGCATGTGAGTCGAGCTAACCCTAACAACCCCATTTTTTGCTAAGTGCTACCTATATAGTCTATACTCCAACGATGGCATCAAAATCATACGTAATTCTCCCTCTTACGTATGTGTGTTGAATTGTAATGGTGAAACTATATGTTCTTTCTCTTAATACTTTTGAATGCTTCAAATGTTCAATTCAATATTATAATGTAGTTTGATAACTTGAAATATATAGTATTTTCTAATTTGGTAATTGTTGAATCAAATGACTAGGTAGTGTAATTAGATTATAGCATTTATATATACAAGGACCTCTTGATTTTGAATTATGGTATAATGACATGTGAAAATCTAAAAAAAATATGGGAAAATAGGGTTAAACAAATTATCACAAAGTGAAAGATACAAAAAATGACAAAAAGATAAGCTTGGACACTTGTGTCATAGTTAGACACTAGCTTCAATGCTATTATCTAAAATAGAAGCAAATGTCCAAGGGATAAAAATACACAAAAATAGGAAACATCAGGTAGGGATCCATATTATACATTGGATAAAGAGTAATAAAATAACATACATGCCCAAGGGGTAGGTAAATCAAGAGAAATAAGGTGAAACCAAAGAGGTCCACAAGAGGCCACATCACTGGCTACCTAATTCTCAATCAAGAGATGTATACATGCAAAGAGGCTATAAAAACATCCTATGAAATTATTATTTTACCAAATATGGGTGTCTACATTTCCCTCCCACCCCCTTTAATCTAGTGATGCATCAAAACTAAAATTACTAGTTTAAAGGAAAATTAAACTGCATACCATGGAGTGGACAAAACACCTTGTCTTCGCTTGAGATTTCCTTAAATATTTTATTAAAACATTACATGCAACTAAGATCATGTCACAAAGCAATCAAAATATATAAATATGCATGTAAACAATAATAAAAAGTATCTTAAAGAATGAACATGGATATAATACACCTTTGTATGTGTCGTGCAATGATGGTTTTGGAGTACTGGAAACTAGAGAAGTAGACAAGGGGCTTGCAACCTCATCCATATTTTAGCTAGGAATATGAATTGACTTACAAGTGGTTAAATGGGTTTCACTATGATGGTGTTGTACTTATAATAAGGAGAGTTTGGAGATAATCATGCCCCCAAATTGGAATAGGAAAAGTGGTGCTTTGATAGTCAAGAGTATCATTTCTCGACCATCATAACTTTATTGAAACCATACGTAATTTGGTATGGGATGAGTTATGTAATAAATCTCACATAAAAAATAGGTGAGACTAGATGATTTAATCCCTCTAATATAACCAAAAGATCTAACCATTGTAGATGGGTAAGGCTCAATATACTCTGTAAAAGTGCATCTTGGGTATCAGTGCATAAAAGTACATCCTGGTGAGTGATGATAATACAGGAGAGTATTTTAATATTTAAAATTGATTTGGATTTTAAAATATTAGGTACACATTTCATATCATATGTACCTTAGATATGCATCATGCTTAAACTATGTATAATAACGGTATCAAATGTATAGAAGTTTGCCACAACTATGAATCTGAATCATATAACTATGTTCTTTTTGTTAATTTTGAATTTTGTGCAAATGTGGGTTACCTATTACCATAACATGCCCCAATTATATATGGATAAATGTGAAAGATGCTATAAGTTTTAATGTGGAAGACATGTTATCAATACATGCCCCCACTAAATTTGCATATATTAAATAATGAACAAGTGTGGAGAACATGCTTCCAAAGCATGCCCCCACTAAATCTAGAGAATGTGCAAATTGTAATTGACCGTGAAGAACATGTTTGTAAGAATGCCCCTTATAAAATGTCCCCCCTTTTGGGAGGATGGAATATAGTACCTACTAGTCATCTCCCCACAAAAAGTAAAGGTGATAATTTGCTTGATGTAGGGACCACATTGTATGTTGGTAGTATAGGTGGTGATAATTTGTAACATTGTTTGTGTAATACTTGAAATCTAGTATAATATATGTGTGCAGGAATTTTTTTATCATTTTTGGTAATGGTTGAAAATTTGGTTTAAGATGGAAGGGTATATTGTCTAGATCCAAATGCAATTTACAATTTTGAATTTGGACCATTGGTGCTCAAGATATGCACATTTGAAGTTTGTGCAGAAGTTGTGCATTAGGTACTTTGAATAGAAATTTGAAATCATTCACATTCTAAACCTTTCAAAAAAATTAGCTGAGTAGAAAAGAACCATACCATGTGATAAATCCCATTGACTAGTGTGATTTGATGTACTCTAGACAATTCTATCTGACCAAGATTTCACTAAGTTAGTAATTTTAGTTGTCATTTTACTAGTAATTTTTAATTTTTTTATAAATTTTTTATCATGATTTTTTATTTCTAAGTGGATTAAAAAATACATACATTGAGGTATAAGAAATTTACATCGATAATATGATGCTAGTTTCTGAACTTGGATGCAAGCATCCGATGTTACCATTTAACATCAATACTAGTGTTGGTCCATATTGTCCTACATTGACGCTAACATCCAACACTATTGTCTTTGCATTAGATGCTAGCATCCACTGTTAATATAATTTTATTTTATGAATATTTTATTGTAAGCTCTATATTTTTGAGCTAAAATTTAATTGATAATGAGTATTCGTTTCTATGTTTTTGGTTGTGGAAGGATATACATATTCAAGAGTTTTGGCATGGTAGACATTTTTATACCCCGACAAAGTTGGGTTTGGATGTGGCCAATTGGGCCATTTTAGATAATGCAGGGTTTGGTCACATGACCCATTTAGGATATATTCCATATGATATCTACCTCCTCACATCCTTAGTCAATAGGTGGAACCCATACACATGCACTTTATAGATCCCTATGGGGGAGATGACAGTCACATTGGAGGATGTGTATCAAATTTTATAGCTTCTTATTAAAGGTGAGAGAGTTTAGGTTACTGGGGATGGAAACCCGGGTTATATTCAACATTCTCACATATATTTTAGTATCTAGATGGATCCATACATAGAGCCAAGTAGTATGATTTGTTTGGACAACATTATCAAGGGTGATATTCCATGGTTGCGTATGTTTATTTGTGTTTTATTGACATCATTTCCATGGTTGCGTAAGTTTATTTGTGTTTTATTGACATCATTTCCATGGTTGCATAAGTTTATTTGTGTTTTATTGACATCATTTCCATGGTTGCGTAAGTTTATTTGTGTTTTATTGACATCATTCATAACAATAGAGGGTAGCTTAGTGGGTATCTCATATTGTATGTAGAATGTAGTTTGGCATATTGAGCTTGATCATACTATAAATTCCTAGGATCTCACTGTATTGGGCCACTTATATAAGGATCTTTACAATTTTTCACTAGAGAGCCACAATGGAGGGATTGGAATAGGGACTCTTTTGCATGTTTGGGCATATAAGCACATTGTAGTGGTATAACCAGTTGGTGGACAGTTAGTTGGGTGGACCCATCCACAAATACTTATATATTGGGGGGTATTTCTATGTGGTAGACTACACACCATGATGGAATATCATGTTATTATAGATAGGTTAACTTCATATCAGATCATATAGCATTCGTATAGGACATTTATTGATGGCTAGAGGATGGACATGAGTTGTAGAGGGTTTGGATTAGCATGTGGTTCGTTGATTGATTTCCTGTTGTGTATGAGTTGTTTTAGTATGATCATGTTTTATGAAAATTTGGCATAGAGCAGGAAGTGCCATCATCACCCTAACCCTAACATCATATAACATAGAGTGGGCATAGGCCCCATGTTAGGCCAATACCTACAACTATAGATATAGTTCCAGATCTCACTGACAAGAGAGATCATGTGGTTTCGCTAGCTACAGGGGATGCAAGATGTACAAATGGTAATATGTAATGGTGTATGGGATATGTATGGCCATTATTATTTCCTATTATAGTTTCCACCCAAGGTGTCATTCTTGTATCACAAGGGGATTCAAGAGGAGAGATAGGTGGAGATACATGCAATAATGACCTTATGTGTCTGACACCAGTAGATGAGGTGATCGATAAAGCCACATGTGAGTACCATAATTTTAAAATTTGGCATTTTATTTGGGTACAATATTAGATAAATTATTTGATTCCATAGATGTAGTTAATTGGTATTTTATATATTATGTTTGTAGGTAATCAAGGTGGGTGACGATGGTAGACCATGTGATACAGGCCCTCACATATACTATGCCCATGGATATAGCTAGGAATGGTTTTATCAAGAGGTTAGTTGATACTATAGGTTTTGAGCACCTTTATTTGATTTTATAGTGAGATTTATGGTAGCATATCATATTGTGGTAGTTGAGCGTGAGGAGTTATTTGTCAAGTTAGATAGATAGGACATCATGTAGTGTAATGCCATAGAGATCATGCAATATCTGATTGATTGATATGACACTTTATAGTGTGATCATGAGGATACCATGTGTAATTTAGGAGATTTTAAGGAGAGCATATGTGAGTTATCCCATGCATGCAAGCCCTAGTTGGATCCTGGTGCCTCAACATTAATAGGTGCGAGGATCATGGATATAAATAGTGATAAGGAATATACATATGAGGATATGCCCCTGACATATGATTGATGTTTATTATTTGTATAAATTATATATATATATATATATATATATATATATATATATATATATATATATATATATGGCATTCTTCATATTGTTTATTCTATATTAAAGGAATGTGCAACATTTAGTGTTTTATATTTGATTTTTATTTTTATTTTTGCAATGTATGATTAGATGCTTATAAATTGTATAAATAGTATATTAATTTAATTTGATATCTATAATAATCATCATATGCAATGGAACCCAGAAGGAAATAAGAATGCTTGACTGTAATGATCATGGGGTAGTGGAATCACTTATTGTGTTTTTGTGGCTAATTCTATTATATCTATAAGAGTGACATGTGAATCTATAGAAGTGGCCTATGAATCTATAGATACTAATTTTGGCACCTAATCTATTATGTATGTACGTCCCCTCCATGTGTCCTATTTAGGACCTAATCAACCAATGATTCCTTAATAGGATTAATGTGGGAACAATCATTCTTGCTAGAGAGTACACTAGCAGAAAAACTTATACTAGTGGTCATATTATGTGAAGTTTTATGGACCATGTATTCCTTAAAATGATCAGCATAGGAATTCTCAACCCTCTTAGATGATCCTCTAGGAGAAGTATGTGAAACAAGTCTATGTATGTCTTTTTGATATGCAATAAGTCTTCAATTGACTAATTGTGTATGTTTGTGCTCAAGAGTAGGACACTCATTATCTCAATGTCTGTTAATACTCTTGTAAGTACAAAAGTGTTGTCCTTTTGCATTTTCAAATTGATGAGGTGGATAATGCGAATTAGGAGGAATTAGTATCATTCATTTATCCAATAGTGTGCACAATATCTCATGAGATCTATCATGGTATCAATCAAACTGAAGAGGCTATCATTTTGTAGAGGTATATGGTATAACTGTGGGAGATACTTTGTTAGCATATTCCTTTCCTTTATTCAACACATTTATTGTTCTAATTTTAACTATACTACTAGTTCTATAGAAGGTAATTTAATTGGTTCATGATCTTTTGTAACTTGTTTATTTGCCTTGGAAACACGGTTCTTACCATGCATTATTTTTGGTGAAGAGAGAGGCAACTTGGTTTGAATATGCATTAGAGCACATGCATATTTATGCACATCCCAATATAAGATATAGAATGAAGCAAAGACCTTATGCAATGCTCTTTCTCTGAGTAGATAAAGAATACCTCTGCTAAATATAAATTGTACTTCTAAATCTGAGGGTGTATAACTTAAAGAATACAAAACATCCTTAAATTAAATAGCATAGTCTTTTATAAACTCATTTTCTATTTGTGTCAATGCTTTCAAATGTTGCACTGGTAACTTAAGTAAGGTATAATGATGAAAATGAAATAGAAATACATCTTCAAGTTTTTTGAAAGTTGGTAAGGAAGCATTTAGAAGACTATAAAACCAATCAAGAGCCCCTTGGGTTAAGGTATGATGAAAATACTTTAAAAGAAATTTTCCATTTTAGGCCCAATGTTTAAAGGAGTGTATATATTTTTGTAAATAAATAACAGGATCCCCTTGACCATAAAAGGAGGAACACTTAAGTATAATAAAATTTGAAGGGTATGGATGCTCAAATACATCCTTGGCAATAGGTTTCTATGCTAATATAATCTCCTAAAAATAGCCTTATGATAATAAATATGGATCTTAAGAGTGTTGGCTTGTTGAAAATATCATATGGTAATCATAATAGATAAAATATCACAAGAAGACGTTAAAGATTTTACTAGGGGCTGTAAATTGCCATGCATATGGAACTTAAGAATAATTAAATTCTTTCCACTGTCAAGGTGAGGATCATCACATGGTTTTAAAACATTTGTAAAGGGGTATGCTTGGTTAAGGAGATGAGTATATCATTTTGGATAGCAAGAAGGTTGGTACTATTATCATTATAAAGTGTTATGTTATGTAAAATCTCGTGACATTCAACATGAGTAGATGAAAAAACTTCACTTGTAAAAATTTGGTCTTTTGTATCAAATAATGCAAAGGAGGGAAGAATACAAATTTCACTTTTGGTTTTAATTTTTAAAGGAAGGAGAGAAGATGCAATGTTAGTTTTGATTTTATTTAACTTGCATGACTCGATCTTTATAAAAGATACATGGAATATACTTGGGACTTTACTCATGTCTCCAAACAATACATATTTTGTATTCATTTACTTATGATATTTTGTCCTTCAATCAAAATGATGGGAGACATAGGACATGCATTTTGTTCACCACAAACTAAAGGGGAATAACAAATTTGACTATTTTCACTTGAATCATCCAAAGAAAACATATAATTTTCAACATGCGATATTACTTGGAGAAAAATTCTCACACTTGATTTCATCGATATTTTCATCATGAGAGATAGAGGACGAACATTAATTTTTTTGGACATTTTCATCATTGGAAAGGGAAGGAACACACTCACTTTTTGAAGTAACTAAAGGATGCATGCATCCAACATTTTGATTTTCAATTATATGAATGTTACCATTTTACATATCTATTGTATCATACAACTTTAGTAATTATTGAACCCATTCATCATCATAAATCAGATGAATGGGATAAGTGTCATAGCCAAGAGGGATATCATCACACTCATAAGCAAAATTAGAAATGTCACTACCTTGATTATTTATATTTACATTTACATCATTAGTTCGTTCATTATCATAGTTGTAAGGAAAAGAGGCTTTATCCAATTTTTGATGTTCTATAAGATCTTCATATGCAATACATTGATCATTAGGTGTATTAAATAAATGTTTTCATTTATGTCAAGGTTGATGTCATTAATGTCAAGGTACATCTAGTGAAGATGCATGGTGAGTGGTCTTTGAGTTATGAGATTGTGTGCTTGATGTAACAAGGAAGCCATGTGACAAGAAAGAATTTAAAGGCAAGAGATAATTTTAAGGAAACTATTGTCTCTTCTATTGGTTGATGTCAAGGTTTAGGTCAACTTGAAGTTATCATTATTGTCACAAAAAGGTATGATGGTGAAGTGAGCATTGAAGCATGGTTATGAGGCTCTAGGTCTGCATGAGGTCATGAGGGAATTTTGATCAAAAAGAGATTGTTGAAATGATGTGAGAGTGTTGTCTGAAGAGTGTTATTATTTTATATCATTGAGGCAAGCATGTTTGAGTACTAGTTCTTGAGTACAAGGTGTCTTGAAAAGCCTAGTCTAGACCTTCTAAGAAGGTGTGCATAATGAACTTTGGTGAAGTAAGTAAGCACAAGATTGTGAGAGGGTGTTTGGAATTGTGTGATCATGTAAGTAAAGTGTATGTAATTTTAGAAGTGTTTTAATGTTAGTTGTCAAGGTTCAAGTACTTAAGAAGCCTAGTTGTGGCACTAGTCATGGCATGTAAAGTCCTTGTGAGAAGGTATGAGCTTAGTGACTTGGTGAGGTGAGTGCACACAAAAATGAATGGTTGTATGAGTTTTTTTGAGCTTGTATTAGAGGCATTAGATCACTCATGAGAGTCTCAGGGTGAGCCTATAGGGGTAGGACCTTTAGACCAAGTCTACACCTAGACCACTTCTAGACCCTACCTAGCCTGATGAGGTATCATGATCTATTGTCAAAGCATGTGAAGGATGTATGGTAGTGATTAAACATGAGAGAGGTTGCTTGAGTATGTGAGTAAATTTGATAATACATGGAAAGAGGCATGAAGGTCAATTTTAAGGCCTAATGTGATTTACAGGTCAAGGTTTATAGAGCAAGAGAGAGAGTGTGGCCTAATGAGGGGTCATGATCAGATTTGAAGATTTTTGAGCTCATGTAAGCATTTTCATAGGTGAGGTATGTTGTTTCAAGATTTTTCATTCAGTTTGAGGTCATAGTTTAAAGGACAAGGCACAAAAAGTTATTTTGAGATCTCTCAAGTGCTCAAAATGAAGGGTTTTCAACCCAAAAAGGATTTTCTTGTGCTCATTAGCTCATAAAAAATTTGCATGAGAACCTAATAAATTCATGGTAGATGGATAAGGGTCCTATATAAAAATTATGGGCATTTATTTTTGGATTCAGGGGCTATGCTTTATGATTGATTGTTAAGAATAGAAATAGGTTTAAACCCTCTTAGAACCCTAATAAGGACTTGATGTTGAATATGTTGATCAAAAGTACCCAGAATGGATTGATATGATTAATTAAGCTATTGTAGGTTATATTAAAATCTCCCAGGCACCTCTAGATGTGATTGAGTTGTCAGGTGTGTGAGTAGACCCTACAAAAAGTATTAATTTCTCAGAGATTTGTTGTAGCAGTGAGAGTTGACCAAGTCAAAGTATGAAAATGGATGGAGGATGAATATTGAGAATAATTTTTTATGTCCATGAATGTTTCTAGATAGGTTATATCCCTCAAGTTTTCTAAACCATTTATCCAAGTTAACTAGTTGCTAACAGGCCTAATGATGGAAATAATAACAAACCCAAACAAAAGTGAGAAGGTGATTAAGAATGTGTATTCATGATAAGATGATGAAACCAAGTAAATAGACATGTTTTTAAAGAATTTTAAGACATTTTAATGTTTGTTATAAGTTTTTTAGGTCAATAAATATAATGACAAAGTTGCTCACAAATTGACCTGTCTGGTTCAGATGGGGCAGTGAGATATAAGGTAATGAGATTGGTATGCAAGACCAATATTTGCCATTTAACTATATTATATTTATATATAATAATGGTTTAATGATATCATAATATCATCTACATTCATTATAATTCATTTAAGATGTATATACATATGTTGGAGGTCTGAGTCACCATGATTGGTCTTTGAGGAAAATTGGTAGTTCTGAGTGAGTGAGTTGTAGAGGTGTTTTTGAGGCTCTATGCTCTATGTGATAAAGTATAATGTACTTGGTAAAGTTTTTAAGGTATTTTAGTTTATATTTATGTGATTTATTATCATGGTTGTGTGTATAAATAATGTATTATATTTAATTGTTCAAGGTAGGCCTTTCTTTGTGTGTGAAGACCTAATGTAAATAATACTAATGGTGTGCTTCAAGTGGTGGTTGGAGATAAAAAGTGTCATGTACTTAAGATGATATTATTATGGGTCTATTTAAATGGTATAAAAAGTGTTCCTATTATTTATGGAGTTTTAAAGTGCTCCAAGAAGATCAAAGGGTAACATGTATTAATGAAGGCCTAATTGAATTAGGTCTCCTTAAGGTCTAAAAGAGGTTTTCATATTTTAAATAGCGGAAAACCTATTGTAATGATTTATTTATGTATGAAATGTGTTATAAGACCTATTTTAATTATAATCCAAGTGTCCAAGTGTGTATGTCCGACCAAGAGGTGTATGAGCTAAAGGATTGTATAAGAACAAGGCATAATATGCGTAATTGACTAGTTAGAGAAAAAGAGAGTATATGCGAATGATATAACACATTATTGAGAAGAAATAGATATTAAAGACCATAATAAGGGTAAAAATAAAATATAATGAATATATAATAGGGGTACTATAGATGAATATCAAGGTCATATGACTTAATCTATCTTGAAGAGACCTAGTTGAGTGAAGAAGTCTAGAAGATAGTTTGAGAGGGGTAAAAGAGAGAGAAGAGATGAAGAAGGTGATAATAATACATTATGTAAGAAAAAATGTGTTTTGAAGGTGATCAAAGGTTTCAGGTGGTTGATTTGGTTCTAAGTCATCGAGGGGTTTGGTGCCTCCTTGCAAGTTGGTGATTGCTAAAGCCTAGTTGGGTTGGTGCTTAGCTAGTTGGGGTTGGTGCTCCATGTGGAGTTGGTGCTTCAATAAACTATGATATTTTGAATTATAATAATATATTAAATTTTTATGTATCAATGTATTTTATTCCCTTTGAGGGTTTCCCACATATATGATGTGTTGTCTTATGTAATCTTGTTTCATGCATGCATGGTTGATACACTTATGCATTGTTTGATCTATATGTTGATGTGGTAGTTCACGTATGATAAGGAGGAATTGAAATAAAGTTTTAAATATATTTATTTATCCCCCCCCCTTCATTAATTATGTTTCCAACAAAATGATCATAATAATGAAGCTTCTGAGTATGGTTTTCTATTAGTGATTCCATAAGGATTTTAACGTTACAGAAAATAATGAGGCACACAACCACTAGGGCCAAAGCAATGATGTAATTGAGAACTTGTAAACTATGCCCATACAATTAGGAGAGGGAAAATATGATATTAAGATAACATACAAAAAATTGAAATGAAATTATTTTTGAGGAAACCCTACATACAAATCAGGGTTTTAGCTCAATAACAGAGGATGGTTTCACCAAATGTTTTATGGTTTTTGAGGATTTTCATAGAAAACACACAAAATAATAAATTGTTTTAAAATAATGATAATATTTATATTTACACTAAAATAAAGTCAATAATACATATATTTCCTAATGTAGAATGTGAAATAAATACAAGTAAAAGGTAGGTTAGAGACAAGAGAGCATATCTTATTTGATATTATGTTATGAGGTATGACAATGACCAAGAACCATCAAAGGAATACATCATAGGTTTTAACCTTGTTCATTATACATTTTAACTTTTAATTCCCATTGGACTCTTTCATTGAATAGGGATAGTAGTGTCGATGATTGTGTTTGCCTCTGATGCAGGTGTCTATTCAAGGATACACACATGAATGGATCTAAATTTTCACCAGACCTATGTTATCACCTACATAACTACTTTGTAACTCAAATCATACCTAATTATATGCCAAATTAATCCAATAAGTAAAACCCTAGTTCTTTTACATTTGATTTCTTGTAACTTATTAAAAATGGGTTAGAATGTGAGTCGAGTTAACCCTCACAAAGCCATTTGTTGTTAAGTATTGCATACATATCTGATACTCAAAAAGGGCCTCAAACTCACATGTAGTTTTCCCTCCTAGGTATGTGTGTGGAATTATAATGGTTGAACTATATGCTTTTTCTCCAAGTAACCCTTAGTATAAGTAATGCAATAGTATATTTGACCATTTGACTGCTTTAGATATTCAATCTAATATTGTAATGCAGTTTGATAACTTGAAATATATAATATTTTCTAATTTGGTAATTATCAAATCAAATTGATAGGTAGTGTAATTAGACTATAGACTTTGTTTATATAGGGATCTCTTGATTTTGAATTAGGATCTAGTGATATGCAAAAATTTAACAATAAGATGGATAAAGAGGGTTAAACAAATGATCACCAAGCAAAAGATACAAAAAAGGATAAAAAGATAAGCCTAGACACTTGCATTGTAGTTGGAAATTAGTGTCGAGACTAGCATCCAAAATGGATGGAATTGTCTAGGGGCTAAAAACATAGAAAAATAGGAAACAAAAGGTACAAATACCTAGTATACATTAGATGAAGAGTAATAAAATAATATATATGCCTAAGGGGTAGGTAAATCAAGTGAAATAAGATGGAACCAAAAAGGTCCACAAGAGGCCACATCACTAGCTACCTAATCCTTAGTTAAGAGATGTATACATGCAAAAAGGCTATAAAAACATGCTACAAAATTATGATTGTACCAAATATGGGTGCTTACACTTACATAAGGTATACACATCTTAGTTGTGTACATGGATTTATTTAAGATATTTTGCATATTATCATCATCATCCTCAAATATATGATTAATATTTAAGCTTCTTATTGAGTGTGATTGCATTATTATATTTTATATATTTCATATGGTGCTTGACTTATAGTTGATTTAAAATTATCCTAGCTATTTTTTTCATGTTTTTTGCTATGTATCATTGGCCTTGACCATTTGAATGTTGATATATTCTTAGCACTTACTCTAGTCTTCCCAATGATGATATCATACTTATCAGGGCATTTTATCATAGTGTGTGTTTAATTATGAGGGAAGCCATATATGCTTATAATCCTCCTCATCTCATATTTTCTAGTTCGTGATCCTTGCTCCTTTTATTTCCTATACATATTTTTGCATTCTTGTATTAGTTTCTATTTTCTTCTACATATATAACTGTAAAAATAAATACACAATTTCACACATGATCATATCTATTTGCTTATGGGGGCCTCATACTTAATAATAGTTTCTATCGACTATATCTATATTTACACCTTTACTTTTGGGGTATTATACCCTCACATATTTCTCATTGATGTATTATGAGTTTATTTGAGCATGATTCTAACATCATTTTCCCATGGGGGAATGACACAAGTAATTTCAACCTACATATTATACTAATTATACATGTAACATATTAGCATGCCACATTACTTATATGCCTTCCATTATTACATTAGTTGGGCCTTTCACATCCTTATCACCATATACATATTGACACTGCTTGATTATCATATACATTTTTCACTTGACTATATCTTTGACATTTGGGGTACTTGGACATATTTACCTATGGGGGCATTGTGATGATGCATGTTTATTACATTCATTGGAACTACATATTATTATATTCAAAATCTAAAATTTAAATGTTATATTGACATATGATTGATTATCAATGTGTTTAGTGATAATTTTTAGATGCTAAGAACAAATGAATTATTGAAAACTGAATTAGATCTATAGAAATATACTGATCTGAAAGTAAAATACATAATTTACATAATAAAAAAATATAAAAAAATATTAAATTTAAAAATAAGTGTGAAAACCTCCCTTAAACTATTTTATGTTGACTGTGTATGTTGAATGTGATTGTAAATTACTTGAAAAGATCTGCAAATAGTGTCATGGATGAAAAAAAGAATTTAAACTTTGCTAGGACAAGGCCATGTTAAGAGGACAAGGGAACTGAAACTTTGTATGTTGACTATGATTGCATCATTTTTGATTGTGCGATTGATTTTTTGACCTTGATTTGTGTGCCTATCTACAAGGGTTTATTGTCTAACTATGTTTGTTGATTTGATGTACATAATACATATAAAACACAAACCCAAACTCTTATAAAATAAGCACGATAGAAATGAAATGCCGAAATGGGGGAATAGGGTTAGGGTGACAGTCCAAGCTACTCATGTAATTTTAATGTTGCCTACATATCCCAAATGGGCCTCAAAGTTATGTAGTTCTAGATTTTAGAGTGAGTGTCTGAATTTTAAATTTGCTCTATGAATGCAAATAGATAGATTACATTGAATGCTTGATAAAGAGTGTGCCATTGACCTATAATAAAATATATTTAAACTTGGCCTATGACTATTAGAATGTAGTAGGATTGAAATTGGAAACAACAGTGCTCTTTTGCTTAGTGTTTAGTAGGATTGCCAAGTGATTGCTAGATGTATTTTTAGAAGCCTTGATGTGCTTATATAAGGGAAAATTTTGAATATTTACATTAATCGACCATGTTAAAAGTGAAAGAAGAGTGAAGTGAAGTGAAATGTCTTGAATTTAAAAGGTTATTATTGGAGTGTGGGGGACAAGGTGACACTAGTGGACAAGGCCATAGTGCACTTGTGTCTAATCTAGAGCAGTCCTATCCTAGAAGGACATAGACTACTACAATTGGTATTAAAGGTGTTTATAATTAAAATAGGGATGTATGAATGATGTTTTGAGTATTTTAAAGATAGTTTGTAGAGTATTGAATGATTCCATATATATTGCAAGTTAATGAAATAATGAATACACCAAGAAGGGTAAGGATGTCGAGATTAGACATTATCAAACACTTAATTATTAAATTTGAGTGTATACATTTTACCCCACTTTGTTCTAGTGATGTGATGAATTGAAATGACTATAGTAAACTAGATTCAAACTTATGTGTGCATACAAAATTTATTTTTTGATGAGAAGCTTGACCGTGCAAGATGTCTTAATACAAAAAATATAACAATTACATTGAAATCAATTATTGTCTATTTTTGAAAATTAAAAATCTAAAACTTGAAATTTGAAATTTGAAAAGAGAACAAGGAAATTATACACATGAGATAGTATGTAGTCTAATTGTCCCATAACTTTGAAAATAGAGAAGTGTTTGCCCCTTTGTTAAGGCATTTAGATAAATGTTTAAACCTATGGTGAATTGGGATGATCAAGTCTCAATTTGAAAACCATTGAAAGCCCTTGAGTTGGAAAGATTGTATGCTACAACTCTCATTTGAATTGTGGAGTACTCTATAAAATAATTGAAGGGGTGGAACCACCAACTATAACTCGCTACATAAAAAAATCACCACCATAGACTTTAAGTGTCACTAGACTCTAACATGGACCACTTGTAACATTGAGACAAATCACATTGGTGAAGATGGATCTAGATTCTATTTAAAACTTTGTAACTTTTGAAACTTTGAAAGTTTTGAACTTTGACAAATTTTAAAATTTCCTTGTAGAAACATGAACATGAATGAATATCATGCCCCATGTATATGTATTGTATTGATATTGAATGCTAATTTAACGTGTAACTTTTGAATCTTACAACTTGTAATGCTAACTATTTTTCACATGTCCATCTATATGCATCACATTTATGTGAATGTGTATTGAAGTAACTATAAACATGAGTTCACATACATATCACATGCCCCCATAATCTTATTTTTTTGTATTCATGTTATAATTATAACAACTATAAAGTACTATAAGCCCAAATTTTTCTCATGAGGACTTGACTTCTCAAGATAATCTTATTGTGATGTCCCCCTTTTAAGATATGGGGCATAGCCTACAAGTCGCTTAGCTAAAAAAAATAGTTATATAATATGTAAAAGATGTAATCATGTAGTAACACTTGAAAATTTGAATGTATTGAATCATAGTATTTGAGTATAGCATTAAGTTTATATATGAAATATGTGTTAGATAGATATATCATTGAAGCATATAAACATCATGTGCATGATATGTATCATGGTAGAATAGTGAAAGTAATAGGTAAAATCAATGCATGATATGAATTGTGGAACCAAGTAATTAACAAATAATCAATGTCATACGATGCCACACAATTTGCATATAATGTCACACATAAGGCCCAAAGGCCACATGCAAGGGACATGTGAATGCTAAATAAAACACAATGCCAAGGGCCACACGCAAATGGCATGATGATGCCATATAAGAAAGAACATGTATATGTTGCAAACACAAGGCTAAGGGCCACACATAATAAGGAAGCAAGTCCTAACTTATCATGTAATAAAGTAAGAAAGAAGTATGGAGAAAATGAGACTAATCTACATTGACCATATGTTTTAATGTTATTGTTATCAAGTAACATATTCTCATAACACATTTAAAGTATGAGTGTTTAGCAAAACATTTTAATGATATATAGATGAACATGGTAGAAATATTATGGATAAATACAACAAGTTAAAGTGTTCATGGAGAACGAAGATATGCCCCAAACTTAGCAAGGTTTTTGGTTAATAAAGGGGAGTTTGAGAACAAAGAACCATGTGAAAGTATGTCTTGTATCTCATGCATATACCTCATGAAAAACAATGTCTATTAAAAATTGAAAAAAGTTATCTACCTAAAATAGAATAAATAACATAGGTAAGGAAGTAAGCTATCAACATTTGAAAATGATTTTTAGGTTCTGATTTTAAATTTTTGAAAATATTTTGTTTTTTTGCGTGTTTTGGAATATATGATTTTTTTTTGAATTTTTTCCATATTTAAAATTTTTTATAGTTTTTTAAAATATTGGATTTGAAGAGCTTTGAAAAGTTCTAAGGATTAAGGCTTTGAAAATAGAGGAATTGGGAAGAATATGAAAAATCCTCAACAAGGTGCTAAAGAATAGTGTGACAAGAGAGAAGGCAAGTGATAGATAAGGCAAGTGATATGCCCCCAATGCTTGTGTAAATGAGACATAGTAATGTAGCTCAAATTATTAATATAGATAAGGATGCACATGCTCCTCATAAGTAATAGAGAGATGTTATCATGTAAGTACAATGAAATCCTTATTATGGTAGATATGCAATAGTAAATAAGTAGATTGTTATAAGGGATGTGCTTTGAAAGCATTGCAAAATAGTTATTTTAGATTGTTCTAATTTGTTTACAAACTAAAAGGGTAAATTTCCAAAGTGAATGTAAATCCAAGGGCTAGAGGAATGCTTGGATAAGGGATAGAATAAGAACAATGAAGTAAAATAAAAGAGCTATGTACAAAGGGAAATATGCAAATAACTAATTAAGAGACTTAGGCCAATCAATGGATTGGGAGGAATCAGGAGGTTATATCCAACCAAGGATCTCCTCAAGAAGATCCACATATGTATACCCAGCTGCATTGTATGAATGTGTGACTTCATGTGAAGAAGAGGTGCCAATGGTAGATGTCTTTGAATTTGAATAAATTTCATATGTTATAATATAACCCTCAAAACCACTGCTTATATGCCCGTGTAAACTTGTATCCTCATGTGAAATAGGAGAATATGTAATTGCTTGTACCCATGGTGAAGCTTTTTGAATAACCTATTGTGCTTTAGGAGATGAAGACCTCTTTTTTAGGTGCCTCTTTATGTTTAGGATGTTGTACCATGCTGTTAAATTACCTGAATAGGCCCATGTGTAATTGTATCATGCTCATAAGTAGGTAGAGAAATTGATTCTATCATGTGCTCATACTTACTAGTGGATGGAGATTTTGTAATATCCTTTGGAATATGTAAATCATGCTCTTGAATAGTTTTGTAGACTATTTAACTATCATGGTGATCAATGATTGTGCAAAGTAATTATTTTGTAGGATGAGTAAATATCATTGATTCTAAAGGATATTCATATTGGATAACTGGAATTTTGATCACTTGATTATCATGAATATATTTGAGACATTTATGCACTGTATAAGGTATTGCTTTAATCTTTTGTATCCAAGGGCATCCTAATAGCATATCAAAAAATCCTATGTGTGGTATAACTAAGAATGGAGTGGGAAATATGAGAGGCCCCTTGTAAAGGTAACATTATATGCCCAAGGATATCCTATATATGTCCATAAAATGCTTTGACAACTATTGAAGTATCATATAAATATTGTTTTGTATAGCCAAGAAAGTATAGGAATATTATCATGCATACATTTTCACTCAATCCATTATTTATCATAACACTATGGATGGATTGTTTACCAACATATGCTCGAATAAAGAGTGCATGTCTATTTCAATCATCATCAACAAATTCACTATCATTAAATATGATCATAAGATGTGATGCTTATTTATTTGTAACTGTACCAATGATGATATCAAGTGGATGCCCACATGTAGAAGGAGAAGGATGAACATTATATGCATAAAGTACTTCAAAATTATCTTTGTTATTTTTCTCATGATTTGTAAAAGGATATTTGTACATTTTGAGCTTTGTATTATCATTTGTTTGTGGTTTAGTTGCTTCAAGGTTTGTCAATATCAATAATATTTTCAATAAAATCTTTAATTTTGTGTTTAATCTTGAAACATCTACTTGTAGAATGCCTAATACATATATGGTAGTCAAAATATGCATTGCCATCAATTTTTTTAAATTGTGTTCTAGAGATCCACTTTTATTAGTAGAGGAAGAATGATGAGTGAGATTGCATTCAAGTAGTTTTTGTAATAATACATGAGGAGGTGATGGTAACCTTGATAATTTCCTCCTTATTAGAGCTTAAAATTGAATCTTTTGTGTTGGTTGTGAAATAACATGAACTATAATTTTAGCCTCATTATTTATTTCATTAGGTTTGCTCTTTTAATTTGGACTGCTTTGAAATTTGACATTTGAAGTAGGAGGAATAATAGAACTGTAGTTAAGATTATTCAAAGTAAACAATTTGACTTCATGTTCTTTGAATATATGGCATAGTTCATCAAAATATTTAAACTTATCAAACATAATTGAATCTTGAATTAGAGATAAAATAATTTGACTAAAAATATCTTGGAACTCATTATCATCTATTTAATTTGTCATTTTTGATAGCATAGTCTTGTATGTTAACACATATACATTGATTGTTTCATTGGACCCTTCTTTGAGCTTTACAATTTGAGCATATGATAGCTTCTCACTAATGTTGATATAAGAGTGTGTAAGAAACTAATATTCAAAATGATTGAAAGCTTTTATTGATTGAAGAGGAAGACCATACAAATAATCTAAGAGCATATTTTCTAAGACATCTTGGAAAGAGATTTTTTAATAATTTATCATTATCTACATAGTTTAGATAAGCTGCATGAAATGCACACAAATGTTGTTCAGGATCACCTTTGCCTTCATATAAAGGAATTTTAGGAGCCACAAAGCCAGATGGCAATGGATAAAATGAAATTTTAGGTGCAAAAGGGTTATTTAACAAAGGATGAGTCCATAGATAGGCTACCATGAGAGATTGTTTTTTCAATGTGAGATATCTTAGCTTGTAATGCAAAAAGTGCATGCTCAAGAGTAGAATTCATAGAGGTAATTGGAGGAGTGTTACTGGAATGAGTAGGCATAGGCATGGATACTTTTTGGAAACCAAGAGATGTTTTTAAACAAAGAAATGATGCTGTAGAGGCAACTAGAGGTGTAAAAATAGGAATGGATGTAATAGTAGAAGTATTAACATTGGAAATCTTATATTGATATCCTTTCTTTTGTTCATCTCTAGAAACATATAGGAATGAGTCAACACTTTATAGATTTTACCGAAGATATTTTATAATTTTTTCTTCATCAATTTGACAAGATTGAGCATGAGTATTAGATTCTAAAATGAGAGCCATAATGTGCCCCTTGAGAGGATGTGAAATTAATAAAGGAGGATATTTTGAAATGGAAGGAATTAAACATGCTCTTGAAAAATTACTTTTAGACTCAAAATAATATTAAGCATCATAGGTGTAGGATTTTATATAGTATACAACGTATTTTTGCTTTTGGTCCCAAGTCATATTGGATTTGATAAAAACTAATTTGGATGGTGTTTGTAGTGTAGCTAAATAGTGAGGTGATGTAAAACTGCAACCACTAAAAGGCAAAAGGGGTTTAGATTGTACATTGTATATTTTATCCTTCTGATTAACTTTATATTTTATCCATGTAATAACATAATCAATAACATGTTGAAAATTAATAAAAGATGAAATAATGAATTTTATGATCCTATGTAACTTTTAAAAGAAAGGTTCACTCATTGATCTAATTATGAATGCAATACAAGCAAAAATCAAGGTATAAGGGTGATTTATGCAAATGTTTGAATGATTATATGGGTTCTAAAATATACTTACTTGTTCATTGATTAGTATCAAACCAATGTTTCAATACATTAACTATAAAGGAAAAACCATGTGTGTAGCACACTAATCCCATTTCTGAGGGTACAATGAGAGTAAATTCCCATGGGGATACACTCCTTTGGTGCAACACAAATAAAACGAATAAAATAGGCTTACTATAGTATAAAAAATGGACCCTATGTATTTTTAATATACCATGAGGTATGGGGAAACTAAAATTTGTGTTTAGTGTTGTAAAATGGCCATGAGTATTGAGGTAAACCCCTCATACCATGATGTCTATATAATATATCACTGTGTATATCATAACGACAATGACTAAGTAGTTTAAAAATTGTTAGAACGTAATTTAAAAAAATAAGCACGATCAAGTATAAAACAAGGAAAAAATAAAAGTTAACTATTTTTGAGTATAGATATCAACAAATTTCAACCTGAGGTTGAAAGAAAGAGCTTTTGTGTTAGATGTCTATTTGAGTTGACAAGACAATCTCTTTAGTATCAGATTAAACCAAGGTTGAAGAGGATTGCCATGTGATTTCATATTTATATCCAAGGTTGAAGCTATTTTATTTCAGGTTTAGGAATTTATAGAAATTTGAATGAATTCCTAAGATAAAAATCAAGAAAACAACAAGCAATCTTATAAAAATAATGGGTTCACCATAATGTTTAATGTTATTTTTATTTAATAGTGAAATTCTAAGAACAAATAAACTATTAAAAATTGAATTAGATCTATATAAATATATAAATCTAAAAGTAAAATATATAATTTATAGAATTAGAAATGAGTTAAAATAGTAAATTGACAAACAAGTATGGAAACACCCTCAAACTGATTTTATGTTGACTATGTAGCTTGACTGTGATTGTAAACTACCTGAAATGACCTATAAATAGTGTGTGGCCAAAAAAATAATTTAAACTTTACTGGACAAAGCTGTATTAGGATGATAAGGGTGCAATTTAACCTTATCTGTTGACTATAGGTACATCTTGGCTGATTGTGTAACTGATTCTCTAATCTGGATCTATGTGCATGTTTGTGAAGGTTTATTGTCTGACTATGTATGCCAATTTAATGCACACAATACTTGTAACACATAAACCTTAGCTCTTACATAATAAACACTATAGAGATTAAATTCCAAAATCAAGGAATAGGGTTAGTGGAATCACTGTGCAACCCTTAGAAAACCTTGCATAATTTGTGTGATTTATACATAGCCCAAATAGGCCTCAAGATGATGTAGTTCTCCCTCTTAAAGTGACTATGTGAATTTTGAATTTTCTATATAAATTAAAATAGATATATTAATTTGAATGATTGATAATGAGTGCACTTGACATGAAATGAAAGATATTCAGATTTGGCCTATGACTATTAGAATCTAGGAGGATTAAAATTGGAAATAATAGTGTTCTTTTGCTTAGAGTGCAGTAGGATTTCCAAGTGATTTCTAGATGGATTTTTATAGGCCCTGATGTGATTATATAAGGTAATATTTTGAATATTTTTGCTAATTGATAAAAAATGATGATAAGTTACATGAATCTTCATCATTTTGTTCAAAATCTCCAAATATTAACACATATTTCTAAAGATGCAATGGTTTTAATGAATTTTATCAATGGTAATACTCAAGCTAATAACACCATCAATAGTGTTATGTGTGAATTCACTATTCACGATCACTATTCATGGTGATGTGGCATGCTAGTGATGTGGCTGGTTAGTGATGTGGATGGTTAATGATGTGGCATGGCCCATATAGCATCTTTGATGTTTAAAAGAGGAGAAGAGATAAATGGGGCACATTTCTCCACTTAGTCACATGGGTTGAATTGTGGAAGTAGGCATGAGACAAAAGCTAAGTGAGTCTCATCATTATCCTCAAGTATGTGCATGTGAAGTCAAAAGTTGAGGAATCTTTTGACTAATGTGGATGCGCATGGGAAACTGGGGAACATGTCTACTATTCCATATTTAGGTCACATAAAAAGTGGGGTGTACTTTTTTGAAGAACATGGAGAAGATCAAAGTGCATCATAAACATACCATGTGATGTTGAACCTTATACATGTGAGAGGCAACTTTCACTATTGATGAATAGTGAGGTCACACGGAGGGTGGCACATTTTCTCCTCTCTCCTTATTTCTCTATGAATATCATAAAATTTCTCATTGTAATTCATTTTGCTAGAGTATTCATGCAATCTTGTGCTTTCATGCTTGGAGGTTGGATCCCAGAGGCATTGTTATGTTTAGTTCACAACCTGAATGCTTCAAGTGTAAGCAGTGATTTGTTGGAGGAGATATTGTAGAAGATATTTGATCATGATTAATATGAAGCATGAAGTTTCCATTTTACTTGTGGTTTTTTCCCTTGCTTGTTTGTAAGGGTTTTCCATGTAATCTCTATGTAATGTGTTCTCTTTATTGTCTATGTTTTTTCAACTTGTTTTTCCACTTTAATTAATTGTACTATAGCATATTTTATTCCTAAAATCTAGTATCATAACATTGGTTTTGAAGATTTGATTTTTAACAATTGGTATTAGAGCTTTGGTTTTGAAGATAACAATGCATGGCTCTCACATCTAGTATGAGATCCATGGTGAAAAACTCTGTGTGAGTGTTTTCTATTGCTGACTAGTTTTGTACAAGTTGAAGATAATGTGACAAGAGAAGAGACCAAGTTGGATATTAAATAAGAAAACAAAAAAAAAAATTATGGTAGGTATCTCTATATGAATCAAGGTGGAGGATCTCTTGGTGAAGATCCTATTCTCTTCATGTTTCTGAAGAGAAGCCCATAGGTGAGTAGAGGAAGAAGATAAAAAATCTTTGTGAAACAAGTCAATAGCCTACATAGTGTTCCTTTTGATGATGAAACAAATTTACAACTTGAGGAACAAGATGGTATCCATAGGTGGAGGTTAAGGACAAGGCATGACCTTGTTGTGGTTCTTGGCAACAAACATAAGGGGTATATTATGTGGTAACCTACTAATCACATGTTGTTAGCCAAGATGCAAAAAAAAATCCATACAAAGGAAGGGGGTACAAAGAAACATGAAGTTTTACCTATTTTGAATTAGTTTAATATGAGTAAAATGAAGATGTAGATGAATAAGTGAGACCTAGTGTTCTCAAAAGGAGAAGACTATGTGTTTAGATATGTGGTAGAGTAGTGAGGCATTTTGGATGCATTTTTAGGCTAAAAAACTTTGTAGGTGCATTGGTGCATTGAGTAGCACAAATTCCTTGGAGATGTGATTGGTCCACTTGTGTCATGTTTGGCATGATTGGTAGTTGAAGGATACATGCAGAAGAACAACTAAAACTTGGTGTTCCCAGAAGGAGAAGATTGGTGTTGACCATATAACTCAGGGTGCTGGAGTGTTATGTCTACAGGTGTGGCATTGTCCAGGTAAACTGATTCATGGAGTAACAATGGAGGCACAAGAGTTAGTGTTTTGGCAACATTTGGTAGATTAGGATGCATTTCAAACATGGGATCAAAAACTTGATAGGTGCAATGATGCAATGAGTAGCACAATGACTTCCTAGGAGTTGTGATTGGTCGAGTGAATTTGTGTGATGTTAATAGCTTGGTGGCTATGTGGAAAATTTTGGTTTTGACTTGTGTGAGATCTTTTCTCCTCACTACTCTCAAGAGTGCCACATGCACTTGTTTTTGTTCAAAGAATGAAAACAATGTTCTTCTTACATGGTGATCTTTCTTAGGGAGATAAAGATACAAGGATGAGGCAAAGAGTTATTGGTTTGCATATTGAATAAATCATTGTATGAGTTTATGTAGGCACCGTATATATAGTACAAGATATTTAGTACCTTCATGGAGAGCCAACATGTTTTTTGACATGTTGGATGCAAGCCCCAACATGATCATTGGTGTGATGGATTAGGTGACAAGGATGCAATGAAGGTGGTATGAGGAGCAAACCAAGGATGGATATGCACAAGGACATGAGAGAAAGGAAGTAACCTTCTTCTTTCATTATTAGTTATCTTCCTAGGAGCATCCTTGTAGTAGAGGAGAAGATATGTGTGATCTAAGAATTTTATTCAAGAGAGGATGGTTAGTATGGCATTAGTTCCAAAATGAAAACAAAGTGAAATAAATACACTAATAGCATAACATCTCTAGGCCTAAACACTAGGGAGAGTTTAGTTAAAAAAATAAAATAATAAACACAACTAAAAATCAAGGAATCAAACACAAAAATTCTTTCACCTTCCTTGGATGCTCCAAATGCCTTTATAGTAGTGGCTTGCTCGGCTTGTGCTCATGAAGTCCTTGGCAATGGAAGCTTGATTACCTCCATCTGTCCTTGACACCTTTGGCTTATAGCTTGGCTTGGCTTGGAATCAATTTGGCATTATAACTTTACATTATCAAGTCCTTTGAAGATATTTGAGCATAATAACTTTGCACCAAAATAGCTTAGAAATGATGTTGTGAGGCCTCCTAATTATATATTTTTGGATTTGATCAGAACCAACCTCAACCATCCATCTCAAGATTGAGATGTGTGGTTGAGGATTAATTAAATTTTTGGAATTATGTTTTTAATTATCCTCATCATGACATTGGAAGAAGGAATAATTAAGAGGCATGGAAGGCATTGATGAGACATGGAGGGCATGAATCTTGATATATGTAGCATTTATGGCCTAGGGATATCTTCCCAAGAAATGAGGTCACTTGATGATTTAGATATTCAATATTAATTTATAAAAATAAGTATTCAACAAATTTCCATGGAATTATTAACCATGCCTTGATTTGGGTTAATTAGCTTTTAAACATGATTAAGCACTTTACGCACAAATTACTCAAATTGATCAAAATGCCTTGTTATTGGTCCTAAATTTGACTAGATTAGAATTGAAAGGCATTGCTAGATGCATTGGAACCATATTTCCATTTAGAATGTTACCAACAATAAATAATAAAGGCACACATCTTGTGTCAAAAATTTGATAGGAAAGAGCAATCTAGAGCACCCAAGTGTAAATTTGGCATTTTGATTTGAAATGAACTGATCAAAGTTAGTTGGCCCATAAATTGCATTGCCCCATTTAGGGATACCCTGGCCAAAATTAGAATGTAAATATGTAAGTTTCACATCATTTAGCATGTTTTAGTGTTTTTAGGCAAAATCATGCATTTTAAGTGGAAATTAGCCAAAAGCTTGATTGGAGGTTATCGGTGGTTAGTTTTAGGTGTCTATAGTTTGCCCCTATTTGGGAAGGCATTGCAAGATATAAGCATAGTAACATCTTCTCAAAGAATGAAAAGGTCTTATATGCCTACAAATACAATGATGATAAACTAACTCTATAATTCCCCCTTAAGGGAACGGTTGGCACAAGCAGGTCGGCAAACAGTCCCTTGAAAAAAAAGAAGCAAAATAAGGGGACCAAAGAAAGGAAAGATGATGGGGTGAAAACACAATGATAGTGAAAAAGTATTCAAAATCATAAAGAATGCATGTGGGCTAATGTACAATGGTTTGCCCTAAGGCGGTTATAAATATTATACCCTGATAGTGGCAATGTGGTATGATAACACAATGATTTGCCCAAAGGTGATTATAATCATTGAGAAGATGGAGTTGCCCCAGTTAGGATAGACAAACAAGATAAAAACATGCCTCTTTATGGGTAGAAAAAATAACGTGGTGATAACACAATGATTTGTCTAAAGGCGATTATAATCATTGAGAAATGTAGGTGGGACTATGTGCAATGATTGGCCCATAGGCAGTTATAATCATTGGACCTCGATTATGGCAAACATGATAAACTTAGTCGAGGATGATAACTTAACATAGAGGGTAATGATGAATTGGAACAACCTACTAGTAGGGAGATGCTCATTCCAACTAATAAAGGTTGAGATTCTTTCATGGTTAATTACTCTATTAGGGATATGATTAGGATGGAATCAGGATGTCAGTGCTGAAGAGATGCCACCATTGCTGAATAGACTTTTTGAAGTTGAAGTTTGTTGTAGCATGTGTTGGTAGGCATCATGATATAACATCATGAGGACTTGGCCAAAACATGTATGAGGACTGACTCCCATAATCCAATACTTAAAAGAAAATAATACACCAATGATAGAAACCATGATGACAATGTAAATATATGAATATGGATGGATTCAAGTGTGTGGACAAGGAATCACCTAATGAACACACATAAACCAAATCAAGGCAATCGTGATAAAATTAAACAAATAGATAGACAAACAAAAAAAATAAGCAGAAATAAACAAACAAACAATGCAATAGAAACCCTATGAACATTGCCCCTAGAAAATAGGTGACAACTTAACAAACAGACAAAATAGGGGAATAGAAGAAAATGAAAGGGGTGGCTGAGCTATCTCCATATGCACTAGGCAAGTGGACGCTACCTACATAGTTCCATGGATGTAATATCCAATAAAAAACTTTAGGCCAAATATAGTTCTCCGAGGGAATAGGAAGAATGTGATAATTGATAAAAATAAACAGAATGGATATGATAGAAGAAGAGAATGATCTTCCAAAATGGAAAGTGTATAAGAGAAAAAGGCCAAAAAGGATGGGGGAACTAAATGACAAGTGATTTGCTTGTAACTTAGTAAGGGTTCCCATAAACTTTAAGGCAAAGAAGTGGTCAATGTTTTTGTTCTTCTCTAATAAATTTTCAAATATTTTTTGGAATTGTTTTACAGTGTCTCAATTCAATTGTGAATGATGAGACACTAAATGGTTCAAGCTCACAAAATGGTAAGAGCGTTCAAACTTAGGTTGCTTGTAAAATAATGAGAGCATGGCTTAGTTTGCTCACAAAATGGTAAGAGCATGGCTTAGGGTGACTGAGACTACCTCAACAAGTATCAAGTGCTACCTACATAGTCCCAGAGTAGGACCTCAAGTCACAGTAGTTTAACCATTTTAGTGGAGGAATTTGACTAGTGCGGCAACCAATTCAAACAAAATAAGCATAGTTGGTAAAAAGGCATAGCATGGCATAGGAAGTGGCAAGTTGGTAAATTAAGGCTTAATGTTTCCCTTAGTTTGCCCATAGGTGGTTATAACTAGGACATAATGACATAGGTCAATGGTACTAATTTTCCCAAAGGTGGTTATAATTAGTAGCAAGACCAGTGGTAAAAAAAGACTAACAAACGAAAGATGCAACTGTCAAAACTTCTATTTGAAATACTTAAACCAACTGATGAAACCAATCAGATACCTAGATGTTAAAAATGCATAATGAATGGCAAAAAACCAAGGTTAAATGGGCTAGTTTTTTAGAATACATTGGGTTGAAAGGTCGAAAGCAGAAAGTGGATATGGTAAAGAGGACGGATAAGGATGGTATTTGTACAAAGAAGAATAGTGGTAAAATGGGATAATTGAAATGGTTCTTATAGATAATACGCCTTAGCATTTAATCATAGTACCACTTGAGATGAATAATATTCATTGGCTCTGGAAGTTCATCACCGTCTAGTGTGGCAAGCCTGTATGCTCCTAATCCATAATCTGTAATAATAATAAAAGGCCCTATCCAATTTGGTTTGAATTTCTCTTTATGTTTCTTCTCGACCATGGTATTCTTTTGGTTTTTTTTAAGAACAAAATCACCAAGTTTAGATGTGTTGGTTGAATATTTTGTCGATCGGCATACTGATAAACAAAATAGGTCTGATCAGCCAAAGTAAGAAGATTAGTCATCCAAATGTGTAGGTTTACCACATTAGAAGGGAACTAATCTCTCCTCTCATCAAGGGGAGGTTCCCTATAGATAAGCTATATATATATATATAAATAGAAAATAATACTCAGGGGTAGGACAAACCATTCATCTCTCTTTTTTCAGAGATGATGCATGCAGATCAAAGGAAAAACTCAAGGGAAATGATAGACATCACTCCTCTTCTTTCAGAAGTACTATTTAGCAAACCACAAAAATACTCCTGGTAGTAACAACAAAATGTAGCAAAGGATGTAATAACTAGCAAATTGAGATGCAACACAAAGTCTTCACCTGGATTGCTCAAGAGTAAGATACGAAGGAAAATGAGGGCACAAAGTCGCCCCAAGGTCCTTTACACAAAAATGAAAAGAAAACACACTAAAGGCAATTATGGCGGCACAAAGTCTCTCCACACTTGACTCTTCAGGACACCTTCCTGACTGTTGTCACTAATTCTACTTATTGAATTAAAGGAACATAATATATATTGAAGAAAAAGACATAAGAATAGTTTCCTCAACAACAAAGATATTACAGCACAAAGTCTAAAAAGTCACTTGCTTTCTTAATTGTCAAAAAAGAGATCCTTATTACAATAAAAGAGAGTGCCTTATATAGCCTCTTCAAAAAGGACTCGAGAATAACCTCAATGGGAAGGATGGCTTTAGTAACATAAATTAGTGAGTACGGTGTGGCTCCTATGGTGGTATGATGATTGGTATGGTATGCCCAAAGGGCAGGGAATATCTGGAGGTGCCAATCACGATCGACATCATTGACAATCTTTTTGAGAATGTTGACAATGGTTTTATTGGATGCCTCAACTTAGCCATTACCTTGAGGGTAATATGATATAGAAAAATGTTGGGAGATGTTATATTTAGTACATAACTAGTCTAAATAATTGGGTGATGTTATATTGGGTGATGTTTTCTTGAATGATCCTCTATTATCAGATATAATGTCAGAGGGAATACTGTAGTAGCAGATTAGATGGCTGAAGATGAATTTGGAATTTTACTTTTTAGTCACATAAGTGAGGGGTATAGCTTCAACCCACTTAGAGAAATATTCAGTGGTGATAAGGATATGTTTATGGCCATCAGATAAAATGGGGTTAATCTTCCCAATGAGGTCAAGTCCCCATGTGGAAAATGGTCATGGCATCAACAACAATTTCAGAGTTTTTTCTGGAGCATGAATTAGATTAGCATGCCTTTGACTTTTGTCACATTTATTTACATATGTAGTGGTATCTACATCTAGTATGAACTAATAATAACTAGTAATCAAGAACTTTTTGGATAGGACTGCCCCACTAGAATGAGCTCCACATACTCCATGAACTTCTCTTAACGCTAGTGTAGACTCTGCTCAAGTTAAACAATGAAATAGAGTTCCATCAAAATTATGATGGTAAAGAGTGGATCCAAGTAGAGTATAACAAATATAATGATGAATGAAGGCTTTGGTTTTTATTTTTGAGAGAGGTTAGATGGTAAAATTTGGTCATGAAGGTAGTTGTAAAGGTTTGAGTACCAGATAGAATTAGGACCAACAATATCACAAATCATGGCAATGGTTAAAGGTTCATGAGCTGGTGCTGACAAATTTTTGATGAGGAATTGATACTATCTAGCTTTATTTGTTTGTTGAATCAGAGAGCCATTAGTAGCCATGGCATCTACAGTTCTATTACTAGCACTCGATATGTGCTCAAACTGAATGTTGGCAATTTGCTTTTTAAGAGTGTCAACCATGGCTTTATATGGAACCAACTTGTCATCTTTGGTCTAAAAATGATCTATGATCTGATTGATGATTAACTAAAAATCACCATAAACTTGAAGATGAGATATATTCTATTGCATTACTTGTCAAAGTCCTACAACAAGTGCTTCATACTCGACCATGTTGTTTGTACAAGAAAAGTTGATTCTAAATGATTTAGGGATTAAATCTCCCTGTGGTGTAATAAACAATACACCTACCCCTCATCCATGTGCAGTGAATGAACCATCAAAATACAGCTTTCAGGGCTACTTCTCAAGGGGTGTGTCTATGATGGTCATGATAGATTCACTAGGAAATTGAATCGTGAGTGGTTGTGTATCTGTGAGGGGTGTTTTAACAAGTTGATGTGCAAGAACTTGTCCTTTGATAGCCTTCTAATTGACATAATCTATGTTAAACTCACTGAGAAGGATGATCTATTTTGCTATTATACCTTGCAAATATGTTTTAGATAGTAGATACTTGAATGGATATACTTTTCAAATGACCATAGTTTTATTATTCAAGATGTAGTGACATATTTTCTGAGCTGCAAAAACCATGGCTAGACAAAATTTTTCAATAGGTGCATAGTTATGTTCATATGTAACCAAAGTATGGCTTAAGTAGTATACAACATGATCTTTTCCATTGTCATCATGTTGAGCCAAGAGTGCCCCCATGGCATGATCAATAGCTGATAAGTATAACAAGAATGGCTTTCCTGGCATAGGAGGTAATAAAATAGGTGGATTGACAAGATAATCTTTGAGCTATTGAAAAGCTATTTGGCAGTGATCATCCCAATGAAATGCAACTCCTTTCTTTAAAAGGTGTGTAAATGGATGGCACTTATCTGCTAATTGAGAGATGAAACATCGGATTGACTGGATCTTACCCTGCAAACTATGAAGTTATTTTAAATTGGTTGGTGGTTACATCTTGGCTATAGCATGGACTTTAGCTGGATCAATTTCAATACCTCTATGAGACATGATGAACCCAAGTAATATGCTTGAGGTTACACCAAACACACATTTCTTTGGGTTTAGTCTAACTTTGTACTCTCGTAATCTTTCAAATATCATTTGTAGCACTGTTGGATGGTCAGCCTTAGTTTTAGATTTTCCTAATATGTCATCGACATAGTCTTCAATAATATCATGCATCATATCATGGAATATGATAGTCACGGCCCTTTGATATGTAGCTCCAACATTTTTAAGGCAAAATAACATCACCTGATAACAAAATTTTCCCCATAGAGTGATGAATGCTATTTTATGTTGACCTTCTGGTGTTATTCTGATTTGATTGTATCTTGAAAATCCATCCATAAGTGAAAGCATTTCATAACTGACTGTGGAGTTGATGATCATGTCAATATTAGGCAAGGGAAAATCATTTTTAGTACAAGCTTTGTTGATGTCTTAAAAATCAGTACAAATTTTGATCCCTTCAAGCTTTTTACTAATAGGTACAACATTAGATATCCATTATAAGTAGTCAATGGATTGGATACATCCTACTTGTAAGAGTTTTTCCAACTCTTTCTTTACCAATACAACAATGTGAGGATGTATCTTACATATCTTTTTTTTATAGGTTTGACATTAGGATTAACCACAAGGTGTTTTAAAACCAAGGCATGATCTAAACCTGGCATGTCAGAATAGGCCCATGCAAAAATATCCACAGACTCTCTCAACAAAGTTGTAAATATGTCACATTCCTCCTCAGTGAGAGATGCTCTTAATTTGATCCATTTTAGGTCTGATGGGGTCTTGATATTGACTTCTATTATATCTTCGAATAGAAGGGTCCAACCGTCTTCTAGGATAGTAGGCAATGACTTGAACTATTAGACCATGTTAGGATCCTCTCTTAGGACTTGTTCAACTTCTCCTAGGTATGATGAATCTGAATCCCCTAATGGGAGATCCAACCATGTGACAAAAATAGTTGGAAATTCTTCAAGAATTTGATCAAATGCTTGTTGTTGCTCAAAACTAAACTCAAATCTATCGATAAGTTCATCATTGGTGGTCTCTTGGTATAAATTTGAAGAAGAATGAATACCCCCATCTAATGGTGCCTAAAACATGTTTTTACCACTAGACTTGCCTTTATCTTTACTTTTTTCCTGGTCAAAAAGTTCCTCAAAGAGGTTTTCACTTTAGGACCTTAATGTTTTACTTATTTATTTTTGGCTAAGGGTGTTCATGCACTCTCTAAAATAGGATGCAAGATCTAATGTGATTCAGAATCCTGATTTATGATGTCCCAATAGACCATTGTCTCTAAGGCCTAAGAAATCACATAATGCCTCATCATTCTAGAACACATCAATTGGTAGACTGGATTCTTGTTGGTCCCAATCTATTAGTTGGGGATAATATAATGGAAATGGGTTGCGATGAATGACTAGGGTAAGGGTACAAATGACATTGTTATCAAATAGGTTGTTTTCAACTAAGTTATCAAAGGTAAGGCTATGATCAGACTCTGCTTCATTGTTGGCATCATCATCACTAGTCACTAGTGATGGAGTTTGAATAAGCTATGTGGGGTCACCCCTAGGTGGTTTAAATCCAAGTCCATAAGGTCTTTCATACTTAGTCATAAAAAGTGGCTCGATGGTTCCTTGTTGATTCAGTCTGAGGCCTCTTCCTTCATAATTGTGACACTCCATGATCCTATTGGGAATATGATACTTTGCATTTTTATAACAATCATCTTGGTCATCATTGTATAACCATGATTCATCCCTTTCAAGAGGGTTAGGTCCTAGACCAAATGCTGGTAGAAATATGATAGGTCCCTTATCTTTGTTCTTTTGTTGCCAATGCATATGTGGGATGACTTTAGGTCACCCAAAGGTTTTTAAATTCTGAGGAATATTGGCAATATGAAATGTGTCATGGGTCACATATTCTCCCAGTTCATTATCTAAAATGGTGAAATGATTAGAAGCTTCAAGAGGTGGCATGTGGGAAAGAGAATCTAAGGTATTATGATCTATGCAATTATTTGATGAAAGATCAATAAGTATAACATTTCCTCTATCCTAATTGGAACTTGGATTCATACCATACTGATAGTTATAGCTTTGAAATTTGGCCTCAAGATGCTTGCAGTGTTCATATGGATGTAAATCTCTTAGAATATTCACTTTCATCCCTAAGTGGGAAAACTTGATACATTGGTGCAGTGTTAATGAGACTGCATTAATTTCATGTAACCAAGACCTACCTAGAAGCATGTTATATGATAAATCAAGATCCAACACATGGCAAAGTGTATCATGGGTCAAATGCCCAATGATAACTGGAAAACTAATGGTGCCCTATGATTCTCTTTCCTAATTATCATAAGCTTTGATAGTTATTGTTTCTGGCTGGAGATCTATCATTGTGTACCCAAAAAGCTTGATGAGCTTTAAAGACACTATGTTGAGGCTAAATCCATTGTCTATAAGGATACATTTCACTTTACGCCATCTCATACAAAATTCTATGTATAATGGTTTATTATGGAGCAGGCCAAGGGAAGACATATCGCTTTGGTTGAATGTGACTTGTTGGGCCGGAGCTAGGTGTCCAACCAAAGCTTGAAATTTATCAGGGGATATGTCACTAGCAATAGTGGATTGGGTTAAAAATTCATTTAATATGTTTTTGTGGATTATTGAAATTCATAGCAAATTTAAGATAGAAATTTGTGTTGGTATCTTCTATAATTTTTCCATAATATCAAACTTCTTATCTTGGTTAGTAGCGAATGGTTTATTTTAAGGCTAAACAATTGGTTGGATGATAAGAAAAGTGGCAACTAGTTGTGGGCCTGGGATAGTAATCTTCAACCTCTTAGTTGTGATTGCATAATTAGGATTAAATACTATACCATTATTTCAAACTGATGTTGGGAATGGTGTGGGACCAAACAGGATAAGTCTTAGTGGTTGGTGCACTTGTATGTGGTCATGTGGCAAGGACAAGTTGTTGCTATAAGATCTAAAAGGGGAAATCCTAGTTTACTAGTTTGTCTGTATGCACTCCTAAGTCAAAGAAGGATTATCCATGTGATTTAGCTAAATATTATTGTTTAGCAATGGTCTAGGTTGATTAGTGTTTAGTCTAAGATTAATGGAGATAGTATTAACGCTACCCCCTATAATATGAACTACAACCCTATTGTTGTCATGTGCAACTTCATGGTAGGTTTGTTGGTTGTTATCATTATGACCTTGGGTTTGTCCATAATTCTATCATTGTGGGTTTTGCTACTGATTTTGTTGATTCTACTGGTTCGGCCTTTGATTTTGATACTGTTGATTTTGTTGCTGCATTGGCCATTGTTGTTGTTATTGATTATTCTACTGCTTTTGAATTTTATGTCAAGAAAAGGGGTTTTGATAGATCCCAAGAGTTTAATTAGAAGTGGATGCACCATTATCCAATTTTATCCCCCCATTCTCCAACATATTCTTAATTAAATGCTTGATTTGGACACATCTTCATAGATTATGCTCATTGACCCGATGATAGTCACATAATTCATTTTCATGGTACCAATTAGGATAAGGAATGCCTTACGGATAATGTTTTGGTATGGGCCAACTAATCATATTTGTGATAGCAAGTTTGTGAAATATAGACTTAATAGGTTCTCCTAGGTCACTAAAGACATGATGTGTAGGCACAGTTCTCCTAGGATGAGGGGTTTATAATGGTAATAGTTGTATTTATTGTGTAGGTTTTAGTTGTTGTGCTTGAGCATTAGTTAGAGAGGTTGTTGGGTAGGAGTAAGCTAAAAATGTGGTGCAAATGATGTTTACACTATTTGGATATGATAGGATTCGGTTACTCCATTTCCCACAACATTCCTATTACGGTTGAATTGCTTTGATCTTTCAGGGTTATTGGCCTGTGTCGATTGTAATGTTGGTGTTTGAATGGGATGTTGGTCATTTCCCTAATTGGTACCTTGATTTTGATTAGCTGAATTAAGCTTGATGACTCTTTTATTGATAAGTTCCCTCTCGATCAACAAACCTTTATTAATGATCTCCTTGAACATATGTGCACTTTGTAGTTCCAAGTGATAAGCTATCTCATTGTGCAAATTTTTGGTAAACACAGTGGCTAATTGTTTATCTAGTAAAATATGGGTAAAATGGATTGTAAGGGCTCTCCACCACTATAAATAAATTGCAAAACTATCCCCAATTTTTTGCTTTGCTTGTGTAAGGTCTACTAAATGAAATCTCATGTTTGAGATTGTTAGAAAAATGCTGCCCAAATTTATTAGAAAGATCATCAAAATATTTTACTGAATTCTTGGGCAACTTTAAAAGCACTCCAAGGCTTGTCTAGCCAAGCTCTTTGGAAACAATAGCAAAAGGTATATGTTGTTATATGCCACTGGTTGACATGCAACAAGGAATTTGGTCAAATGAGCCTTATGATCACCTTTCCATTTGTATTTATTGAATTTTGGTGGTTCATATCCTAGAGGAAATAATATTTGCAAATACTCCATGTTGAATGGATAGGAACATACATCATCTACTTTAAATTTTTTGGTTTGTTTACTAGCTTGAATGATAGCAATGAATCCTTCATCTGTTGCAATTCCTGGGATAGAAAACTAAAAGAAATATTGGTTTGAGGGAGAACGTTGGTTTGGACAAATGGTTGAGAGGTCACAAGTGAAACACTTTGACTAGGGTATGATGGAGATACATGTTGGGGTATATTGGTTTGGTTGAAGAATGGACTAGTAATACGCATACAGGGATTATGATGTACATGAAATTATATATTTGGTTGCAAGATATTTTGGTTTGAGTTGGCAATAAAGGTTTGACTTGGAGGATTTTGTGGTTGGGATGGAGGAATATAATTATATTGTGCCTACTATGGTTGAAAAGGGACATGCTGCCGACTAATTTAACCTTGCTATTAAGTGGGAACTTGTGGACCAAGACCCTGTCTCTACATTTGTGGTACATTTTGAACCAATGGTTGTCTAGCAGGTACCTGAGAAACATGAGGACCTCTTTGTTACATGAATGCCTGTGAGGAAGTGAAAGTAGGTTGTATATTTGACATCTATCATTGACCAATATTTTCATGTTGTTGACTATTGGTTTTGGATTGGCATATTATTTTGTGATTGAAGAGGTATGTTCATCATTACCTGGTGAGGTGGAACATTAGTTTCCCTTGTTTGAGGTGGCAATGTATTTGTCCTCTATTACATTGATACACTAGATTGTGCTTGTTTTTTTGAAATACTACTTGCTTCTTATTGCGGGGGAGTAGGATTCATCACATTCTATCATTGAGGTGTGATATTGGCCATTGTTTTATTACCTAACCCCATAGGTTGTACAATTAAGGAAGCAATTGGTTGAGATTGGGGCATAAAAACTCCTATTCCTTGGTATGATCACCTATTTTTAGGATTAAATACAAGCACATGTTGTTGGATACTTGTTTGCGCATTAGTACCACTTTGATCAGGACTGGATGTTGTTTGCACATTATCTACTATGTTTGGATCACTATTATGAGTAGAGGCTGAAGACACTTCTTCAATAATGGGCATATACATCAATCTATCCATTAAAATGGTTTGTATGAATGGGTCAAACTTTATATTCTCTTGTCCAGTTAACTCTATCAATACTCCTGTTGAAGGAAGTAGGTCAATGAGAGGGTTACTTACCATGTTCGTCTAATTGAAATCACGTGCTAGATTTAGGTAGGTTTGATATGATGTCTACATTTGGTTAAAGTGATCTTCCATGATGTTTTTGCCTTGATTAGATATATTAGGGTCTTGATATGTTGTTTGGACTAGAGCCATAGGATTACTTGAAGAGGCCTGCTGATTGTAAATGATATTGTGGGGCACTCTTACTAGACTTGGTAAAATTTCATGGGGGAAGTCTGCTAAAAATTTAGCCCCTACCTCTATGGCTCTGACCAAAATCTCATCTTTGTTCTCTAATAAATGTCACTCACATAAAAATGGATCATACGTGGAAGATGTATTAGTAAAATATGACCATTGGAGAACTGGCTCGTCCACTATGGGTATTATAACTAGGTATTGCATGGTTTGTTCTTGGTCTTATTCTAAATAAGGTGGTGTGTTAGCCAGATAGTTAGCTAATAAATCTTGGCTGTGTGCCCCTGATTGAGTATTATAAGAGAGATAAAAATTTGTTTACTAAGCAATGCTATCTGCATAGGGGTCTTGCACCATTTCTTCCTATACAACCATATTACTAATCCTTGGATTTTAGATGAGTCCATTACGAGTGTAAGAATACATGTTGGGATACATAGTCAATGCTTTGTGATAAAAGGTCAAAGAGTTATACAAACTCTAAAAATGACAATGTCTAAAATAGACAATGTTCAAACTTGGTCTAGATTTGTCAAAAGGATCAAAACGTTTATGAAAATATTTCTGAGGAAATAAGCTAGAGTGAAGTATTTAAGGCTTCACTGTTCACACAGAGATAAGCAAGTAAATGAATCTAAAATCAAAATGCCAAATTCTAAGGTCGAAGTGTTTCAAATCAGTCTAATCTAGGAATTTCAAAGTTGCTAGGTCTTTTGGCCAAATGCGGCATCAAAAATTTGAAACACTTCTAACAAACACTAGGCATTTGATTCTTGGACATGAACTTGGTCAACTAGGTATAAGGTATGAAACAAAAGACATTTTAGCAATAGTTTATTTTCTCATAAATAATGGTATAAAACTTGGTTCTTTTTGACAAACAATCTAGACAAAGGTGAACAATATAATCATGCTTTAGATAAAGGATCAAAAGTACACTTGGATTAGCTTAAAAATATAAGAACATATTTGGGATTCTATGTAAGAGGGTCTATGAAAAAATGTTTGAAATGTTTTGGGTAGCATAATGGTGCTATAATACCCAAAAGGTGTGACAAAAAGTTTGTTTCAAAAGTCTCTAAGGCAAAGACATTTTTTCACAATTTCAATAGCATAACACTACCTTTCCTGACTCAAAATGTTGTGGTGCATAGACCCAAAGTGCAAGTGTTTAGCACAAAATGGTTTAAGCCTATCAAATGTTGATAATTATTATGAGTCTTAAATGACCTTCAACCCAAATTGGAAATTAAACCTGAGTTCCCTCAAATTTAGTGCAAATGGTGAACCCACTTAACACATCAACCCTTTGAACTTGTAAAGGTGTAATTCTGAATTTAGATTATAAGTGAAGGACTTAAACAACTTTGGTAAAGGTCTAGACTCAATTGGATAGCATAACTTTGCCAAAGTGGATGATATGACTCTTAATATTTTGATGAACCTTTTGAACAAGGCAAATTGATGATATTACATGAGCAACATAATGCCTCTTTGTTCAAAAGAGAATTTGGACTGTGTTTGGTTTTGGATTTATTTGTTTACTCAAAGTTTTAACTCCAAACAAGACTTTAATCTAGGACAAGACCAACTAATTAACCGTTATTAGAACTTAAACTAACAAGGTTGCTTGGTATTATTGGAATCCATCAATATACGTCAATTGAGAGGATTTTAAGTGTTCATCCAAAAGTAAATGTGCATTATATAGTAGGGTTTTTACACCCCCCTTCTCTCAAATGACAGTACTATTACATGGACCTTGAGGCACACCTTGCACCAACAATACTTCCAAAAGAAGTGGGGATTTGTCTAAGATATAACAAGTTTCTGAATGATTTAGGGGAATAAATTACACAATGACTTTCATGCCAAACAATGTAAAAGAAAAGTATGGATTTTGGGTCTGTATCACTTGGCTTGTTGTAAAAATGTCTAGTCCTTTTTGCAACCACTACATCCTATTGTTCGCTTAGTGTAGTGCGATGTCCAAAGTGCCACTATATCCTATGTGTAACTCAAAAGGAGCCAAATAAAGTCAATGTTGAGAGATGAAACCCCAGGTCAAAGCTTCCCTAAAGAACTGTCAAGAGGTTATGAAGTCCCCCTCGCAAGCCAAGATGCATGAAAATAAAGAAAACATGAAAGTAAAAAGACTTTAGGGTCATTTTCAAGGTCATCCAAACTTTGACAAGTTTTTGGGGAGTGCTTTAGATGACTTTATTTCTAAGCCTTGGACTAGGCTACTTGCAATAGGAATGGCACTTTTGATTCCAAGGGTTCCCGGTATGGGACAAATGGAAGAGCATATACACAACATACCTCTTTTTCTAAACAAGATTTGATTAAACAACTGCTGGAAACAAAATTGACAATTGTGTTCAATTTTAAACCAAATAAAATTTTTGGTGGTATTCATTTGACCCCTTGGTCTTAGTTGCAAACTTTGAAAACATTCACCAAAAGCATTTAAATTCTTTGTTAAATACCAAAAACAAGGTTCCTAATTGATTTTTAAGCATGCAAAGGTGATTTAAACATGTTTTGAACAAATACCAAGCTTGGTCCTGTAACAAAATTGTTAGCATGTCCTTTAGCTTTGAAGCCCTTTTGAGTTTGAAATAATAAACTTTGGAAAAGTAGCTCTCGGGTCTGTGTTTTTGGAAAAGCACAATGATCAATGTTCGGGTCTGTGTTTTTGGAAAAGCACAATGATCAATGTTGGTCATTACCACTGACATTAGTTACTCTGGCTAACCAATATCAATTTTACTGATCGATGTCAGTTAAGCTGGTAACTGATGTTGGTATTTCTATCGACGTCGATTACTATGTAAAAACTGTGGCAACCAAAAATGATAAAATAAAATTAGAAAATCAATTTTCAAGAGTTTTAAGAGCTTAAATAAATATTGTAGAGTTACAAAAGAATCTCCTTCAAGTGTGAGATGTGTCTAGTCCCACTGGGCATGCCATATGTGATCTAGGAATTTGACTCAAGAGAAGATGGTTAGTATAGTGTTAGTTCCAAAATGAAAACAAATTGAAATAAACACACTAATATCATAACATCTCTGGGCCTATACACTAGGGAGAGATTAGTTAACAAAAATAAATGATAAACACAACAAAAAAACAAGGAATCAAACATAAGAATTCCTTCACCTTCCTTGAATGCTCCAAATGCCTTTGTAGTAGTGTCTTGCTTAGCTTGTGCTCATGAAGTCCTTGGCAATGGAAGCTTGGCTACCTCCATCTCTCCTTGGCACCTTTGGCTTGTAGCTTGGCTTGGCTTGGAATCAATTTGGCATGGTAACACTAGTTGCTTGAAGCTTTTCAAACCAGTTTGGCATTATAACTTTGCATCAAGAAAGCTTGAAGATATTTGAGCATAATAAATTTGCACCAAAAATAGCTTAGAAATGATTTTGTGAGGCCTCCTATTTATAGATTTTTGGATTTGATCAGAATCAACCTCAGACATCTATCTCAAGATTGAGATATGTGGTTGAGGATTAATTTAATTTTTGTAATTAGGTTTGTAATTATCCTCATCATGACATTGGAAGAAGGGGCAATTAAGAGGCATGGAGGGCATGAATCTTGATATTTGTGACATTTATGGCCTAGGGATGTCTTCCCAAGAAATGAGGTCACTTGATGATGCATATATTCAATATTCATTTCCAAAAATAAGTATTCAACAAGTTTCCATGGAATTTTTAATTATGCTTTGATTTGGGTTAATTATCTCTTAAGCATGATTAAGCATATTGTGCACAAATTACCCAAATTGATCAAAATGCCTTGTTATTGGTCTAAAATTTGATTGAATTGAAATTAGAAGTCCACATCAAATACATTGGAACCATATTCCCATTTATAATGTTACCAACAACAAATAACAAAGGCACGCATCTTGTGCTGAAGATTTGATATGAAAGAGCAATCTAGAACACTCAGGTGCAAATTTGGCATTTTGACTTGAAATGAACTGATCAAAGTTAGCTGACCCATAAATTTCATTACCCCATTTAAGGATACCCTAGCTAAAATTGTAACTTGAATATGTCAGTTTCACATCATTTAGCGTGTTTTAGTGTTTTTAGGCAAAATTATGCATTTTAGGTGGAAATTAGCCAAAAGCTTGATTTTTAAGTTATCAGTGGCTAATTTTAGGTGTCTACAACATGTTGTGTCATGTGTATTGGATTCATCAAGAGTAGGAATCCACATGATTCCATGGTGAGCACTAAACCAAATATTCCTAAGCAATAGGAATTGTGAGACGGTTCATGGTAGAATCTTGATAGGAGGATTGGTCTATGTGTGGAGAAGTGAAGAAGCACTTCAAGTGTTGCAATCTACTATGGAGGAGTAAATGTTGATAAATTTGATCAGCGTAGAGAAGTTTTATTAGTGTAAGAAAATTTTTATTGGGTTTGTGTTAGGGCAATAATGGGCATAGATGGACAATTGATTGCATAAAACCTAGGTGTGGTAAAACCTTGTGTATATTAACTTCAAGTGGGAGTATGTTAGGTGTGAAGTCACTATTCACAATTACTATACATGATGATGTGGCTGGTTAGTGATGTGGTTAATTGGTGATATGATATGGCCCATGGTGGGTGGTATGGCCCATAGATCATCTTTGATGTTGAAAAGAGGTGGAGAGAGAAATGGGGCACATTTATCTACTTAGTCACACGGGTTGGCTTATGAAAGCATATGGGAGACAAAATGAAAGTGAGTCTCATCATTGTTTTTGAACACACTTATCTACTGAGAGGGGGGGTGAATCAATAGATTGCAAAAACTAGCTCCTTAAATTTTTAAAGATGAATCTTAAACATATGCAAGGTTAAAGAACAAATGAAAGATATCACATGCACAACATCAAAGTTCATAACACCAGATTTATAAATGGAAACCCAAAGGGAAAAAACCATGGTGAGAATGCTGCTACAAGCTACTATTCTAATTCAGCCTCACAAAATTTGTCTCACTGAATGAACCTCACTGGTTGCATTCTACGACACCAATCCTAAGGAGACACCCATCCCCTATTCTGAGAACCAACTCATAATGACCTCATTGATCATATATTTAAGGGTGACAACCCTAAGGAGACACCAATCCCCTCACTGAGCACGAACTGGACCTCACTGATGGCACCAACCAATAGTTGTGTGGAGATACAATTCCATCTGATGAAAAATAGATTCATAATAGAGTCTGGGTCTATTTCTTGTTACAAGTCTGATCTGCAACTACTCATGCTCTGCATAATACTTATATGTGCATTCTTCTTCTCAATCTCTCTTTCTATGTCTAGATTCTTCTATTTGACACTCTACCTAACTCCTTTTCTACCCCCTTTTTTCTATGTTTGAATATGTCTAATTGACACTCTGCATAATTATTGTTTTGTGTCTCAATTTTTCTGTTTGACATAATATTTAGCTCTCATTTTTTATCATATCATCAAAAAAAACTTAGATGAGTCTCTTTACTTTATACATTCTGCATTCATGGCTTGACTCTTCTCCTTCCAAGCAAAATAATTATTTATCTTCTTTTTTCTCTGTCTCTTAGAATTATACCTCAGTCAATTTGATTTCAACATTCATAATATATAAATGATTCTAAGATTAGCCAATTTTACTAACTCACTTCATCAGATCTTTAAATGCTTTCTAACTTTAAAATGTGTCTATCAGATCTTAAGACTCTATCTCTCATAAACCGTTGGATCGTCTTATATGCAGGATCCTTACTTAACACACTGGTTAACTATCAAGATCTTTGCATCATCTCACTACCTCCTGTGTCTTTGGATCGATTTCCCTCCATCGATGTCCTTGAAGATGCTTGATCCTTAATTGACCGCTATGTCACTAAATAATGATCACTTTGTTCCATCTAGGTCTTTAAGCTTCATTAGATCTTTCTTATCCAAGCTCTTGTGTACCATCTAATTTTAGCAGATGCATGAACCTTAACTAAGTCAGTCATTAACCTTCAGTATGTAGACCTCATCTCGCTTCTTTCGATGATAATGGAATGCTTTCACTCTATCAATATTTTTAGTCTTGCTCAATACTTAACTCACCTTTGAGTCATTAACCATCGATCACTTTAATGCCTTTGGATCTATTCACTCAGTTGGATCTTCTTTGCACTATTAAGCACAAACCATTCAATCTCCCAACTAGCCCAAACTTTACCTTTAGAAATCTGCCTTTTAGGAGTTCAACATAACATCCTTCATCACTAATGAATGTGCCCTACACTTCTTTTGAATTATCCTTTAGAGACTTTGTAATGGTCCTTCAGATCTTCTCAAGGTGCCCTTTGGAACCTTTTGTTGTGGATTTTTTATCTAAGGGGCTTCGAGACAATTTCCTTGACAAAATGCCAAGTGCTCTTTTTCCTTCAACTTTTTCTTTCGACATTTTTACAATGTACATTTTAGGGATTTTCAAAATGCCCTTCGAAAACTTTGCAAGATACCCTTTGACACCTTTGTTTTGGACCTATTACTTCTAGACAATTTTCTTAATGAGATGTCAAGTGCCCTTTGGGAACTTTGAATTGCCCTTCAATTCTTCGCTCATATATTTTAGGACTTTTGATTGGGACACATACCCTTCAGAACTTGTGCAAATGTACCATTTGGAAACTTTATTCAGGTCACTTACCCTTTGCAAATTTTACAAAGATCCCTTTGAAACTTTTGTTTGGGACCCATTTCCTTTAGGGATTTTGTTCAAGACAATTTTTCTGACAAAATGCCCTTTGAAAAGACTTAAACAAATTCTTGAAATAATTCACCAAAGCTCTCTTTTTGAAAGAAATCCATGAAACATTCTTTTCGAGAGAAATCCTAAATTGCAAAATCAACTAAGTGTGGAGATGAAACATTTTCTCGAATCACTCTTTCTGAACAAATGCAAATTGTAAAAATGACTAAATGATCAAACACTGTTCACATGCATGGGAGCCCTACTTTGCACTTACATAAATTTTGCTTCTCTCATCTGCAAGACATGAAAGTTGGTCCACTAAGACTAGGCATAAACATGAGTAGCCTGGTGTGATTATTTCTTTTAGATGTTGTCATGTAAGCAAATGTTGGCACCAAAAACCTGTGTACTCATCTATATCCAAACAAAATAAAAAAGGCATTCAAAACACTGTTCTTGAAATTTAAGGTATACACACAACTCCATGAGGTGTCAACAACTTAACCATCTAGATCAACACCTTTGTCATTAATGCATGTGCATATGTCTTTTGTCATCAATGACAACCATGACACAAATCTCTTCATGAGACTCTGATCTCAACCATGACTCTTAGATTGCCAACAATCTCCCCCTTTGTCATTGATGGCAAAAACATCCTCTGCAAAGTAGCACAATCTCTATTTTACACCTGCATCTGCTCTTTTCTCCCCCTTTGACATTAATGACAAATAATCTCTACCAAAAATTCAATTAGCTCCACCTGAAGTGCACTTCTTCAGGTATTACATTGTTCTAATCCTCGAACCTGTCAGATAAGAATAATTTATGAGAAGCTCCCCGTTAGGCCATGAAATAATTGCCTAAACTCTTCTTCTTATAGGAGTTAGTGATGTTATTTTTATACTCCCCTTGGCGACATGCCTGATCACTAGGAACTAGTGATGTGGTGTAGGAGCTACCACTCCTAACCGCTATCTCAGATATTCAAACTGGTCCTTAGGCAAAGGTTTAGTGAATATGTCTGTAATTTGATCTTTTGTTGGAACATAGTCCATTGTGACCTCTTGATCACCAACCTTCTCTCTCAAAAAGTGATACTTGATTGATATGTGCTTTGTTCTGTAGTGCATCACCATATTCTTGGATATATTTATAACACTTGAATTGTCACATAGAATATGAATTGGTCCTTTGAACTCCACTTCATTAGCTTTTAGTGATTGATTCATCCACAATACTTGAGTGCAACATGCCACTGCTACAATATATTATGCTTCTGCTGTAGATAGTGTAACTGAATCTTGTTTTTTACTCAGCCATGAAACAAGGTGGTTACTAAGGAAGAATGCACGACCACTAGTACTTCTATCATCTATGCTTTCTGCCCAATCAACATCTATATATGTTATCAAAGTGAAATTATCACTTGAAGGATACCATAAGCCATAGTCTACTATGATTTTGATATATCTTAAGATTCTCTTTACTACATTTACATGTGTTTCTTTTGGAGCAGCCTGGAATCTAGCAACCATGCATATAGCCTCATGATGTTTGGTCTTGTTGTAGTAAGATATAACAAACTACCAATCATAGACATGTTATAGGATAGAATTGCACCCTTTGTGGGAAATTTTCCTAGGGTCTCTCACTCCTAGCTACAAGTGTTGGGACAACCTCAGGCTATCTGTATCCTATCATGAGGTTAAACCTCTAGGCTTTTTAATGAAGGTAGTTCCTCAGATGCTTCACTTCAGCCCTCATTTCCCATGATAAAATCTACTATTAACTAAGGAAAAGGGACATGAGGATAACATAAAATAGGACAATCTAAACTAAGGGAGGTGATGCACCAAAAGAGAGTGATCCACATTCAGACTGGGAACCTTAGTGACTACTATTGGACTTAAACAAGATAAGACTAGCTGATCCTATTTTAGAGCTGCAAGTAGAGTAGCCGTGTGGAGGTCAAAGGGGAAGATGCACTTTAAAGGGTAGGAAGAAATAGGTCTATAAGAGAGAAACTATGACTCTTAATGCTTTAGAACGGCACCAAAGGCTAACACATCACACAACCTACAAGAAACCAAGAAAACTAAAGTGAGGTGCATAGAGAAATCATAGATGATGAGGAAAAACATACATTTCGTAATTTAAAATTAAATAATGTAGACTTGACTTTAGAAAAAATCATAAAGTTGTCTTATATTGATTCAAGAGAGTGTTATAAAGAAATTTTGATAGAGTGCCTCTATCACTAGTTGAGGGATCCTTATTAAGGCCCAAAAGCCTGTATATATAGCAGAAAGGAGATGAGAGAAGAGGGGGTTTGTGTGAGAGGTTGGAGAGGGGGGTCATAAATGATTGAGATATTTTTTGTAGCTTCCTAAAATTCTTGAATGCATCAACTCTCCTTTGTCACCAAGATAATGCCCCCATACTTGTGTGCTTGGTAGCATCACGATTGAACCTGTTTTGAGTAGTAGCTTGTCAAAGGCATGGCTTGGGACCATATTTATTGAAGTCATTGACCTACTTTACAAAAGTAAATGTGAATAATCCACTTGTGTCTTTGAGGGGTCTTGCTTCTTTGGAGACTTACTGGTGACACTTGGTCTTTTTATGCATCTAGCCCAACTTGTGTCTACTTAAGCTCCCTTTCACAGTAAAGGCTTGCCACTGTTTTGATTATGCGATGAACCATCCAAGATCACTACCGATCTCCTCAAGCCTTTCATGCATTCAAGTCCTTATTTAAGACTAAAAGAGCCATGTCAGAGGTGAGAGCCATATCAAAGGACAAAGGCTTATCCATCAATTTGCACCTACTAGTTCCTGCCAGTTGCTTGGCCTTTCCTTTGTTTTTACTTTGCCTTAGTCAGGAATCCTCCCCCTTCGACCTCCATTGAAAGTCTTCAGCTTGCTCTTCGACCTATTGAACTTCTCTCACACCATTGATCTATCATGCATGTTTACATGTGTGCTTGACACCTGTCATATAAACTTTTGCCTTTGAGATTTGTTGATTCCCTTGGACCTCTTTTTGAATGTAAACAACTACTTGATGAGACCGATCTTTGATGTCTACTCAAATGTCTTAATCCTTTCGAGCACTTTGAAAATGCCCCTTTTCCAAAGGGAAAATGCCCTTTAGAAATTTTGTAAATGTACTTTGGTTATTTGGAATGAACCATCAGATTTTTTGGAAAAGACCATTTGGACTAATTGCTTTGGCCACTTTCCTAAAAGAAAAGTCTTTGAGACTTTTGCAAAGGTCCACTTTCAGACTGGGAACCCTTCAAAATTATTTCATAAGAAACTTTGGCATGGAAATGACTCTTCAAAAAAGTGTTTTGGCCCTTTTTCTCTAGAATTTCCCTTTGAAATAGTTGGAAATGCCCTTGAATTTTGTATCAGACCATTTTCCCAAGAAAATACCCTTTGGGAAATGTGTTTGGGGCACTTTTGCTTGAAGAAGCTATCTTTCAAAAAATTTCAAAGTGCCCTTTTTTGAAGGGAATTTACCCTTTAGAATTTTTTAAAATGTCCTTTGCATTTTGAAAAGAAACCTTTGGCCCTTTGACTTTAGGACAAAAGTACCAAAAGAAATTTTCTTTTAGAAAATTGTCTCAAACAATTTTCTCGAAGGAGAAGGGTCCTTTGGAAAATTCCTTCAAGATTTTTGAAAAAAAACTTTCTAGAAGGAACCTACCCTTTCAATTTTTGAAATGGACTCTTTTGCCAAGAAAAGTCCCCTTCAACTTGCTGAAAAAGACCATCTCTTGCAGACAATTTTCTTGAAAGAATTTGCTCAGACAATTTTCTTAAAGGAATTCACTCTTTGACTTTTAACTTGAATGGACCTTCAATTTTTTTGAAAAGTGCCCTTGTTTACTTTAGTTTTATCATGACTTGCAACTTATTTTAGACTTTTAAGACATCATTGCTTACTCCTTCAGACTTTCCACTATTTTTAACTTATAAGGCAATTTAAGGAAAACAACACCACAAACCCGCAAAACGCTAGATAGAGCAACTCGGGATTGTGGAGTCACTTTACTTCGAAGTTGTGACTACTTGAAAATTACTTGCCAAATTATGCAAAGAAATTTTAGAAACTTGAAGTATTCCACCTTGTAAACCCTAAAGCCTTCTACATGACAGAACCCAAAATATTCTTTATAACTTCTCTTTAACTTACCAAATGCTTCTACATCCCTTTTATACATGTCCGAATGTTTGTTACTAAAGTTCGTAGCTGTACTGATGGATTCCATAGATTTTCTGATGGAGTTCATATATTTTTTGATGGATTCCATAGTTTTTCTAATGGAGTCCATAGTTTTTTAAATCAATCAAACTTTTGGTATGTGGGCCAAAAGAAATGGCCAACAAGACCTATACATTGAATGATTCACTTCAAGAAATTCATCATCTTTTCTCAATTTTCATCCAGTTATCATGGGAGTGCTAACTGGTCTGCTATCCTGCATACTGAATTTCTTGAGCATCTCCTTCACATACTTGGTTTGGGACATGACTATCCCTTCTTTGGATTGTGTAACCTATAGACCAAGAAAATATGAAAGTTCTCCTAGCATGAACATTTAAAACTCCTTTTGCATTTGATTTGTAAACTCTTTGCATATATTTTTATTGTTTCCACCAAAAATGATGTCATCGACATAGACTATGATTAACATATGTCCATTTTCAGACTTAACATAAAATTTATTGTCTGCACATCTTTTAATAAATCATTGTTGTTGCAAATATTGATCTAGCCTTGAATACCTGCTCTAGGTACTTATTGTAGACCATATAGTGCTTTTTTCAGTTTGCACACATAATATTCCTCATCTGTTAGCTAAAAACCTTCAGGTTGTTCAATATAGACTTCTTTTTCCAAGGTTCCATTCAAGAAAGTTGACTTAACATCCATTTGATATACTTTGAATTTATTATAGACAGAATGTTAAAAATATTCAGATGGCTTCCAATCTTGCCATTGGGGAAAATGTCTCCTCAAAGTCTATTCCTTCTACTTGAGCATATCCTTTACAAATAAGTCTAGCTTTGTCACAATAACTCCATATTCATTCAACTTATTTTTAAAGACCCATTTTATGCCTATGACATTCTTGTCTATGGGCCTTGGAACTAGCTACCAGGTTTTGTTCTTTTCTATTTGACTTAGTTCCTCATCCATTTATTTTTGCTAGTTCTCATTTTTGCTAGCCTCAACATAGCTTTTGGTCTAAATTTTAGATAGTAAAGCAAAACTTATCTATTTTTTGCTCATTGTAGCCCTTCTCCTCATTTGAACTCCTTCATTCATGTTGCCAATGATTTGTTCCTTAGGATGATCCTTTTGAACAAACCTTGAGGGTGTCTTTTCAGTCCTCTTTATCTCCTTTTCATTATCTGATATTTCATCCTCACCTTCTTCTTTCAGTTCCTCAATTTTGATCTCCTTTACAGGTTTGGTTTCTTCCTTGAGGGTCTCTTCAACTTTAACATGGATGCTCTCCACTAGCTTATGCATTCTTTTATTGTAGCAGACATAGGTTTTGCTATGAGTGGAATAACCAAGGAATATTCCCTCATCACATCTCGACTCAAAACTGTGTTTTTGCTAATTCTCATTTTTGCTAGCCTCAACATAGATTTTGGTCTAAATTTCAGATAGTAAAGCAAAACTTATCTATTTTTTGCTCATTGTAGCCCTTCTCCTCATTTGGACTCCTTCATTCATGTTGCCAATGATTTATTCCTTAGGATGATCCTTTTGAACAAACCTTGAGGGTGCCTTTTCAGTCCTCTTTATCTCCTTTTCATTATCTGATATTTCATCCTCACCTTCTTCTTTTAGTTCCTCAATTTTGATCTCCTTTACAGGTTCAGTTTCTTCCTTGAGGGTCTCTTCAACTTTAACATGGATGCTCTCCACTAACTTATGTAGTCTTTTGTTGTAGCAAACATAGGTTTTGCTATGAGTGGAATAACCAAGGAATATTCCCTCATCACATCTCGACTCAAAACTACGTAGTTTTTTTTCTTTCCTTCAAATGTAGCATTTGCTTCCAAACACTTTGAAGTACTTGACTGAAGCAGGCTTTCGATACCACAATCCATATGGAGTCTTGTCACTATTCACTCTCAATTGAACTCTGGTCAAGATGTATACTATTGTCTAGATTTCTTCTCTCTAATAACCATATGACAAGTTGGATTCTTTCAACATTGTTCTAGCCATCTCCTTGATAGTCTTGTTCTTCCTCTCAATAACTCCATTTTGCTGTGGAGTTATTGCAACAAAGTAGTGTCTCTTAATTCCATACTTTTCATAGTAGTGTATGAATTCATTTAAAGAGAATTCACCACCTTTGTCAGATCTGAGGCACTTGATCTTTCTACCAATTTCATTTTCAACCATGGCTCTAAAGATCTTAAATCTCTCAAATGCTTGAGACTTGTCCTTTAAGAAGGTTACCCATGTCATTCTAGTGTAGTCATCTATAAACAACATGAAATAATACACTTCTTTGGAACCTCTTGTTTTGGGTGGTCCACAAAGATCAGTATGAACTATCTGTAGAGGCTTTGTAGTTACATAATCTTTAGTTTGAAATAAGACTCTAGTCTATTTATCAAGCTAACATTCTCTACAAGTTGTGTTTGCAGGATTGGTTATCTTAGGCATGTGTCTTCCACACTTGTTAGAACTTACTTTGACTAAATTGTCAAAATTAACATGACCCATCCTTCTGTGCCATAACTATCTCTCATCAGTCTTTCCCATGAGACAATTTATATCATTTACCTAAATCAGATTATATATTTTACTCTTAGTCCTTTTTCTTTATGCAACAATTTTTATAGACCTTCATAGTTCACAACCTTCAACATCAAATATGACTTTATAGCCATTGTCACACATCTGACTAACACTCAATAGATTATGTTTTAGCCCTTTAACATAAAGGACATCATGTGTAGGGATCTTGCCATCAATATGTAAGGTTCCTTTGCCTCTAATTTTTACTGCAGTATTGTCTCCCAAACTGATAGTCCCTTCCTTGCATCTGCTCAATTTGGTGAACTTGCTATTGTCACCAGTCATATGCTTTGAGCATCTACTATCTATGACCCATAGATTTTGCTCTTTAACATGTATCATAGTTTGGGCAATCATAGACTGATTATTCTTTTTCCACATCTCCTTTGGCTTCTTAACTGTAATTTTCTTTGTTATGTCATTGACTTGTGAACCTCTATTCACTTTAGGAGTGTCAAACCTTTTAGCATTGTTAGATTTTGATTTAAAATATTTTAATTGTGTCAACCCTTCTATAATGCTTTGATATATGCCCAAAATTATTATAGTTGTAGCATAAAACATCTATATCTAATAGAGGGGCAAATGAATTTCTACTTAAGAAGCTTATCCTTATTCTAGGTACAACTTTACAATCAATTGCTTTATGGCCAAAATGATTAAAACTATAACAATAACCATAAAATGGTGAAGAATACCTGGTTATCATTATCCTTTGAGGATATAAAGGAGGTCTCCTGAGCTCTATTTTATTCACATTCCTTGTTGTTATGTTACTTTTTGTAACAACCTTGGTCTTTGTAGGAATAGAGTCATTGTTTTTCTTCTTCTCTTCAGGAATGTAGTTTTTTTCTTTTTTGATTCTTGACTATACTGATGCCTTAAAGTTTTCATACAAATTTCTAGTGGTGCTCAACATGGGACTTTTGGCTTTCTCATACCCAAGACCTAATATTTCCTTGGAGGGCCTTTGTGAGTTGATCAATTCATCTAGTATGATATATCCTCCTTTGTATTTTAGGCCTTTATCAATCTATTCTTTGGCCTTTTTGGGCTTTTCTCTTAGGTCCATGATTTTTTCTTCCATCTTCAAGCTTTCTAAGGACTTCACTTGTAGGTTAGTTTTGACCACATCCTCTATCCTCTTTGTCTCCTCAACTTGGGTCTTCGAGCTCACTATCATCTAATCTAATTCCTTATTTCTTTTAGTCAATTTCTCAAACTTCTTTTGACTAAGCTTCTTTTGTTTAGAATTTTCTTTTCTAAGCTTGTCAATTTATTTTAAATCATAGATTAGTTCACATTCAAGATTTAATTCTCCTTCTTCTCCTTCATCTTCATTTAAGTCCTCTTCATTTTGGCATAAGGAAGTTGATTCAAATGTCATGAATAGGACTTCATTTTGTTTGGCCACAAAATCACTATCATTCTCATCACTTGAGCTATTGTTATCATCCATCGAGTCACTATCTTCTTTGAATACAACTCTTTTTTGTTCTTATAGAGACTTTTCTTCTTCTTGGGATAATAGGATTTCTCTTTTTGATTTTTATCATATGAATCAGAGTCATCCTTCTTTCTATGTGGACATTTAACAACAAAGTGACCTATCTTTCCATAATTAAAGCATTTGAAGGGTAACTTACTTTGTATTTGCTTGAGCCCTTCTTCAAAATTTTGATGAAATTCGCCTCTACATCATCAAGCTCCTCATATTCATAATTAGGAGCTTCTTCTTCTTCTACCTACTTAGAAACCTTGAAAACAACTTTTATCTTAGATGAGTCTACATCTCCCAAGCTCATCTCATACGTAGTGAAGGTTCCATGTAGCTCATCTACTGTGAGCTTGTTCAGATCTCTTGCTTCTTCAATAGTAAATATTTTAGAATCATACTTTGATGTTAGAGATCTTTAAACCTTTTTGATAATGACTGATTCTTCCATTGTCTCTTCAAGTCCTCTGATTGCATTTACAATCTCATCTACCCTGAGGAAGTAGTCTGCAATCCTCTCATCCTCATTCATCTTGAGGCTCTCTAACTATCCCTTATGATTTTGGAGCTTGACTTATTTGACTATATCATCTCTTTTATAGATGCTCTTCAATATGACCCATATGTCCTTTGCACTTTGACAGTGCATGACTTTAAAAAGCTCATTGTTTGACAATCCACAAAGAATAACATTCTTTATTTTGGCATTGTTTTCACATGCCTTCTTCACTACCTGATCAATAGGAGAAATATTAGTGGGTGTGTATCCATTCTCAATGGACATCCAAACATCAAACCCCAAGGAGGTCAAGTATGCTTCCATCCTTATGCTTCAAAAGGCATAGTTAGACCCATAAAAAAAAGGTGCCTTATTTGATGAAGCTCCTTCATGACTTGTGATTTTGTGTTCAGACTCCAATATCTACCTGAGATGATTAACCTTCTCTTTAGGAATCCTATGCTCTGATACCAATTATTGAACACACTTGTCTACTGAGAGGGAGGGTAAATCAGTAGATTGCAAAAACTAGTTCCTTAAAACTTTTAAGATGAATCTTAAACATATGCAAGCTTAAAGAACAAATGAAAGATATCACATGCACAAAATAAAAGTTCATAACACCAGATTTATATATGGAAACCCAAAGGGAAAAACCCATGGTGAGAATGTTGCTACAAGATACTATTCTAATTCAACCTCACAAAAATTTATCTCAAACTGAACCTCACTAGTTACATTCTAGGACACTAATCCTAAAGAGACACCCATCCCCTGTTCTGAGCTCCAACTCATAATGAACTCATTGATCATATATTTAAGGGTGAAAACCCTAAGGAGACACTAATCCCCTAACTAAGCACCAAATCAACCTCACTGTTGATACCAACCAAATAATTGTGTGGAGCTACAATTCCATTTGATGAAAAATAGATTCATAACAAAATCTGGTTCTGTTCCTTATTGTAAGTCTTACCTACAACTACTATTACTTTGCACAATACTTGTATGTGAATTCTTCATCTCAGTCTCTCATTTTGTGTCTAGATTCTTCTATTTGACACTCTAGCTAACTCCCTTTCTACCCCTTTTTTCTATGTCTGAATATGTCTAATTGACACTATGCATAGTTCTTTTTCTGTGTCTCAGTTTTTGTATTTGACATAATATTTAGCTCTCATTTTTTATCATATTTAAAAAAAAAACTTAGATGAGTCTCTTTATTTTATACATTTTACATTCATGGCTTGACTCTTCTCCTTCCAAGTAGAATAACTATTTGTCTTATTTTTTCTCTATCTCTTGGAATTCTGCCTTAGTTACTTTGATTTCAATATTCACAATAAGTAAATGATTCTAAGATTAGCCGATTTTTGTTTATAAATCATTAAAAAATTGACTGTTGATTTCCTTCAACGGTCATGCCAGATTCTTATAATTAACTCCATCAGATCTTCAAATGCTTTTTGGATTTAAAACGTGTCTATCAAATCTTAAGACTCTATCTCCTATAAACCGTTGGATATTCTTATATGCATGATCCTTACTTAACACACTGGTTAACTATCAAGCTCCTTGCATCATCTCATTGCCTCCTATGTCTTTAGATCACTTTCATTCCATCAATGTCGTCGAAGATGGTCAATCCTTAACTAACCACTATGTCACTAAATAGTGATCACTTTGTTCCATTTGGGTCTTTATGATTCAATAGATCTTTCCTATCCAATCTCCCACATACCGTCTGATCTTAGCAAATGCATGAACCTTAATTGACCATTGTGTCACTAAATAATGATCACTTTGTTCCATCTGGGTCTTTATGCTTCGTTTGATCTTTCCTATCCAAGATTTCATGTACCGTTTGATCTTAGTAGATGCATGAACCTTAACTAAGTCAGTCATTAACCTTCAACATGTAGACCTCATTTTGATTTTTTTGGTGACAATGAAATGCTTTCACTCTATCGATATCTTTAGTCTTGCTTAATATTTAACTTGCCTTTGAGTCATTAACCATCAAGTAGTTTAATGCCTTTGGATCCTTTCACTCAATTGTATCTTCTTTACACTATCAAGCGCAAGCCATTAGATCTCCCAACTAGCTCAAACTTTACCTTTAACAATCTGCCTTTTAGGAGTTCAACGTAACATCCTTTGGCACTAATGAAAGTGCCCTACACTTCTTTTGAATTATCTTTTAGAGACTTTGTAATGGTCCTTTAGAGCTTCTCAAGGTGCCCTTCAGAACCTTTTATTGTGGCCTTTTTGTCTAAGGGGCTTCGGGAAAATTTCCTTGACAAAATACTGAGTGCTCTTTTTCCTTCAATTTTTTATTTTGGCATTTTTTTAATGTACCTTTTGGGGATTTTCAAAATGCCCTTCAAAAACTTTGCAAGATACCCTTCAACACCTTTATTTTAGACCTTTTACTTATGGACAATTTTCCCAACGAGATGTCATGTGCCCTTCGAGAACTTTGAATTGCCCTTCAATTCTTCACTCATATCTTTTAGGACTTTTGATTAGAACACATACCCTTCATAACTTGTGCAAATGTACCCTTTGGAAACTTTATTTGGGTCACTTACCCTTTGACACTTTTGAAAAACTCCCTTCAAAAATTTTGTTTGGGACCCATTTCTTTCGGGACTTTTGTTTGGGACAATTTTTCTGATAAAATGCCCTTTGAAAAGACTTAAACAAATTCCCAAAAGAATTCACCAAAACACTCTTTCTAAAAGATAACTTTGATACATTCTTTCTAAAAGAAATCCCAAATTACAAAATCAAGTGTGGAGACTAAACATTTTCTTGAAGCACTCTTTTCGAACAAATGCAAATTTGTAAAAATGACTACGTGATCAAACACTGTTCAAATGCTTGGGATACCTACTTTGCACCTACATAAATTTTACTTCTCTCATCTGCAAGACATGAAACTTGGTCCACCAAGACTAGGCACAAACCTCAATAGCCTGGTGTGATTGTTTTCTTTAGATGCTACCTTGTATGCAAATGTTGTCACCAAAAACCTGGGTACTCAACCATATCCAAAAAAATTGGAAAGGCATTCTTATGACTATTCTTGGAATTCAAGGTACACACACAACTCTATGAGGTCTCGAAAACTTGACCATCCAGCTCAACACTTTTGTCATTAATGCATGCACATACATCTTTTGTCATCAATACCATGACATAAATGTCTTCCTGAGACTTTGATCTCAACCATGACTCTTAGATTGCCAACAATTGTCTTCAAGCATGTGCATGTGAAGTCAAAAGTTGAGGAATCTTTTGACTCATGTGGATACACATGGGAAAGTGGGGAACATGTGTACTATTCCATATTGAGGTCACATGCAAAGTGGGGTGTATCATTTTGGATCACATGGAGAAAGTTAAAGTGCATCATGAAGATTCCATGTGATGTTGGACCTTACACATGTGAGAGGCAACTTTCACTATTGATGAATAGTGAGGCCACATAGAGGGTGGCACATTTTATCCTCTCTATTCTTATTCTCTCTATATGGAAAATGTTATTAATAACATAATCTTTCTCATCGTAATTCATCCTATTAGAGGATCCATGCAAGCTTGTGCTTGCATGTTTAGAGGTTAGATCCTAGAGGCATTGTTATGCTTGGTTCACAACCTAAATGCTTCAAGTGTAAGCATTAAGTTTCTGGAGGAGCTATTGTAGAAGAGATTTGATGATGATAAATATGAAGTTTAAAGCTACCATTTTTCTCATGGTTTTTTTCCCTTGCTTATTTGCAAGGGTTTTCCATGTAATCTTTGTGTAATGTGTTCTCTTTCTTGTTTATGTTTTTGTAGCTTGTTTTTTTGTTTTAATTACTTACACTCTAGGATGTCTTATTCCTAATAGATAGCTCTCAAATTTATAATACTAACAAACAAAAAACATTCACACAAAAAGTTCCTAAAGTACAAAAATTACAAATTTTAAAAGACCTAACCAAGTTATCCACACAAGTGCGGATTCCTAAGTCAAATAAATTACAAGCTAAGCATAATGAAATTTATAACAAACCATCTCTTACATATGCATTCAATAAAATGACATATAATTATTTAACATTCTTTTTTTCCATCTAGTTGGTAATTCTCTTAAGAAATATGAAAATCTAAACTTTCAAAAGAAAACACAGAATGTGAAATAAGTTGAATGTCAAAATTAACCTTCTCGTGGAGTCATTGCTAAAATTCCTAACATTCCTACTAGAGTTTATATTACTTTCAATGTTTCTTATATTTTTCCTAATGTTTCTCTCATTCCTCAAAGTTTTGTTGTTACTAAAATTCTTCCTATTTCTTAGCATGTCCATATTATTTCTCAAAGTCTTCAAATTTCCAAATATGTTTCTATCCTTCATATCTTTGTCAAAATCGCTAAATTTCTAAAGTCCCTCTTATTTATAATGTTCATAAATTTGTTTCATATGTTACTAATCCTTCTATTTTACAAAAGTTTTCTATTCCAACTTATGCCACTACTCCACCCACTACTTTTATAAATCCTAAAATGAATACCATGATGTATGCATTGCATGACTTGCAAGATAAAATAAAAAAATATTTCTTATGGTTCTCAAAAGAAAAATAGCATGGTGACTTATAATGATATTCTCCTTGACCCCATATCTTATGGAGCCTTTACATATCCCTTATAATAGGCTTTTTAGCTCCAAAATTTGAATTATTTAATGGAAAGGGAGATCCTTCTCATCACATTAGAGCATTTCATGCCTCTTTCTTATAATTTACTAATGATAATGAATTATTTACTATGTGATTCCTTTTAAGCTAAAAGATTATGTGCTTGATTAATTTTATGCTTTTCTAAGTGAATCTATACATTCATCCACAACTCTAGTTGATGATTTCCTCTTTCATTTTTGAATCAATGTTAATTATATGGTTACATTTATGGAATTATCTTAAATTCAACAAGAATATAGTAAGCACACTGAATATTATGTGTTTACGTTTAAGACTATCATTACTAATATGAGTCATGAGCCACCTGATAATGAAATTTAAATCATATTTTCTCATAGTTTTCTTCTAATTATTAAAGAAAATTTATGTTCAATTCTTATACTTCTTTTGATGAGATTTTTCTTTTTGTTAGAGAATATGAAATCAAGTTTTTTGATGCAAATATATTTAAGTATTTGTATACACCAAAATTTGGTACAAGGTTTTTTATTAAAATATTTTAGTGTGGTATATGTATGTAGATCATTATGATATGGTTTCAAGGTTCAATTGCATAGTTTTGAGTCAACTTATGTTTACAAATATTTCATAAGTAGTGGTTCACAAGAACCCATATCTCATGAGTATAAATGGTCCACTCAATACTCATTGCATCTAGGTGATACACACAAGAGGAAAGTCATGGTGTGTCACCCCTATGAGTATCACCTACATGAAATGAGTGTTAAGTGGACCATTCATACTCATGAAAGATGGATTATTGTGAATCACTACTCATAAATTATTGGTCAACATAGATTGACTTGAAAGTACATAATTAACTCCTGAAATCATATCACATAATTTGATGCGCTAAGGAAAATGACCATTTAAACATGGATTATTAGCTCAAATTAGGTACTTATTGACACTTTTTGTGTTTTTTCATTTTCTCTTTCTTCTTGATGTGGCCACTTCCTCTCTTATTTCTTCTATTTTATCTCTCATATGTGTTTTTGAATCCCTTCCTCTTCTTTTGTTATTTTTATACCTTGACCACATTTGTGGGTCCCACAAATATAATAGTTATTTTTTGGAGTGCTTTTCCCCCTTGTCCCTTTTTCATTTTGTGTGGGCCTATTTTATTGGTTTTTCCCTATTTTATTAGGTCAACTTGCATGTTAATAGGTTCTTAATTAAAAATTTGTAAGTATATACATATAGATCCTCCTAAGGGAATTTTAAAAGGGAGGCAATCAAGTCATTTCAAGTTTTGGGCACACTACCAAAGTATTATTTTTACTTTTCAAGGCTTTCAAATGATAAAGGTTTAAATTTGATACATATTTGTACTAAGAGAAAGCATTAACAAATGTTCATATAGTTGCATTTGATTATCTATGGAGAGAATGTGAAGTCCTATCTCTCATTTGGGTTGGGATACACTCATGAAGCACTAGAAATACATTGAGCCATGTATCTAAGCATGAAAGATATATAGATACAACCCTCACAAAGGGGCCCAACCTAATTAATTACACATTTCTTTAGTTTTTGGTTATTATCAGGGTTACTTATAAAAGAGGTCTGATTATGACATATGCTCACACCAATTGAAAAATTTGAGAGAGGCACCTTGCACATCCATAAAAGACAATGTATCCCATAAAGTTTTGGAAGTTGAAAGTTAAAATTGCCACATTCATATCAAGTTAGCACATTCAGTAAAAAATTACCACATTCAGTTAAATAAATATAGTCAACCACATTCATGGGTCCCATAAATTTGTTCATCTACAAGAAGCACTATAATTTTTGGTATTTTAGTTTACATAACTCCAATACCTTCTTTTTAGCGTTTATGAGCACTATCAAAACCTATGTATGCATATTTTAGTTAATTTTCTTTTTCTTTCTCTTTATTTTCATTATCATTACATGTCCATAGCTCAATTTTACTTTAAATTATGTTTTTGGCATTATGGCAGATCCATTTATTGTATTTTACTATATTTATCTATATCTCCTCTGTGTTATAGTTTTAATAGGCTGTGTGTGATGTAATAACCCTTAAACCATAATTGTTCAAAAAATTTGGTGAATCCCTCTAGTTTCAAACTTATCAAACTCACAGTATTATATTTTTTCTTCCCTTCACTTATTAGTGTCCAATTTTCACCTTTCAAATATGATTTTCATATTTTAGTGTGTTGTGTTCATTTGATCTATCTTTAGTCCTCATTTCTTGTGCTTGTTCACATAGCTCCTTAGAAAACCCTTCTATAATTTATTACCTTGCTTAGGGTTTGATTCTATTATTCCTTATAGGGTTTTATTTTGTGGTAGTTTTAGTTGTGATTTATAAGGATTTTCTTATTTATTTCCTGTGTAAGGATTCTTCTTGCTTGTTTCACATATTGTGCCCTTCCTTAGTTTACCTCATGTTTTATATTAGTAACATGGAATATTTTAATGTAAATAATAAATATTTTGTGAAGGAAAATATGAATGCTTTGGATGGTTAAAATTTTGATTTTACATGTGAATAAAATCATAATGATGATATTGTTGAAAATATTAGAAGTCGTGTATTGAAAAATCCTTCCTCCTTTGCTGAAATTCTAAAAATTGTAAATGAAGTAACTAGGGTAAGTTCCTCCCATGTGAATAGTTTTGATTTTATGCATGTTAAATATTATTATCCTCTTACTTATAATCATCATAGTGTGCCCATGTTTTAAATTGATAATAATTTGTCTTGATTAAATGAACCTCTTAGATGCTCCATTGTTCCAACTCATGATATATTTGCCATGATGCATGTGATATGTGACTTAAAAAGAGAAGTTTATTCTTTATCTCTCATTTTTTATCCATCTCATGCTAGGATTAATTATTAATGTTATACCTTGTAATTATATTCCTCATAATGTGATTGATACTCCTATCCTATATGGCTTTGTTATATCGAAATTCTAATGTCATAATTAAATATAGTCTAAAACTTCTCATAACCTTTTATTAGAATTAGATGCACAAAAACATATTTTAGATTTATTAATAAGTGTGCACATATATAAAAATGTCTTTATAATTTGATGTAACCCTAATCTGACCTCAATCCCTATCCACACATCCAAGACAAAATGAAGTGTGTAAATTAAATTGGCACAAAAACTCTTGATTGTTATTCCTACAAATATGTGATAAATGTAGTTATAGGCATGTGGGTAACCCATCCAAAGTGAGATAATATTTTGCCTCTCTCTTTATGATAATGATTAACCATTTTTTGGTACAATTATGTTGTCATAAGACTTCAACAAGTGAAAATAGGAATAAAAACATAATATGCAAGCTTTTTGATAATTGTGCAAAAGATATGATCAATGTGTGTAGTGTTAAAATGACATATATTTATATATAGGCATATTGGAATTAAAATTGAGACAAATTTATACATAGGCCAATGAGGGAGAGGCAAGAAATTCAATAACCAAGGCACAATAAAATATGGAAAATGGCATAAAAGATCCACAAATGACATGAATGTTTTTGAACTATTTCGAAAAAGGTTGAGGCCAATTTTGGATTCCAAAATAAAATAGGACAAAAAAAACCTTGAAACATTTTTTTGGACAATTTAAAAACATCCAAGGTCATACAAAGGCAAATAAATAGTCAATTTATAGGTTTTCAAGAATTTTTTATTGAATGGAAGTATTATCATTGACCCAAAATGAATATAAAATAAAATTTAAGGAAAAACTAAGGCAAAGGAAGACAATACGAGGCACAACACAAAGTAAAATGAGCCTAAAAGGTCCTAATGAAAAGCAAATGATCCAAATGCATGAAAACATTATAAAAATATTGTAGCTACATGACTTGTACCAAAAATAGGTGTCTACATAATGCCCCACTTTGATGTGCATGCATGCATGTGTATCAAATTAAAAAAATAAGGGTATGCCTAGAAATTATATGAGAAATTTGGGAGTTACTTTATGATCATTGAAATGATTCACCCATGCTCTAATGTTGACATTTTGAAAGTAGTTGCAAGAAAAAATGCACAAAAGAGATCAATGTATTTATAGTTGTAACCAATATAACTAAATAGAATAAATAAAATTAGAAAATGAGAATGAATACACCTAGCAGTGTGTGACCCATGTTGCCACTTTTGAAATTTTGTAACTTAAACTTAAACTAGAACATGAACTGAAACTAACAAATTAATCCTATTTACCCATATATGAGGTAAGCTTTTCTTCTTGGCCAGATAGGAAAACATATGGTACATATAATCTCTATAACTTGTAACTTATAACTTTTGTAACTAGAAAAATCAAAATAATTTGATTATATTCCCCCCCTTTAAGGTGATGGATGTACTTGCATATCACTCATATCAAATGAATTATTCATGTGCACCATGTGTAACACATATAAAAATAACAAAGATCCCCTTTTAAGATCGAGTGAAGAAACCCTAAAACTAGACAATAAATCAAGGTCTGTTGCATGGTTCTAGGTTATAGCCTCTTGCTACTGCCCCTACTCCTTTCTACCTCTTGAGGCATGGCTCCTCAATCCTAAAAATGAATGGTCTCACGACTTGCTTACCCTATTGATAGAGTTGGCATTTTGAAGAACATTGTGGCTGATGCTATTACAAACAACAAGCTAGTGAAAGCCAGAGCATATCTCTGTATAGTCAAGAGATGGGAAGATGTACCCACAATAGAAATCCCAAACAAAAATATCAGTGAAAAGTTGATTGATCTAGCTGAGAATGCCCTAGTTGGGAAATTTATTGGAGCATGCCCCATACCCAAAACACTGACATCTTGGGTTGATTGCGAATGGAGACAAAAAATAGCTAAAAATGTAGAAATCTCTTTATGTGGTAGGGGATTATTCATAGCTATATTTAATCTAAAATATGTTAAAGAATTAATCTTCAGAAGTGGTCCCTAGTTTTTGGGTTCTTATGACTTATATATAAACTATTATAACCCCAACTTCGATCCCTATAAGAAATCCCATTCAATATCCCAGTCTGGGTGCAACTTTCATTCCTTCCACTCCATTTCTGGCATGAAGATGCTTTCCAAGCTATTATAAACACAATTGGAGCTTATAAAATGTGGGATGAACCAAAATTAAAAAAAATCTCTGTGGAAAAAATCTCTATGGAGGTTGACTTCCTCAAAGGCCTCCTTGAAGTGATTAATTTAAAAATGGGAGATCTCATTTTTTCTCAGAAGCTAAATTATGAGTAGATTCCATTCAAGTGTAGCCTCTGGCATGAGCATGGTCATTTTATGAGGGACCACCCAAAAAATTCTAAGGAAGCAAAGCAACAAGATGGTATAATAAATGACTTTCAATAACTGAGTAAGAAAAATAATATAGGGAAAAGGAAAGAACTTCCATCCTCAGAACCTTAATTTATGAAGCCCTTCTAGGTTTTAGATTTTGTTGATGAAGAGGAAATAGTTCAAGAATATGAAGGAGAGCCTTCTTAGCTAGACAAATCTAGTAAAAAATATATAAAATCTCCTTCCTCCTATCCAAAAGTATGTGAAATTACTCTCCCTTTGAGTGAGCAAGGGTAAGAAGAACCAAAACAATCTTCTATTCCTTGCTCCAGCCAAAAATCCAATAAAGGTATAAATAAAAACAATCAAGTGAGAACAAAAGAAGTAGAGGAAAACATTACAATAAGCAAACAAGTAATAATGGAGATGGTCCTCAAAACAAAAAACAAATTAGGTAAGAAATGTTAATCATTTCATGAAATATTAGAGTTATGGGAAATGACCACCAAAAAAATTGTATTAAAGAGCTTACAAATCTGTATTAAAGAACTTCAATAGAATAGAAAACCAGATGTACTTATTAATCAAGAAACCAAAACTAAAGATAAATAAGCAACTTCTTTTTTTTAAAAATTATGGACTACAAGCAACATTATTGTAGTTTCATCTATTGGTGCTTCAAGAGGGATAATTTTTGTGTGGTCTTCAAAATTTCATTTAGAAGATCATTCTCAGAATCGTCACTAGATAAGAGTCTAATTGAGGGATTCAGCTTCCAATCAACTCATCACTCTCACAAATGTTTATTCCCCAAACTACCTAGTGGATAAATCTAATTGTTGGAGCTCTATTCATGAAAATGCTATTCAAAATCCTCCAATTAATTAGATCCTTGGAGGGGATTTTAACTTGGTTCTCAACCAACAATAAAAAAGAGGTGGTCTTCTTGTCAGGGATGGTGATAGGGAAAATATGGAGGACCTCATGAGCAACCATGACCTAGAGGATATCAAACCTAGATAGGGGAAATATACCTAGACTAACAAGAGGCTTGGAGCAACTTATATAGTAGTCAGGCTTGACAGATTTTTGATATTAGGAAGTATTTTAGAAATTTTCTTGTTGACTCTCTCAAAGATCTTACCCAATCTTACTTCTAATAATAAGCCTATCAATTTGAATCTATATTAAAAGACCAACTGGGGTCTAATCCCTTTCAAGTACTCTTCAATTTGGTGTAAATAAGAAGGATTTGTGTAAATAGTTACACAAGTTTGGACTAAACCTAGGCATAACTTTTCTGGACAACAATGGGTTAAAAAAATCAACACATAAGAGAATGCATCAGACATTAGCTAAAAAATATTGAAAAATCCCCAAGTAAAACCTCTCTTAAAACCCAAATTGAAGAAATTCAAAATAAAATAGAATAAGAAGGCCTCAAAGAATGCCTTTTTTAACAATAACAAAATCTATCCAATCAATTACACAGAGAATTAAATCCGGAATGCTTTGGCTCAAGGAAGGTGATCAAAATACAAAATATTTCTTTAGGAAAACATAGCAAATAAGGAATGCTAACACTATCACAAAAATTAAAATAGAAGATGACCGTCATATAGAGGATGTGAAAGAGGTCAAAGAGCACATCTTAAACCATATTAAATAGCTCTTCTTTGAAGAAAACATTGATAGGGAATAATAGTTAAAATAAAATTTTAGAGTGCATCTCCACTACAATTCTGAGGAAGAGAACAAAGATTGTTTTAAGGAGGTGACAATGGAAGATTTAAAAAAGGTAGTCTTCAGCATGAGTAGAGACAAAGTTGTTAGCCTGGATGGGTTCAATGCAAATTTATACCAGGACTTCTGGGAGGTAATAAAAACTGACCTCGTAGAAATGGTGGAATATTTCAAGAGAAATCAAAGAATTCATGGAGGTATCAATTCTACCTTCATAACCCTTATCCCAAAAGATGCTTAGGCCATGAGTATTTATAGATACAGTCCTGTCTCCCTATGTAATTCTTCTTATAAAATCATCTCCAAAATCATATTCAAAAGGCTTGCTAGTTGCATCCCTCTCATTGTTTCTAAAGAACAAATAGGTTTTGTTGCTTTTAGGAATATCTTCAAAGGCATCATCCTCACCCAAGAAGCTATACACTCAAGTAAATAGAATAACAAAAAAATAGTGGCCATATCAAGCTAGACATGGCAAATGCTTTTGACAGGATAAATCACTCAATGATTTTTAGCACTATACATAAATTGGGATTTAATGAAAATAATATAAGGTGGATTAAGGAATGTCTTAATAGTCCTTCGATGGCTTTATTGGTTAACATAAGTCCCACTAAATTCTTCAAGCCAAATCAGGGATTGAGACAAGGCTGCCCCCTCTCCCCCTACCTATATATTTTAACAACTAAACTTCTCAGTAGATCTTTGGAGTTGAAAAGATAGCAAAAGCAACTTCTTGTCATTCCTACTTTTCAAGGATGAAATAAGCTTAACCATGCCCAATTTGTTGATGATACTATTCTTTTAGGGAGAGTAACTTCTCAAATTTCTCAAAGGTTTACTTCGATTCTCAATTCTTATTTTATGGCCACATATTGTTTGGTGAACTCTTTCAAATCAATTATTTACCTCTCTCATCCTCATTCTATAGAAGCTACCAGTATTTCTAGGATTTTGGGTTTTAAGATCAACACTGATCAAGCTTTCTTTTATCTTGGGGTTCCCATTTCTTTCAACCTCTATAAAGCTCAACAATGGGAGAAAATCCTTTGTAGACTGAAAGGTAAAATTAACCAATGGGCTAATGTGTGGCCAACTCCTTCTACCAGAGTGCTCATTAACTCTATGTTTTCTGCCCTTCTTATTTACTAGATGAGTATCATAAATGCTCCATTGATCATAATGAATAAAATGAAGAAATTAATAATAAATTTTATGTGGTAAGGTGGGAAACATGACAAAAAAATAAAATACCACTTGGTCAAGTGGGAATAAATCATCAATGACAAGAAAGAAGGAAGACTTGGTCTGAGAAGTCTCAAAGAACACCAAAAGCTTTGGCGGCCAAAATACTTTAGTGAATGACAAAAGATAAAAATAAATGGTGGGCTACTTTCCTCTGGGAAAAATACAAATGCCACTTCTCTAATGGAAATCTATGTGCTACCCTAGTTTACAAGAAAACCTTAATCTAGAAAATTTAGAGAAAGCTCTACCATTAATATCCAAACATCTATCCTAGATGCCTAGGAATGGGGAGAAAATTCAAATCATTGAAGACAAAATAATGGGACAGCTTGGCCTATAATCTCAAACAGGCTAAAATAATGGTTTATTGATCAAAACATTCTCTATTTGAATCAAGTAATGGAGTTATAGCCCTTCCCAAGGCTTAAATATGCTCATGAGATTAACATTCCTTCTTTACTTAAGGAGGATTGGTCTAATTTTGCTTCCTCTTTGGAAGGATGTCTCCCTTTAGACTCAAATAAAGAGGATAAATTAATTTTGGGAAACATTTCTGGAATGGGAAATTATACAGTGAAAGAAGGCTACAAGACTCTTTGTGGTTCATTCCTTCTCATCCATATATGGAACACTGAATCCATGCCAAAAGTAAACTTCTTCTTTTGGCTTGTGCTTTAAAACCAACAACTCACCCTGGATAATTTGAAGAGGAGGGGTCTTACGGGCCCTAATTGGTGCACTCTTTTGAAAGTGTCTGAAGAAAATAGGGTACATATTTTTCACACATTATTCTTACACCACAGAATATTGGAATAACATCCTAAATAGTTCCAAGATTCACAACACAACTCCAAATTCTTTTCAATAAGTGCTTGATTTTCTGCCCAAAGCTCAAGGAGAAAATATAGCAGCTCAATGGTATCCCTCTATCAAACACTTACTTTCCAAGTACATTTTATGGTGAATATGGAAGGCAAGAAATACAATAATTTTTAGAAATCAATTCACTCCTTGGGTTACCGTCATTTCCATATAGTCTTCTCTCCAGGAGATAAACAACTTAGGTTCCAAAATTTTCAAGAAAAAGTAGAACTCCCTCATGTGTACTAGGTTTTTCTCTCTTTTTTGGTGGGGCCTCAAAAGGCAATCTAGGATAGGTGAGCAAAGGTGGTATAATTATCTTGAACAATAAATATTTCCTTAGATTTTTTGCTAGTTTGGGCTCTACCATTAGTAATAATGTTAAAATTTTTGCTCTCAAAATTGGGCTTCTCTTGGCTAAGGAGAAAGGGATTGACACTCTCTAGGTCTTTGGAGACTCCCAAATTGTTATTAATGTTGTTACCACAAGGAAATATAGCTTAGTAAATTTGGAATACAATGTGTTCTTCATCCCAACTCTTTTAAAAAGCTACTCTAGAGTGGATTTTCAACATATCAGAAGAAATTTTAATGTTGAAGCTGACAGACTAGCCAATATTGGAGCCAATTTTCAAACTAGGATTATGAATATTTGACACTGTAGTGATGAATGTAGTAATGTTCATGACTTGATCATAACTGGTTTATCTAGTGGCACCTTATGATTAGAGAACTCATTTAGATTTGGTGAATTTGTTGCTCCAACCGGGGTCCTAATGGTCATTGGGCTATCCTAAAATCATGCTAATTGTAGTTTCCTTTTGTCCATTTTATTTTCCCTTGTTTTCATTATATCCACCCTCTATTTTGGTCTGTTATTAGCTTTGCTTTGTATTATTGACTTTGTGAATAAATAAATACTTCTTTTTATAAAAAAAACACATAAAAATAAAAAAGTTGTAATAATCATGAAATCATAATGTAACCACATGTATATAATAATAGAAATATGCAATCATGTAAAACTCTATATGTAACCTAATATTTATATATTGAAGTCAAATAATGGAGAGTAAGGCTGTAAAATTAGACGGGTAAGTGATATGCCCCAATGTAACTATAAAATATAGTAATGAATCACACACTAATTTTTCCCAATATGGATAAGATATAATAATGAAGCACTAAATAGATGTATGATAGAAACCATGGTAATGCATGCACCAATAATAGTGTAACACAAGTAATAGAATGCATGATATAGATCATGGTACCAAACATATTAGGACATATCATAGTCAACCAATGTAAACATGCACAATCATGTAATCACATTCAACATAAGTGACCAAAATAAAACAAGTAATAAAACACACATAAAAGACACAACTCAACTAGAGGATCCTATATATATGAAAAAATAAAATAAATTATGAAAACCACACACAAGCACATATAAGAACAAACACACACCTGTAAGAGAATGAGCAAACATAAGGAAAATAAGAGAACACATAAGGTAACCATATAGCCAACCACACAGGATGTAAGATAGAGAAATATGTGCATAATGAAATATGTATCTATATATGGTAATGAAAAAATATGAAATAAATAACATGAATCAAATTGAAATCTTCCCTTGACATAGGCATGCCCATAATGTAAGTATGCCCTTGAGTGTGGGCATGATGAAGCCACAAACCATTTGTATGGACATAATCATAGGTAATATATATATATTAAAAATTACCATGAGAAACATGTGCATAAACAATGCAAATTTAAACCTATAATAATAGGTAGATAAGTATGATATGTATCAATAATAATAAATCTTAATGTGATCAAAACATATGAAGGGCATAAAGAGCAATTATACCTTAATAAAATAAATTTAGGATCTATAGACACATGGGTGTAACATGCCTCTAATGTAAATGCATAACTAATAAGTAAAATAATAATATGCTCTTGTATTAGCTAATGAATGTAGGCACACCAATGAACTACCCCCAATGAATGCATGACATATATTATAGAAATGTAAGTGAGAATATGAAACACCTACATTATGTGGATCATGGAAAATACAAGATCCAAGAATATGTGGTGGTTGAACAAAATATATGCAAAGCAAAGAAAATCAAAGTGAAGTAAATGAATTAAAATGTCAATAAAATAAGACTCTTACGACAAATAATTAGTAAGTAGTCAATAAAATCCAAGTGGAAAATAAGAATTATGAAAAGTCATAAAATAAAGAAAACAATTAGTCAAATTTATATAAGTCAAAGTAATGTAAAATAACATTCCACCACAGTGCCCCTAAAGGACATTGCAAATCCATGTTCATATGTACATAATATGGGTCCCGTATCTACCATGTGAATAATTAGATGCAAATAAATGATAAATTATTAAATACAAAAGTGTATTAGACAATATAACCAATGAAACCATAAAGTTTGGAATAGTCATCATAAGATATATGTATGAAATAAATATCATAGTAAAGTACTGAATCTAATAAGCCTTCATTATCAAAAGTTTTATTTTTGACACATGGATATGTAGCATTGAATTTAGTTTTCTTTGGACATGTATGAATAGATTCTTACTTCTTTTTTATTTGAATTTGATCTTGATGCATAATTTTTGTAGGTGCCCATTTAAGTGTGTTTTGATATGTAACATGATCCACTTTATGATCATGTTTTCTATATTGTTTCAAATATGTTCTATTTATTTGGATTGTAACTATATCACCTTGATATTCAAATATAATGTGCTTATGTGTACGATCAAGGTTTTCATTTCTTGTAACCATGGATTCCAAGTATAGAATTGTATTGCATAACAAAAAGTAATATAAGAAATGTGTGTGTAAAAATTGTAATGGATAATGCAACATAACCTAATGACTTTGCCACATGTTCTGTAATAGATGTTAATACTAGAGTTAAATCATCCAAATTATATCCAAGTGTCCTAAGGAAATCAATGGTGTAACTATTAAATTGAGTTTTATAATTGATCATGATTTATTGTTATTATTTACCATTTCTATAAGCACGAATGACAAAAGGTTTGGAATGAGATAAATGTGGCAATGAGGTATCCTTAAGAACCATAGGGGGAATGTCATAATGTATAGGGCATTATACAATGGAATTTATAATTGCCTTGTGGTTTCTTTGGTATGTTAAGCACAATATCACCAATACCAATAAGATAAGGGATATTTTGTTTCAAATCAATCCATTTATCCATTATATGAGTGATGATTCTATCATAATCACAAAATGACCTTGAAGCATAAGTTCATGGAAAATGAGTCCTATTATAACACTTAATAGAACATAAGACAATCATGATATTATCAAAAAAAAATTCAATAGCACTTTGATTATCTTTGACCTTTTGAAATTGTAGTGGTCAATGAGAAGAAGGCATAAGATTATTTGTAGGTGTCACTGTATAATTATCCAATGCTTTATCACTCTTATTGATTGACACATGCCAAGTGTTGATACTTGAAGTATGATGAATAGAGTTATAATGTGAATCATGAATCTCATAGCTGAGTACATGTGATCAGAAACTTCATCTTCAAGTTTTATAACTTATAACAAATATGATTGAAATATTTTTAAGCATGAAAAAATACTTTATCCTTGAGAGGAGGAAAGATACTTCTAACAAAAATATTTTTTTTCTATAGATCTGTTGATTGAAATATCAAAAAATTCATGCTACCCTTGAATATAAGAATATAATCATGTTTTTTCTTAGATTGACTTTGATGAAAACATAAAATATACTAAAATTTATCATGTAGTCCCATATTAGTAATAAAATATGATAGAAAACCCTCTTCCAATTTAAGGATGGTATGTAGAAAACCACTACATAGATTTTGAAACCAATCTAAAGAATGACCAATTAATCTTATAGAAAATATTTTAAGCAATATTCTATCACAATAATGAATATATAAAACTTAGGCATGAAAAAATGACATTGAAGAAGAGAATAAATAACCTTATGAACTATAATTTGGCCATATATAGCCTTAGAATCAACCCAATGACTGAAGGTAATAGACCCAATATATAAAGCTTGTACTTGCCTTTGTAACTCAGCTATTGGGTGCATCATTGTAATATTCTCATGAGATATCACAACCAAACTATAAATGGGTTCATCAAGGTGTAAACACCTAATTTTCTTACAATTCATGTAATTGTGGCATCTTTATCAGGTCTTGGTACATCTGGGTAATTTTCTTACTTTATGTTCCTTTAGGTATACTTTCATTCATATTGAATCCTTCATAGTCTTGTTTCATCTACATTTTTTAATGAACACCTTCAAATCTATCAATTGTCTACCTCAAGATCCACTGAGTCATCTTTTAGTTCACATCTTTATTTCATGGTATTTTTTTGAGTTGACCATTTTCATAGTCAGTTTGAAAGTGGTTTAGCCACTTTTAGGGAGTTTAAAAGTGGTCATTTATCTTGTGGACCCATTGTTCCATCATGTGTTAAATTTCATGACTTGATTATGATACGTCATTTTTATTTATGGTTGACATATACATCAATGTGGCCTAATTTGAATTCAAAGGTGTATATATATACACATGTACCCTAAGTCATTTGGGATCATCAACAACTAGGGGCATTGATAATATATTATACACATGTTTCAAGGAGCTTTCGCACACTATTATTTTTATCTTTGCCATCTATTGGAGGCTTGTGGTTTCATATTTGTACTAAAATAAGGTTGCATTAAAGATCATATATTATTCATTGATTAATTTATGGAGAGAAGGTGGAATCTTCCCTCACTTGGGTTGGGTCATTCATACACACGGGAACTATGTTGATCCCTAATTTTGAGTCTGAAATATATGTAGTTGCTATCCTCAAGGGGGTCCAAGCCAATAACCTTTCACATTTTCTTTAGAATTTTTATATTGTAATGAATTATGATTACATTAAAGGAGTATATATTAAAATGAATTCATACTTTGGATATCAGGGACATTATTGTAAACTTGTGTCACTAACAAAGGATTCTATAATTTTTTAGACCCCATGGATCTATAGAGCCAATTTTGTAGCAAATTTGCCACTTTCAACTAGGCTTATCACTTCTGGTGTAGTTCAAAACTAGTTGATCCATTTAGAGACCAGACACAAATGGGCATCATTAAAAAATAGAGTATATTTTTTGGGAATTCTTTTATACTATTCTAGAGTCTAACTTCTATCATCATCAATCATTTTTAGAACTAAGGTAAGTTATATTTAGGTACACATCTCTCTTTATCCATATATTTACCATTTCAAGGTGCCTAGTTTTACTTCTCCATAGCTATCAAGCACATAGGAAAGTTTAAATTATCACATTTATCAAATTTAGTTAGATTTCCCTTATGACATTATTTTACTTAATTGGCATACTATTTTGTACAATTATGCACCATTTTTGTAAATAAATTGGTGAACCCATCAATTTTTGAACATATAAACCTCATAATTTCATGTTCTCTTTCCCCTTAAGATGTTCTAATGTGGCTATTTTAGATCTAATTTATATAGGGTTTTTCTTTATTATTGTAATATTATTAGCCCTAGCTTATTTCATGTTTAATATGTTTACATATTATGCAAATTAATAAAGCTATATCTACTATACCTATTATGAAAATCAATATATTGAGTGGTGCAAATATTAATTTGGTTCCAAATCTATTTTTTTGTACTCGTGTTTGTTTGAATTAGAAAATAAAAATTATTAATGGAATTCATGGAATAATTAAAATGATATAAATGTAAATAATGAAAATGTATATGTTGAAAATGATTTTGATGCCAATTATTTTGATGATAATGCAATATATGACAATTCTATGAATAATAATGGTGTTAGTGGACCTCATGGCATACATGATGATGAAGTGAATCAAGAAAGAGTCAAAAGACTTGGTCACTTTAGATAATTGATTAAGGATTGTTCATATAAATTAGAAGACATATTTATTGTGTTAAAAGGAGTTCAAAAGCAACATTTAGCTAAGGAATATACATCTAATAATGAACATGTTTCAAAAGGATCTTTGAATGTTTCTATTTCACCTATTATAATTTCTCATTCTCTATTAGGTTGTGAAGCTTGTGCTTCTATTGATCCTATTTGTATATCTCCTCTAACTACTTATACTCAAGTTATTATGAATATTCCTACATGACATAACGCTTATTATAAACCTCTTACTATTTCTAAACCTTCTTGACTTACTTCTCGGGTTACATATTTTGGTCATGGTCTTGGTCAAAACATTCTAGGTTATTTTCCTTGTTGGAAATGTGTTGTATATTTTTCATGATTTAAACTCTAATAGATTGTAGATTCAGAATGGGGCCATATTGGACCATATTTGGGTGGGTTTAGACCTTTTTTTATATATCCCATGTTTTTGGTACCATGGTATTGTAATACTACTTTGACGATTACCAATTGATGTGGTTATATGTACTTACATATACATTAGGGAAATGTAGAACTTGGTAATGCATTATCATATTGTAAATGGTTGGGTTAATATAATAATTTTTTTATTATGTTGGGTTTTTTACATAAAAGGATTTTCCTTGGTGAAATTGTGTGTACTATGTAATCTTATGTGTATACCATTTTTTATTTTGTTATCTTAAGGTTTCAGCTAGTATTGCTTCTCTCATTTTAGTTTAACAGATCTATTATTCTCTTCATTTGGTATCACATCTATGTCTTAGATTTTTATTAAGAATTAGGTTTTGCTTAACCCATGATAAATTACTATTTGAGTGGGAGCTTTGCATGTGAGAATTTTTTCATGTAAAGGAGAATGATGGGAAGCACAAGGATATAGATTTAAAAATTCAACAATTAACATTTTGAGCTATGGAGGATCAAGATGCAATATATTCTTATGGACATAGATTAGTGGATTGTTGTATTACATGTGCAACCTACAATTATGAAGTTAAAAGATTATAAAATATTGAAAGGAAGATAAATAGTTCAATTAGATTATGTCTTTTAGATGCAGTTTTGATGAATGTCTTGATGGAGAAAACTTATAAATATCTATGGGAGAAGTTAAGAAATTTGTATCAGACAAAGCCTCTTGTGAATAAAGTATTTCTCTAATAAAATTTGTATTCATTGGGAATGAATAATGATGACTCTATAGTTAAACATTTGAATTTTTTAAATATTATTGTAAGTGAGTTATATTTTTGTCAAAATAAAAATGTATAACTGTTATCTATTCTCTACTCAACTCTTGGGATAATTTAGTTATGGAAATAACCATTGCATCGATATCAAAAATTGAGGACATAACGAGAGCCTTATTATTAGAGGAAATGGGGGGAAATTTATTGAGGAGAATCAAATAAAGGATGCCTTATTTCTAAGAGGCCATGAAAGAACTAAAATAAAATCAAGACATCCAAAGTCTATAGGTAAATATAAAACTATAATAAAAGATAAGAGAAAATGTTGGAATTATGGTAAATTGGGAAATTTTAATAAATAATTCAAATATAAAAAGGTTAAAAATATTAATTCATCTGATTATTCTTAGTCTGTAGAAACAAATCCCTCTAGTGAAGACTGGAGATTTCTTCTTGAAAACTTCAAGATCGCAAGCATATGATGATACATGGTTGATTGACTTGGGTGCTTATTTTCATATGAACCCTCATAAAGAGTGGGTTTTTATATGAAAATATCAACAAAGATAATTTATTCTTAGGAGAAAACTTGACCTATAAGATCATAGGTCGAGGGAGTTTCAAGTTTATGTTTAAAGATGTAAGGATTGAAACCCTCCCCAATTTTATGCACATCTTATGTTTGACTAGAAACATAATATTTGTAATTAAGATGAACGATGTGGGTACATATGTAGTATTTAATAAAGACAATTGTAAAATGATTCATGGAGTAATGGTATTATCAATATGAATTCATATAGGAACACTATTCATGCTTAAGGCAAGAACTGTAAGTGATGAATATAATATCAGAATGGTTCTTGAGGTAAACAATATTTCAAATCAATTTCTTACATCTCTTATAGGGAAGACAATTATGTGGTATTAGAGGATGAGACACATTAGAGAGAAATGTATTTGAGCACTAGAATATAAATGTATGGTTAAAGGAATTTTTGACTACCCATTATATTTTTATTTTTGTGAGCATTGTGTGTTTGGTAACAAAAATCGAGTGGAGTTTCCCACTAGTGCTACAAGATTAGAAGGGATTTTGCACTTAGTGCATGGTGATGTGTTTGGACTTGTGAAGGTTCCATCACTATGAAAATATCTATATTATGTTTATTTTATATATGACTACCCAAGAAAAAAATGGGTTTATTGTATTAAGGCTAAATCTGAGGTTTTTATTGAGTTTAAGGCTCATGTTGAAAACTAGATAGAGAATAAGATTAACGCTATTAGGAATGAAAATGGTGGAGAATAATACTCAAATTCTTTTGAGCAATTTTATAAGGATCATGGAATAATAATGAAAAATACAACTTGATATACACCATAGCAAAATGGAGTCATAGAAAGAATGAATATGACTTTGATGGATAAGGTGAGAAGCATGCTCAGTGGTGCAAGATTGGAAATATATTTTTGGGTAGAAGGAATTATGATTTCTTGATATTTTATCAATAGATTGCCCACATCAGCCCTTATTGATAAAAATCCAAAAAAAGCATGGACTGGTAAGAAACCTTCTCTCAAACATCTTATAGTTTTTGGTTGTGATGCTTATATATATATATATATATATATATATATATATATATATATATATATATATATATATATATATATATATATAAGGAAAAAATGATTAAGTTGGACAAAAAATTAGCAAAATGTATCTTTATAGGATATGGTACTAGGGTGAAGGGATATAAGTTATGGAACCCTAAAATGAAGAAGACTATTTACAGTCGCAATGTTATCTTCAAAGAGGTAAAAAGGGTTCCAAAATAAGGACATCTAAAGGATGAACCTAAACATATTTAGTTTGAAAAATAAGATGGAGAAGAAGTGTTTGAATTCAAAGTAACTATAGAAGATGAACCAAAGAAAGAGTTTCAAGAGGAAGATTAAAATGAAGTTGAGGAGGAGGAACTAGAAGATGCAAAACCATAAATTCTAATCTTGATAAGATAAGATCAGGTGAGAAGGATACCTAATAGGTATAGTCCTCCTAATTTTAGTTATGTATTCCTTTATTTAATTTTGTTTGTTATTGATGAATACCTCAAGACTGTAAAGGAGGATTTCACCTCAAAATAAACCAAGCCTTGAAAGAAGGCTATGAAGGAATAAATAGAGTCCTTAGAGAAAAATTAGAAGTGAGACTTGAAAAAATTACCTCCCAAAAGAAAATATTTTGGCATAAATGGGCAATTAAGAAGTACAATGCAGATGGGAGAATGGAGAAGTTTAAATCTCACCTAGTAGAAAATGTATTCTCTCACATAAATGTAAATCATTTTGATGATTTTCCCCCCTTTTTGCTAAATTACATTCAACTAGATTTATTCTAGATATTTTTGTTGTTTTCAATTTGTAAATAGAATAAATGGATGTAAAGACAACTTTTATACATGTTGAGATTGAGGAGTAAATATACATGATGCAACAAAAAATATTTAAGATAAATGGAAAGGAAGATTCGGTGGTTAGGCTAAAAAATTATCTATATAGCTTGAAGCCATCACCAAGAATGTGGAACCAAAAGCTTCATAGGTATGTGATGGGACTTGGGCATGCAAGAAGAAAAGCTAATCCCTGTCATTATTTTAAATAGGAAGGTAAAAAAAATATTATCATAGTATTGTATGTGGATGACATGTTGTTAACTGGTAATAATAAGGAAATTATCAGCTAAGTTATGTCCCATTTATCATCTCAATTGATATAAAGGATCTCGGTGTAGTAAAATATATTTTGGGCATGGAAATTAAAAGGGATTAGGTAAACATGAAACTATGATTAAATCAAAGGAAGTACATTGATATAATACTAAAAAGGTGTAAGATGTAGGAAACTAAGCCTGTTAGTACTCCCTCTCCTATTGGTTAAAATTTATCTACTGAATAATGTCCAAAAATAGAAGAATAAATTAAACAATGTCCCAAAATAGAAGAATAAATTGAGGACAAGTCTCTAGTCTCATGTTCTAATTTTTTTGGTAGTTTGATGTATGAAATGGTATGTACAAGCCTAACATTGATCATATAGTGGGAGATACTGAATAATGTCCAAAAATAGAAGAATAAATTGAACAATGTCCCAAAATAGAAGAATAAATTGAGGACATGTCTCTAGTCTCATGTTCTAATGTTTTTGGTAGTTTGACGTATGAAATGGTATGTACAAGCCTAACATTGCTCATATAGTGGGAGTAGTGAGAAAATTTATGTAAAATATGAGAAAGGAAAATTGGACTGATGTGAAGAGGATCTTTAGGTATTTATGTAGGATGTCATACTATGTAATTTACTATTAGGGTAATGTTGGTGAAGTAAAACCTTGAATCTATAAGGTTTTATGGATTTAGATTTGGTTGGAGATCATGGTTTTCAAATATATACTAGTGGGTATGTGTTCAACTTGTTTTGTGGAGTTGTAAGTTAAACAAGTAAAAAATAGGCTAATGTTGTGATATCCACCATAGAGGTTGTGTACATAACAATTACTCAAGTAAGCAAGGAAGTAGTTTAGATTCAAAGCATAATTTATAATATTAGGTTTGTTCAAAAGGTTTTAAGGATATATTATTATTCTTAAAGTGAAATCTATCTAGAAAAGAACCCTGAGTATCACTCTAGATTGAAACACATTGATGTGCAATACCATTTTGTAAGTGAAATTATGGAGGAGGAGAAGTTTTAATTAGAGAAGGTCGACACCAGTGAGAATTTTATTGATTCATTGATGAAGGATATGATTACTTAGAAAGTTTATTAGTGTAGAAAATAAATGGGAATAAATACCCTTAACTATTGAATGTATGGTTGTGTGGCTCCCTATGGAAAATATTCAACAATTATGATATTTTTAAAAATGTGATGTATGTTTTCCATAATTTACGCTTTGCTAGACTGTAGAGACGGAATGGACGTTCTATTGGTAAGTATTTAGTTGGTTTTAGCCCATGTTTTTTATATCCCATGGTTTTATTAACCATGGTATTTTAATACTACTTTGACGCTTACTTGAAGATGTGCCTATATATACTCACACATATAATAGAGTAAAACAAAACTTGGTAGTGCATTATCATATTGTAAATGATTGATTTAATACAGTATAGGAGTTATTGTGTTGGTTTTTTACTTGAAAGGATTTTCTAAGTCATATGTACTATGTAATCTTGTGTATATGGCATTTTTTCATATTTTGTTAGCTTAAATATTACATTAGTATTTATTATCTCATTTCAGTTTATCAAGTGTATTTTTATCTTCATTCTTACACATGTTCATCCCAATTTGGATGCTACACATGTTAATACTTCTCAAACTATATTGATTCAATAAGTTATTAAATAAACAAATTTCTCAAGGATCTCAAATAACTAGCCATATGATCACTTCTCATGAAATATTAAACAACCCATTGGCTCATGAGGACCTTATCTACCCTTTATCTACAGATTTTATTGTGCCTAAATTTGAAGTATTCAAAAATAAAGGTGGTCATTCACAACATATTAGAGATTTTTATGCTTCATGTTTTTATTTTGTGCAAAATAATATATTTTTGACTAAGATCTTTCCCAAAAGTATCAAGGACTATGCCTTGGATTGGTTTCATGCCATACAATCTATCTACATGTGTCATTTCAATTATTTTTGCTACAATTTCTTGCCTCATTTTTTTTATCAACATTATCCAAAAGGCCATGTTTTCACAACTTGTGCGACTTAAATAAGGACCTAAAGAGCCTATAGATGAATATGTGTTTAAATTCAAAATTATGATTATGAAGATGTCTCACCAATTACCTGATAGTAAGTTAAAAATTATTTTCTCCAATAATTTGCTTCAACCTATCAAATACAAAGTCATGTTTAACATGTATCTATATTTATATGTCATTTATCATAAGGTTTGTAGGTATGATATCAAAATTTTATAGGCCAATATGTTTAAATATGGGACTAATGTCCCTACCTCTATTGGATCCAGATATCAAGGTAAATAAAAATTCAAGACTAAGGTTAATGATACACCTAATTTTCAATATAATAATGAGGGAAAAAAAAGTAGTAAACTCAGTCTTAGAACCACTAAACAGGCTTGTCTTTCCTTCTTAATAATGTTGAAAATTTACAAAGTTATTCAAGAGTCCTCACTAGATTCTTAATGGTCATTTGAATGCAACATGATCTCTTTACCTCAACAATGTGAGATTGAAACTTCTTGGCCTTTAATTAATCATTATGATGTGAACACATATTATGACTATAATAGATATTTGGGACATACTATCAATTGATTTTTTGCATTGAGACATAAATACAAGATTTGATTGATTAAAAAAAAAATCATCTAGAAGGAGAAAATAATACATTGAATAAATCGATTTATCCACCAAATCAAGATTTTAAAATATTTGATAATCCACTTCTTAATCATGATACTAAAAATGAAGATAATGTTCACATGATAATACCCAAACAAAACCCAATAGTTTTTTATTCTCATATTTTATGTGGTTTCATATATTTGGTTACAAGTACAAAAAAAGAGGTTTCATCTATTACTTTCTATGAACATGACATTCCAAAAGGTTATTTAAACAATGTTCCATTAATCATACATGATTTTATTGTTTAACATCCTAATATTACACATGACATTATGGTTGACAATGTTCAAGTTTAAACATATGTACAATGTCATTTCTCACCAGTAGAGGGTACACTCATCAATACTTACTTGAAAAAACCTTGGTTCTTAAAGGTTATGATAGTATCACACAAACACATATTGGGGTTGTCAAATTAATAATCATTGTAGGTTTTAAGATCCTTTTAGTAGACTTTCATGTATTTTAGGATATAAAGACATATGATCTATTACTTAGATCCTCATGTCTTGATTAAATGAGACATATCCCATCCATATTACACCAATGTATTAAGTTTATGCATGATAATAAAAGATTTAATATTCAAGGCACACCTTATAAGGTAGTTATTCAATAATAATGTGAGGTATTACCCAAAGTTCTTCCTAAACAAAAAATTATGAAACCTAAAGTGATGATATCTAGAGTTATAATACCCACTCATCCAAATCACAAGATAGTCTTATTTCAACCTCTTACGTGCGTTCAAGATAACGTACCTCATATGGTTTTAGTTAGATGGTCCAAATAAAGTGTTTCTAGTGAGCCCCTCCACTCTTCGAACATATAAACACTTAGGGTTTACTTATTTTTTATCCCTCTATGGCTTAATTTCTTACTTATACCTATCATTTTTATTTTTTTTAGATTTAGGTTAATTTCACTATTGCTTCATCATTAGCCCTAACTTCCTTCATGTTGATCATGTCTATATCTTATTCCAACTATGAATGCTAGATCTACAAACCCTATTAGGGGAAGTAATAGGTTGAGTAGTGTTAATTGTGATTTAAGTCAACTTCATGTATTTCTTATTCATGGTTCTTTGAAATTTAAAAAAAGTGCTCATGAAATTCCTACTTCTTCTACTATAGTTTTGAATGCAAATGTTAATGAATAGTTCAATATGAATGTTAATATGAATGGTAGTATGCATGATGATGAGGATAATGTCTTTGATAATATGCATGGTTTTAATGATTTGATCATATAAGTGTTAATAGACATGCTTCATGTAGAAATGTAATTTAGCTACACCCTACATCTTTCTAGTCCATGTTGTTAAGTTCAAATAAATATGAAATAAAGAATTGGCTAAGAAATTTACACCTAAGAATGTTACCATAGATCCTTTGAAAGTTCTTAATCTTCTTATTGGAGGATTTACTTATACATTACATGATGAGGCTAGTGTTCCCACTAATCATTATATTCCTCCATCAATTGTTACTTCTGCTTAGGTTACTCCTATTATTCCTTCACATCCTACTACATCTCATGTACTTCTTATGACTAATGTACCATCACAACCTATTCATAATGCTTTATCTCTTGATCTTGGTCTTAGTCAAAATACCAATCAAACATCTATTCATATCAATGTTAATCATATGGTGGTTACTATAAATGCTACAACATATGAGATTACTTACATTCAACAATCTCCTTAAGACATTCAAGCTCAAATTAGGTTGCTTACCCAAGGATATCAAAATTCTATTATTTGGCTACTTCTCAAGATATATTACACAACCCATTGGATCATGAAGTCATAACTCACAACTTTTCTTATGGTTTTCTATTGACTATATTTGAACAATGAAATGATAAGGGTGATCCTTTGCATCACAATCATTAGTAATTTTATTCATGCTTTGGTTTTGCTCACAATGATTTAGTGATGACTAATCTCTTTACTAGAAGTCTCAAGTAATGTCTTGGATTGGTTATATGTCTTACTTGTAGGTATTTTGTGTCACTTTAATGATTTGGCTTATATTTTCTTAGCTTATGTTTCCATAAACATTATCCAAAAGGACACCTTTTCTCAACTTTATCAAATTAAACAAAGTCCTAATGAGATGTTCCTTGAGTGTATGATTTGATTCAAGACAACAATTACAAACATATATCATCAAACACCTGATAGTCAGATAATTTTTTTTTTATCCAATAGTTTTCTTCAGTAACTCAAAGATAAAGTTATGTTCAACACTTACCAATCTTTTGCTGAGTTTTTCCACATGATTCACAACTTTGAACTTAATATTTAAAGGCTAGTATGCTAAAATATGATCCCAATGCCATTACCTATACTACCTCCAAATATTAGGGAAAATTCACATTCTAATCTAAGGCTAATGATGCTCCAACTTTTCAAGCTAAGAATGAGGCCAAAAATGTCAACTCAATTTCACAATCACCTAACATGATAATTATTCAATAGTCTAAAGAGCATAGGCAATTTAAAAGGTTACCTAAGGCTTATAATAAAGTGTTTAAATGGTTTCTTAATTGTAACATGATATATTAATCTCTGTAAAGTGAATTACATACTTTTTAAATTTTCTTAAATGATATGACGTAAATGAATATTTTGATAACCATATATTTTTTCAAACATTATACTAATAAATGTTTTAAATTTAGACATAAGATACAAGATATAATCAATAGTAATGTCATCTAATTTGAATGCCACAAAACTGCATTCAATGAATCTATCATAATGCATAATCAATGATAGTAAATATTTATAAATACATTATTGAATCATGATACAAAGAAACAAGACAATGTCCAAATGGCTACATCTATACACCAATCAATGATTTCAAATGAGAATCTCATCGATAATATTATAGGTATGGTTACTAGTTCAAAAAGACAATGTCCATATATCATATTATTTGACCACGATATTCTAAAATATGTTTCAAATAATGATACACTCTATATACATGCTTATATTGATTCACATCCTATAATTACACACAACATTATGGTAAATAATGATTCAAGTCAAAATTTTAATCAGATGTCATTTATTTCTAGTTGAGGGTATATTCAATTAAACTTATTAGGCAGAATCATGGTACTTAAGAGTTATGATGGCCTTATAGGAAAAACCCTCTATGGTATTACCTTACTAGTCGTTATAGGTCCTAAGACCTTATTCGTATGGTTCTGTGTATTTTCAGATAGTGGGACATATAACATATTACATAGATGCCTATGGATAAATAAAATGAGATAAATCCCACCCATATTATGTATTGACTTTATTTTTTGTATAATGTAAAAGTGTATACTATTCACAACACATCTTACGGGTCACTTATCCATAGAGATCAACCAACATACCCAAAATTTAAATTGAAATGAAACGATAGGGATTAATCTAGCATGGAGACCCATTATTAATAGGTTAAAAAACATCATCTCTTAATATAGTGTGATCCTCCTCATGTTCATTTGAGTCTTTGGTTTGCAATTTGAGGTTTCTTGGACCTTTTACAAGCTCAAAAGTTAAAATTTGAACTAAAAATTAAACTTTTGAATCATTAATAAAATTTAAATTAAGGGAAACTATAACACAAGATTAATACACCTAATCCAAAATTAATTTTAAAATTATCTTCACCAAGACATTTGTCTTTTATTTCCTTATCAACCTCCTTTGAAACAACTCTCGCCCCCCTTCCAATGCATACCCTAAGGAACTAGTTTTAACTTTTTGTCATTAATTTCACATTTGATCATTCTAACCATGCAACATTATAAAACATTAATATCACTTATCTCTATTTAAACATCTATGAACACAATGGAAATATTTATAATGAAGTTTGTCTACAATTCTATTTATGTAAAATTCTTGATGATGAATCATAGATAGTGATTTGAAAGTGTCGAATCAAAAACTATGCACATAGTTTCACCAATAAATATCTGTTATTAATTATTATGGACTTTAAAGCATCTAATCTCTTATAAATTTCAATATTTGGTACAATTATAGCTAGTATACTATGTGTGGATACTTAAACTTTGACATTGGTACATGCTAATTTCAAAATGGATGTGAATGGATCTGAGTTAGAGCAAGTACACATTTAGCTGTTCATCATAAGCATTGATGTTAAACCATAAAAATTTGTGTCTACAATCCACTTTTTCCATAAATTTGGATGGTATTGCAGTAGAACTAGTACACGTTTAGTTATTCATAGTAACTACAAATGTTAGATCATTGGATGTTGTGCCTATAAGAAAAAATTGATATGCAATTGAATGGGACAAAGCTAAAGTAAGATAATTCTATGCTAAAGTTACTATAAGGGTATCTATTTGTAATTTATATGAAAAATAAATAAAAAATTAAACTTAAAGGCAAATTTGAATACAAATTTTGATGGGTTTAAATTAGAGATGGTATAAGTTTTAGCTCATGATAACTATAAAATGTTCTATAGTCAATTGAATGTATTTGCACAAAAAATGGGATAAATAGTAATCATTTGTTGTTGTCATATACTTATTCCACAAGTACTTATATTTTCATCATTTCAAAAAAATAAATATTATTCCTAAATGCATTCAAAATGCACATAATTTCAAAATCATTAAATGTCAGAATATACTAAATAAAGTCATGGAAAAAACCTAAATTAACATTCACAAATGACCATAGCAAGTTAAAGGGACATAAAATTGAAATAAGAAATCAAGAACACTAAAATTCTTCCAAAAACCAACTTTTTTAAAATATTATAAAACTAAATCCATAATCAATGTTAGACCTATGAAGTAAAAGAACCTTTGCAGAGAGAGATATGCCAAATTGACAAACCCTAGAGAAATTAGTAAATACAAACCCATACTATATAAATATAGGAAGTTTCCAAACTTAAATAGAGGCAAAGGAAGAAACCTGAACAAGAACATGGAAAAATAGTAAGTATGACTACTTTGTTTGTCATAACTTAAATCTTATTCTCATAAAATTTAAATTTGGGTTTTATTATTAGAGATCAAATGCACACACAGAAATTTTTTTGCCTGTGAGTTATATGTTATTATAATTTGAATATGACATGATGAAATATTTTATAAATGTAAGATTATAAAAGATCTTAATATGGTGTTTACTTAAGACAAGCAAACAAAAAACTAGAAGAGATATACCTAGTTTGAGTAGACAATTCCTCTATCAAGCCCACACAAACGTTATCTAGTGTAAAAGACACACGTGCTAATTTTGCACAAATTCATTTTTAAAGGGATTGGACACTAATATAAATGTGTATTTGGAACATGTTCCTAGATCTCATAAGATTTTAATTGATGTCTAATAAAATTGTGTCAATCCCAAGTAATGCCATGGGTTTTAGAGGACCAAACTAATTTCAAAAAAATGCATGCAACAAGTGGCTAGGCTACAACTCGTTATTATAGCCAAAATCCATATTTTAATAGGGTTTACTAATTTTATAAATTTATAAAAATTTAATTGACTATATAAATATAAAAATTAGCATTAAATTAATGTCCATAGATGATCAAAATGAGTCAATGGAACTCAAACATACAATCAATATAACTAGAGACAATTAGTGTTGGCTAAGAAATATTTGGTGTAAAATTATACTCCCTATACTCCATATTCAAATTAATTTTTAAGACAAGCAAACAAAAAACTAGAAGAGAGATACCTAGTTTGAGTAGACAATTCCTCTATCAAGCCCACACAAACGTTATCTAGTGTAAAAGACACACGTGCTAATTTTGCACAAATTCATTTTTAAAGGGATTGGACACTAATATAAATGTGTATTTGGAACATGTTCCTAGATCTCATAAGATTTTAATTGATGTCTAATAAAATTGTGTCAATCCCAAGTAATGCCATGGGTTTTAGAGGACCAAACTAATTTCAAAAAAATGCATGCAACAAGTGGCTAGGCTACAACTCATTATTATAGCCAAAACCCATATTTTAATAGGGTTTACTAATTTTATAAATTTATAAAAATTTAATTGACTATATAAATATAAAAATTAGCATTAAATTAATGTCCATAGATGATCAAAATAAGTCAATGGAACTCAAACATACAATCAATATAACTAGAGACAATTAGTGTTGGCTAAGAAAGATTTGGTGTAAGATTATACTCCCTATACTCCATATGAAAATTAATTTTTAAGACAAGCAAACAAAAAACTAGAAGAGAGATACCTAGTTTGAGTAGACAATTCCTCTATCAAGCCCACACAAACGTTATCTAGTGTAAAAGACACACGTGCTAATTTTGCACAAATCCATATTTAAAGGGATTGAACACTAATATAAATGTGTATTTGGAACATGTTCCTAGATCTCATAAGATTTTAATTGATGTCCAAGGAAATTGTGTCAATCCCAAGTAATGCCATGGGTTTTAGAGGAACAAACTAATTTTAAAAAAATGCATGCAATAAGTGGCTAGGCTACAACTTGTTATTATAGCCAAAGCCCATATTTTAATAGGGTTTACTGATTTTATAATTTATAAGCAATTAATAAACTATATAAAGATAAAAATTAGCATTAAATTAATGTCCATAGATGATCAAAATAAGTCAATGGAACTCAAACATACAATCAATATAACTAGAGACAATTAGTGTTGGATAAGAAAGATTTGGTGTAAAATTATACTCCCTATACTCCATATGCCAATTAATTTTTCACAAGTTTTATACTTCTAAAAAATTATAAAAAATTACTCAAGTCCATAGATAGATAAAATATATCATTAAATCAATGTCCATAGATGACCAAAACAGGTCAATGAAACTCTAACATACAATCAATAAAACTAGAGATAACTAGTGTTGGATAAGAAAGATTTGACACAAAATGATATTGAATGTGTGTCATATGCTGATTAATATCGAGTTAGAAACATAATTTTGAATGATGATTGATGGTGAATCATGGTCACAAGATCAAAGAGAGTTGGTGGCATAACCATCTCAATAGTAAGACATTAATTCACCACAACTTTTCTAGAATGTTAGGTCAAGTTAATCATCAATATTGTGAAGTGGTTTTTAAACAAGGATAAATAGCAATGAGATTGAATTATATAGTATTTTTTATATATTGATGGATGATGGTGAATATGAAATCATAATCACAAAAAATCAAGGAATGATTATGACCAATATTGGTATGTAATTGAAAAATGAATGAAAGAAGTCTATTAATATCCATGAATGACAAAATTAGATCAATGGAGCTCATAAGTATAACAAGTTACAATAAAAAATCACATAACTAATAGGATATATGGTAAACCCTATTTTGTGCATATCCTAAAACCATTGACTTTCATGAGACCACATCCATTTGACACATTTTGTCAAATATTTCTTATGCCTTCTATATGCATCCACTTTTTCCATACATGTCTACCAAGGTACTTGCAACTACAATAACTAACAAAAGTATGTTTGTAATTATGATTTGATGGGTGTTTATACCCTATTAAAAATCTCTCATTTTTAACCCATTAGGTGGATGTTGGCAAAAGTTGTAGACTCTAAATTTTGACTTGATAATTTCATTTGTTAAAATGTTTCAAATGCCTTTTAAACAAACCCATTTTTTGCATATTCTACAACCATTACAATCTATGAAACCATGCTTCTTTTAGGCATTTTTTCAAATAATTCAAGTGCCTTGTGTATGCTTCCACATTTTACATACATTTCTCCTAGAAACTTATAATGACAACATCTAAGAAAGATCCATTTTCAATTATGATTTGATGGATATTGAAACCCCCTTCTAAATCTCCCATTTTTCCATAGTGTAGGAGGATGGTCAAAAAAGTTATGGAGTTTGGATTTCCACCTGCCAATTTCATATGTTTTAAAAATTCCAAAGATTTTTCAATAAATCCATTTTGTGCATACCCTAAAATGATTACATTCCATGAGACTACATTTATCTGATTTATTTTTTCAAATAGTTTGTACGCTTCCACATTTTACATACATGTCTAATAGGGCATTGGAAACTATAAGATCTGACAAAAAACCACTTTCAATTATAATTTGATTGATGCCCATGTCATGTTCCATAGATTTTATAATGGAAAAAACTATGGTGTCTGCATTTACAGTTGAAATTACATTTTCTTGAAGATTTCCAAGGCCTTCTCAACAAACACATTTTGTGTATATCCTATAATTATCACATTCCATGATCCCACATTTGTTTGAGGCATTTCTTAAAAAATCCTTAAAGCCTCGTCAAGAATAGTATTTTGTGCACATCCTACATCATTGATTCCATGAAACCACATTTCATTTTAGGAATTTTTAAAAATGGTTCACATGACTTGTGTATACTTCCACACATTTCATACATGTCTACTAAGGAACTTGTAACTATAACACCTAACAAAAATTCTCTTTCAATTATGATTTGATAGATGTCCATACCATGTTCCAAATCTCTTGTTTTGGCATAGATTTGTAGTTTATTGGCAAGGTGGAATAGATCAGGTTTTCAACCTATTGTGTGCATTTTGGTGAAATAATGACAATGTTTCCTATAGATAACCATGTCTTTAGTAAGCTACAATGATCACATTCCATGAGAAAATATTTCCTTAAGGGGTTTTAACAACTAATAATAAATTATCTAATAGAACCCATCTTGTGCATATATTACAATCATTGGTTTCCATGAGACCACATCCCTTTGAGCCATGTTATCAAACAATTATTATTCCTTGTGTATGGTTTCACATTTTTCATACATGTCTACCGAGGCACTTGCAATTTGCTTTAAAATTTTCAAGACTTTTTTATCAAATCTATTTTATGCATATCTTGAGATCATTGCATTCCTTGAAACCAATTCTCTTATAGGCATTTTGTCAAATAATTAGTGTGATTTCATACCAACTATTGATTTCTCTTGTTTAAGGGTACATTCATTCTAAATAGTGATTATAAAGAGTATCAATTATTCATAAATGCTCATTTTTGTTGAAATATGCTAATGGTCATGTTTTTTCAAATATAATATTAGTAATCAAATGTTTAAAATGAAGGGAAATCTTGGTTACCAATGTAGAATAGAGCATCAACATAAGCATATGCCTTGGCCTTTTCACACCTTCATGAGCAGCTTTTTAGTTTGTCGAAGAGAAGGATTTCATATTCCATGCCTTTATGAGTAATTTTTTAGTTTGTTAAATACAATGCTTTCTTACACTCTAAGAGATTAGCATGGATGAGAGTGTAGAATACTACATTAGGAATTGTAATATGTCACTTTAGGATTAGATTAATTATCTACTTCATGTAGTCTTTGGCACTCACTTTTGTGTTCTATTAAACTTAATTTTTCCATTACCCATAGATATTGGATGTTTATATTACAATAGGCATTGGAATTTGAGGATTATATTAAGCCTTCAATGAATATTATTTGGGTACTCATTTGTACTAGTAAGCTTTCTTCTTGCATTAGTTTTAGTTAACATGTTTCATATTACATTAGGCACTTAGTTAGCCCATTTTAGGATTAGATTAAGCATCAACTTCATATTTTTTTATAACTCCATATCATTAAACTTTATTCTTGCATTTTTTTTAGGTACCATGTTTATAATTCATTAGGCCATATTGGTATAACATTAATATTCCTCTTTATATTGTATGAGGTGCTCAATTTGTACTATTTGGAGTTTTCTTCTTGCATTATTTTTAGGTGCCATGTTTATACTACATTAGGAGATGGATTGGGCCATTTGGGATTGATATTATTTTGGGTACTCACATTTATTGCATTGAGGTTTTATCTTACATTGTTTTTAAGTACTATGTTTATGCTACATTAAGTCATTTTTGGATTGGACTTGACTATTTTTGGAACTTAATGTTTTGGGTAATCTATTTATAAATTAAAAATATTTATTCTTGCATTGGTTTTAGTTTTTTTGTTTGCAATGCATCACAATTTGGGTTAGGCCATTTTGGGATTGGAGAGGTCTTTTTTAGGATAAGATTTGGTAATTTCGAGATTGTTTTAGACCATTTTGGGATTGAGTTAAATCTCCATATCAAACTGATTTTGGTACATAATTTTAATGGTATAAATCTTTATTGTTCCATTTTTTCTTGTTATAAACACCGACATTTAACACAAGACCATTTTTTATAATGTCTTATCCTTAATTTATCATATTTTGCCTGCTTGTGTATATTTGTGTACTTCTAGGACTTCTCCAACCCCACATTAGTGTTCATTAATCCATTGAGCCTTAAAATAACATCTAAAACTTATCAAAATATATCTATTTGCATCATTTCACTAAATATCATCTATTATAATGCTCTTTAATGAGATTTGAGCCTCTATTCATTCAATGACAAACTTTCACCCTATGTGAATCCATCTTAGGTAGATATCTGCCTTTCAAGAGTCTACCCATTTGTTTTTATATGTCATTTTTGCCATTTCAAATGATCCCATGACTTTAAATTTAATCCTTATCATTTATAAATTTGATGTATGCATACAACTTGTCTTAGAATACACTATGTGTATAAGCTATCATAAACCATTTTAAGGGGGAATCAAATAGATCAACTAAGAAGAGAAAATTATATTATCAAAGATCAAGACCTAGAATAGATCCAATCATTAAGCTTCATCATTCCTCATACTTCAAGTTGAGCTTCATTGAGTCATATATTACACACTTGAAATGAAGTTATATATATTAGTCTTTCACCATCCTCTTGTACCAAATGAAGGTTTTAACTTACATGTAATTACATCATCACTTCTAGGGAAGAGTTGGTTCAAAACCCTTTCTCAAGATATTCTATTTACACTCACTTATAAATATGTGGAAAATTGATTCCAAAATTTAGGATACATAGTTTTTAATATCATTTCGGTGGTTGATCTATTCCATAACCCATTGTTTATTTTGAATGATGAGCTAGGTCAAAAAAATACTAAATTCATGATATCCTGCCCAAAAAAATAATCAAATTAACTTACAAGAAGATTAGAAATAAAGAATTAAAATAATAATTTAAAAAGTGTGAAACTCTATACAAGTTAGAGTCAGTGAAAGACAGTCAAACTCAATAGTACGATTCTACCCAATGTGAATCTGCCCAGGTTAAGCCCACATAAATATTTAGTCTAGCCAAGAGCCCCATATTTCATGAGAAGAAAACAAATAGTCTCTACAACCATATTCCAAACTCATATATTTGTTATGCTAACCAAGAATGATCATTTCTTATCCTTTATACCTACTTTTCATATTCTATTTCATTTATCATTGTCATGTTTCTATTATCAGCAAATTAGATACCTCTAAATTATGTAATTGTATAGTTATATTGTTAGCTATATTCGTTGAAATCATTTATTCTTTATTTTTCATAAAACCATAATTAGGGTAAACATCAATAGTGAACCCTAACCTTTGCTTCCATTCAAGTGGGTCTTCACAATCACTCATTCCTTTAGGGTTTTCTACTTTCATTCATTTTACAAATTATGATCCTAGGATTTATTCACCCTTCCTATCCATAGGATTCACATACCTTTGTGTATTCACCTCTTAGTTTTTAGTGGTTTACATTAGCAAAATTATTAAGAATGCTATGACTTTCTTAGAAGCTAAGTTAAAACATCATAAAATTTCAAAGCATAAAAATATTAATGAATGCATTGTTAAGTATTTCAAATAAAAATTTCTTAAAATTTCTAATTTTATTTGTGAAATGATTCATAATTCTAAAGAGCTCATGAATACAAATGTTTCATGTGTAGATACCCATAGAGTTTGTACTTGTGTTCCTACATCCTCTATGCTTTATGATGATTGTTTAAATTATACTCCCATGAAAATTAGTGCACCTCTGGCCATATCAATGGTAAGACTCAACCTTTGAATGAACCTGTTGATGTTTCCCCTTAGGCCTCCAACATTTTATTGGTTGAAAATTTGATGAATGTATTCGCATCTACATTGACTTTAGGAATTAAAAAAATCTTAGCCCAAAAATGTTTTATCTTAGGATGAGACATATTGGGGGGATACTAATTATCCTTGATACATGAATTAATGCTTCACAAGGTTTAACATGGGCTTAAACTCATACATATTATGAAATTTTCCTTGTAATTCAATTTTACTTAATTTATTTTACTTTAATATGGTTTCAATGCATTTATCCATCTACTTGAGAGTGTTACTACATATTTAGAGTTCTACTATATGTGAGATATCTAGATACGACATTTCATTGAAGTAAAGATCAATTTTAAGTCTCATCATTCACATTGATTCTCTCATTCATGATCTAAGGTTTTTTCACTTATTGCATGCCATGTTTGACACTTAGTGTCTCACATCCATACATTTATGACTAAACTTTCATACATCTAATGCTAAATAGATACATCGATATACATGGAAACCTATTTGCAATCATCATCAAAACTATAAAATAACAAATACAATACAAAATAAAAAAACATTCATAAAAGACAAAAAAACATTGCTTTTATCTTAGTCATATAATGCATATCATGCCTATTTTACCTATACTGGAGGTTTTTTCTACATTCATGTTTGTGGGATATAATTTTCATGGCATGCTTTAAGTTGGTGAGATGAAAAATATTTAGGTTAATATGGTTATGGACTCATTCATGCCTCCCTATGGGGGTAAATTTCTATACACAAGTGATTATTACATGATGACATCTTTCTAGCATTTTCTCCAATTACTATATAGAGCCATTCTATATAGATCATATATCTAGCATTTTTTATTACATAGAGTATAAATATATTGATTGTGTGCATGGATATCTACACATATTTATTTCATATTAATATTACATTGATGATTACACTTTATATCACTTACCTTGTGATTGATATTTTTATGTATATTACACCTTGGGATCATACCATCCATATTTCTATAACTAAGATTTGGGCCTCATTGATACATATTTATTGTCTTATAGTCTTGTACATAAAATTATTATTCTATATGTTATGTCATACATGTGGCTTCCTCCTATATATTGGTTGAATTATTCTATCTTCCTCATTTGACACATTTGTGTTTGACTTCTATTCTCATTGACATTCTTCTAGCCATTTATTTCATGTTGCTTGCCATGTTTCATTTGCCTCATTTGTTTGATTTTTTATCCCATTCTAAGAAATTGTGTTGGCTTTCTGATAATGGCATCACATTTTTTGAGACCTTATACCACAACATGCATTGATTTACAATGGAAGTTTTAAGTTGTTTAAAATCCTCTTTATCTTATTTTTCTAGTTTGCAAGCCTTGCTCCTCTATTTTGTACACGGTCATGTTCCTTCTTATTTTATTTATATATCTTCTTATATAGATATTTATAATAAAATCAATCATACAAATTCACACATGATCGTATCTATACACATATCTTCCTATAGGGGCATTGTACCCATATATGCCCCTTATTGATCACATCTACACATATATTTACCTATGGGGACATTGTACCCACACATATTGCTTATTGATAAGATATATACACATATATACCTATAGTGGCATCATGTTGACTGATGTTTCTTATTGACATATCATATATATAGAGTCTAGCATACCCATTTCAGTTATGAGTCTACATCACTTATTTAGATACTAGATCTTACACATGTGTTAATGCATGACATGTTATCACTCATGCTACATTCATTACCATATATTTCTACCCTTGAGTTTTCATACATGGGGGGGGGGGGGGGGGGGCACGTTATTTCCTTATATACATCTTCATCCCCATTATATAATTCAATGACTTATGGACCTTGCCATATATTATTCTATATAACATGATCACGAAACATTGATATTATCTTACAATTATGACTTATACTACTTATGTGACTTGAATTATTACCTCAATGGGCCATGATGCCTTGCACAACCTTTTACAGCTTGTCACATTACATTCATAAAACTTGATATATACATGATTCATAGAATCACCCACCAAAGGGAAATATCTCATTACAAAAACATAAAAAACATTACAAAATTAAAAAAAAACTATTATTGTATACCTGTTTACATATTCACCTTTGAAATAGGTTTTTATATCCATGATTTACACATGATCTTCTCATGATAATTCTTGAGTGAGTACTATAGATATTTACAAGTTACATGAAACTAGATTACACACTATTTTCCCACATCTTGAGGGGAATTTTTCATAAACAATATGTCTTATCTCAGGGACATTACCATATTGCAGAATTTACATGGTGATATATTTGCTTACTTATCCTTTATAAAAATGAGTTGGATTACATTGGTTAAGACATCTCCTACCAGTACCAAAATATTATACATCACATGAATTTATTCATTTTGATTTTATATGGTTTCACTGACTATTGTGTATGAGTGCTTGCTTATATGTGCATGTGTTTACTTGATTATTCATCCTTGTCCATAGAGGATCATCTTGCCATCATATTTTGTGAGTCTCATCTTGTGTCTTATCTCACTAACTTGTCTAGTCACTAAATTTGGTGTGATTACTAACTTGTGGGGTTTTAACTTGGGTGTGTTTCATTGCTTTAAATTATGATTATAGCCATGATGTTTACCATGTATATTACTATACTTTCTTGGTGACTTAGTTTCCATGGTTTCTACCATGCATATATTGAGCACATAGAACTTGTGTGTGTGTTTTACTTGTTATATCTAGCCTACCTAAGGGCATATTCTATCACATTTGGTGCATACTAGTTATTCACATCTTGTTTTGCCTTAAAGGGGCATTGTAAAAAATCATATATATGCACAGGTAAGTGATCTAGAATTGAACTTTAATGAAAAAGTACACAAATACACAACATAATATGTATATGTTAAAACCTCACAGGGGCATTAAAAAACCCACAATGATTATTTATTCACAATACAAATTTCTCTCTCCTCACTTCTTCTAAAGACTCTCCTTCACAAAACTAATGTTTAAATGTTGTCAATATTGGATTGGTTCAAATATTAAAAATTACTTGATTTTACCATGTGAAATTAAATGTAAGTGGAGTGAACCATTGTAACCAATAGGTTCAACCTTCCACATCAATTACAATGATAAAATCATAATTATATATTTTATTATATATTTACACAAGTATTAACTCATGTAATATTTAAATAATAAAATATATTATTATTATTATCTAACCTATGTAAGTTGTATTATTATTATTATTGTTGTTGTTGTTGTTATTATTATATCAATGACATGATATACTAGTAATATTAAATCATTCTTACGCTCCCCATTGATATTAGGTGGGAATATATGCAATAACCACCTTTATACAAAAGGAATTATACTACGTAAACCATGTATGATGAGTTTAGGGTGTATGTAATATTTTAAGGATTTAAAAACCTTCATCATAATAATATCACCTTTTGAAATAAAAAGACTACAATCCATAAACTACTTATAATAAGTTTAGACTAGCACGATTGTGAGACTACATCTCACAATTTTTCATGAATAATCAACCAATAATTTTGAAGTCTTTTATAACATAAGGGCCTCCATTACAAGATATGCTTATAAGTAATTGGTATACTATAAATTCACATATGGTGAAGTTTACCAAAATCAAATAAAGTGACTTATTACAATGTTTTTACAAATTGAAAAGAAAAAGAAACACATGGACGTTATAAAAAAATATTGTCATGCACAATTCCCTCAATGGTAACTCGAAGAAACCCAACATTATACAAAATTTGAAAAACTTGGTAGCACCAAGTGATTTTGTGAAGATATTTACCACTTGTTCATTCATAGGATAAACTTAGAGATCAATATCATTATTAAGAACTTTGTCTTGATTAAAATGCACATTAACTTCAATATGCTTAGTTCTTTGATGATTCACTAGATTTTTTAATAGATCTATATAACTTTGATTATCATAGATAAGGGTATTATTATGAGAAACATCCAAATGTATTTCTTCTAACAACCTTCATAACCACATGGTTTCTTTAGCAACTTTCATAGCATTTATATCTCTAATTTTGTAGAAGAGATAGAAACAATAGGCTGATTTTTGTTGCTCGAAGTGATAACACCTATATAAAATTTAAACACATATCTAGAAGTAGATTTTATAACTATAATATCACCAACATGGTTAGAATCAAAATAACCATATAAATTAACATTATCAATAGAAGAATAATATAAACCAAAATTTATACTTATTTTGATATATTAAAGTATTTTTTTTGCTAATTTCAAATGATCTAAGTATGAATCTTACATGAATCAAAAAATAACACCTACAACAAATGAAATATTAGGCCTAGTAATAGTTAGATAAATCAAACTACCAACTAATTGTCTGTATAGAGTGAGGTTAGCTTTATTACAAGCAGGTTTTGGATCAATATTTATACTAATTTTAATAAGAGTAAATGTAGGCTTATAATCAATCATACTAAACTTAGCAAGCAAGTTATGTGCATACTAAGATTGAGAAACAACAATTCAATTTTTACCCTGAAATACAACTATTCTTAAAAAATGATGAAGAATACCTAGATCGATCATTTCAAAAAATTGATTTGGTTTATCTTTATATTTAATAATTAAACTAATTTGATTGTCAGTAATAAGAAGATCATCAACATATAATATAATTAAGATAAAATGATAGTTTTCAACATTTACAAAGAGATCATTATCATAATAATAGTTAGAGAAACTTGATTCTTTAAAATAATTAGTGATTTTAGAATACCAAGCTCAAGGAGCTTATTTTAAACTATAAAAATATTTCTTTAACTTACAAACATAATATTTTTTGTTAGGTTCAGTAAAACTTTTAGGCTGAGTCATGTAAATTTATTTTTCTATATCACCATTTAAAAATACATTGTCACATCTATTTGATGTATAATCCAACCATTTTGAGCTACAAGGGTAATAAGCAATCTAACAATAATCTTTTTTGCTATAGGTGCAAAGATTTCAACATAGTCAATTCTAGGTTTTTGAATAAAACCTTGAGTAACTAATCTAATTTAGAATTTTTCAATTTTATCAATTAAATTATATTTGATTTTGTAAAGCTACCTAGAACCAATAATATGACTATTACATAGAGGCAGGACAAGATCCCCAGTCTAGTTTTTAATTAAAGTTATATATTCATCTTGCATAGAAACTTTCAATATATCATCTTGAATAGCTTTCTCAAAATATTGAGGTTCACATTCATACATAGTCATCAAATCATGATAGATGTGTTGACTCCTAATTAGTTTATTAAGATCATCAAAATTATATGATTGAATAAGGGATTCAATCCATTTAGTTTAAACATGAAGTGGGGAAGGTTCTCCATCTGACTCTAAGTTATATAAAAATGGATAAACTTCTTCTAATACATTTTTTTTTTATAAGGAGTAATATAAGAGTTAGGTTCACTGAAAGAAGCAATTTGAGGGAGTCCACAAAAGGCTCATAGAATATTTCTCAAGGATTTAGACATTCATATTCTCAATATTTTTTTATTTAGATAGATCATAAACTCTGAATCCTTTAGTTTTTCCTCCATAACCTATGAAAAAGTAAGAATAAAGTTTCTTTCTTTTTATTTTAGGAATAGATATGAAAGCAAGACTACCAAATATCCTAAGGTGAGCAACACTCTATTTATTATTATAATGAATTTATAAGGGTGTAAAAATATGCAAATCTTTATTAGGGACTATTTAAAATTTTCAAAATAGTATTTATGGTTTCGACCCACAAGAATTTAGGAACATTTACATAATGCAACTTTGTTCTAGCTATTTCAAGGATGGTTCATTTTTTCCTTTCAGCAATTCCATTTTATTGTGGGGAATAGGAGCTGTTAACTTTCCTTGTATACCACAATTAATAAAAAATGAATCAAATTATTTATTAATATATTCACCTCCATTATCATTTCTTAATATTTTAATATAAAAATTAGAAGATTTTTCAACTAACGCTTTACATTGTTTGAATTTAGATAACAAATAAAAATTCTTATTAATATGATAAAACTAGATCATCTTAGAGTAATCATCAATGAAAGTAATAACATATAAATAATTGTTAAGAGAAGCAACTTATAGAGGTCCTCTAACATCACTATGAATAAACTCTAAGGAATGAAAGGAGTTAGCATCATGATTTTTGTGAAAGGATTTAGTGTGTTGCTTACCACATAATCAACCCTCACATTTTTCATGATGAGAAGAAATAGAAAGAAAACCAACCATAAGATCATGAAGATACATATCATAAAAATTTATAAAATTAAAATGACCTGATCTTTCTTGTCATAATTGAGATTCATTTCTGCTTTACAATGAAAGACAACATGCAAAAGAAGCATAAAACATATATAATCCATTATTTTAAATCCCTTCAACAATTAGAGAACCAAATTGATTCTTAATACACCATTTATTCTTAAGCAAAGTTAATATAAAATTATCATTTCTAAGCCAAGAACAAAATAATATTTTTTTTTCAAGTTTAAGAACAATAAAACATCATTTAATAATACATTTACAAATTTAGTTTTTCCTTATTTAGTAGCTTCTAAAAATAAATTATTGTCTAAATAATTCCTTTAAAATATATATTTAGTGGTAGATAAAATATTTGATAAATGTATCATGTGATGCGATGCATAATTATCTAAAATCTATTCATTATCGTTAGAAGTAAATAAGGCATCATACAGTGCAATAATCTTAGTATTATGATCATGATTATCTTTTTTATTTTATTTTTGATTCTATTTATTTTGATTAAAAGCTTTCTTCCCTTTGTTATTTTTAGAGTTTTTGTTATTAGGTTTCTTCTATTTTTTATAGCAGTTTTCCCATTTATATCCAAATTATCACAAATTGTAATTTCCATTAAATTTGATTTTATGATTCTTGTTTCTAGATTTTTTGTTCCCATATTTACCATTGGTAGGTTTGGGTTTAGAATTAAGCATGAGAAGTTATTGAGTGGCATTCTCTTTATAGCCAAAGTTTGACATCACTTGTTCTTCTTAAATAAGAAGAGCAAACAATGTGGTGAGGTCAAGAATATCTTGTTTAGAATTTAAAATAAATAATAAAAATGAAATTATGATACTTTTCATGAATGTTCAACTGAATAATAAATTAAAAAGCTAATATTAAATAAGATTAAAATTATAATCATCTAACTGAGATTTGATGTTTTTAATTTTTGCAAGAATATTAACTAACTTTTCATCACCTTTCATGAGAGTAGTAAGAAATTAAAGTACAAGTTTAATTATTTTTAAGAGACAAGTTCCCTCAAGCATAGATTCAAAGAGTTTTCAAGAATCTTTGGATGACTCTTGATTACCGATATGATGTATGGAACCATATTTTACATCCTTAAAATGATTGACAAGCCTTCTTGTGATTTTTGTTAAGATGAATTAGAATGTTCGGTCATGACATGTCTCCCTAACAAGGGGTTTTCAATCTCAACAACAATGTTCTAAAGTTTGAGTCATAAAATTGACTTTAATATGTACTTTACAAATATTATAGTTTGACCCATTTAACATTTGTGACTTATCTAGCACAAAATTTGGAAAAAACATAACTTTCCTTCAAAGTTTGACACTTTCTAGTTTTTATTTTATACTAAAAAGACATTAAAAAAAGTTTTAGAACACAAATTTTTAATGTCATTTTATACTTTATTTTTTAATAAAACAACTAATTTAATGTTTAAACAACAAAAATCATTTAATTATATGCAAAACAATTGTGAATGTCCAAAAAAATTGTAACAATTATAAAATCTACAAGTGTTGCAAGAAGAATTTTACAAGGTATAAAGCCATAAAATTAACTTTTAATTAATTATTTAGCTCAAAAAAATATTTGACCAAAAAGCATGTTTTAAACTTTGTACTTATTTTTTACAAGTGTTTTATAAAACCACAACTATGAATTCTCCTTCAACATATTATAAACCAAACATGCACGATATGCTATTTAAAATGTATTTTTAAATATTATTTATAGAAAAAAATAAAATTAGTGTGCATGTGAAAAAACAATTACAAGATTTTTACTTTTAGGTTAAAGATCTAATTGATAAGTGGGGCCATCCACTTGATTAAATGTAAAATCTATTAGTTATTAAAAATAAATTAATAAATAAACTTTTAAAACTATAAACTAATTTTTTATGCCATCAAATCAGCCATGGTGCAAGGGTGAAGTAGTGAGTCTATAGGAAGCCAAAAAATGACTTCAAAAATGTAGTATAACCCTGCAATATCCTTCTGATGGATATAATAATAGATAAACTAGATTTCTCTATAAAAAAAACTAATTTTTTTTATGTTTGTAGTCATACCAACCATATAATCACACACCAGGGGGAGTAAATCTTTCCAAAAGTTGAATTAGATGCTTCATAGGGTCTGTTAAGAGGTTTATGTTGGAAAAATATTAAATATTTATCTCTTAAAGATAATATTTAGGTTGTAGAAGTAATAAAATGTATTTTGATTGATTTTTCAGAGTACACATATTGTACCAATGTCGTATAACCATACCACATAAGTGTTTTGACTTGTAGATTGATTGTTTGATGTCAAAAATTACTTCATAGTCTATTAAAATGTTATAGGATACTGCATCGGGGATCTGGGATGCTCTATAGGTAAAACAAAAAAATCGCAAGGTATTGACAAACAATAACACATCAAATATACTCTGATTCCATGTCAAAATAATTATATACACAAGTACAAGATTTAGACATGAAGTATAGTGGCAAAGAACACAAATACATAACACAATATGTACATGAGAAAACCTTATAGGGAGTTTAAAAATCCATAATGATTACTCATTCATTGAGAAATAAGTTCACCCAAGATAATATTTATCTCTCCTGACTTCTTTTTAGAGACTTCCTTTAAAAAACCGATCCTTGAATATTGCCAATGTTGAAATATTTTTAATGTTCAAAAGTACTTGATTTTACTACGTAAAATCAAGCATAAGTAGAGTGAACCATTATAACCAATGGTTTCAAAATCTCACGTCAATTACAATGGTAAGTTAATAATTATATATTTTATTATATATTTATGCAAGTATTAACTCATGTAATGTTAAAATAATAAAATATATTATTATTATTTTACTTATGTAAACTATATTATTAATTATCAATGTATTAATGACATGATATACCAATAACATTAAATTGTTCCAACAAGCATCATACATTTTGTGTTATTCCTTATGATGCTATCTTCCTATGTTATGTGACAATTTTATATGATATAATGAGGCATGAATAGATGTCATTTCATTCATTCTATTTATGTTTTTTCAAGAAAAATAATGGTATCAACTATTTTCAATTTTATTACATATATTTTAGGTATTGATGCTTCAACTATATTACTTTCCTAATATATGATGCACCTAACTTGATCTTTTAAGATGAGTGATTTAAGTATAAAAATTCAAATCTCACCTTAAAAGTGGGGCATATATCAAGGCATTTTTCAACAAAAATTAAAATTGAGTGAACTTGATCAAACTTGATCAAACTAGAATAAAATATATCTATATTTCAACCTATTTTTTATAAAACACATATAAATGAATTAATTGTATTTGTACTTATATAAGTGTAAAACTAGAAATATCAAAATGTTAAATACATACAATATTCAACTACTCTACTTTTTTAAATTTACTATATATGGATAGTTTTTATTCCTGTAAAGCACTAAGGAGAAAAATACTTAGCCTACACAATAATATCTGTTGACTATTCTAGATATTTGAATATGAAAATTAGAAGAAAAGGTGATTATGTAGGCTTGGTATCAAGCACATAATCAAAAATAGAATCTTTATAGGTTTTTTGTAGGTATATGGTATCATAGTATGGTCCATTTTGTTGACTGTGGACTTGTCTTAGGTGACTAGGACAGATGGTAGATAGGAGAAGATAGAAAAAAGAAGAATTCTGGAAGTGATAGATCAAATTCAAAACTAGAGGATAAATGAGGACATAAGCACAATATGAGGATAGAAACATAGTGTTCCTAAGTTCATTGAGTGCTGACTTATCCCTATCAGCTATGTATAAAAATTAATTGTAGCACTTTTTATGCTTATAGGTGCTAAGTAATTTGATATATCTCAAGTAGGGTTTTTTCATGTAGAAATAGTTATTCGTCTTCTCTTTTCTTTGAAAATATTAGAGGAATTCAAAAGATTTAAACCTAAAATTAAAAAAAAGGGGCTATAATATGATGACTTGACTTAATTTCCCCTTTGACGATTGACCCCTACCTACATATTCAATACTCTAAGGGGAAAAATCAAGCCCACATAGTTCTCTCACCTATAGTGAATGTGTAATTGGGATTATGGGTACTATATTTCAATTATTCGTAATTTTGTCAAAATTGGGCAGATTTGCTCAATGTGCATAAGTGTATATGTGTTCCCAAGTGAATAGCAAGTGGGGAAAATGAATGACTCTTAACATGCATTTATAGGCAAATATTTGGATAATTTTATTTAGTTGACCATGTGAAATGTGTAAGAAGACCCCAAAATATTAGTTTTATATTTGGAAACTAGTCATTATTTGTTGTCGAACATAGCCAACTTAGGTGGGTAGGGGTGAAATGCACTCCAATTTTCTTAGAGTAGATTGTCCATGGAAATCAGAGGTAGATTTTCTTTTCAAAGGATAGCCTGAAGGTGATTTTATACATCTTTAGTATTTAACATTGAGAGTTTTGTGTAGTGATCATGGTAAAGAAAGGATCGAACCTACATATAGAAAAATGGATTATAGGAATGGTAAATAAATTCATGTAATTATACCCAATTCATATGGTTTAGATGTGGCAATAATTAACTTTGTCAAGTACTTGTGACCAGATTTAACTGTCTACATTTTACCCTCTATTCTAGAAAGAGTTGAACTTGAATGTGTAAACACACTTTGTCTTTAATCAAATAATTCAATTATGTAGGGCACTCAAATTTAGCAAACCCTACAACAACTCATGAAATAGATATTTTGTTCATTTATAATTTGAAAAAAACTTAACTTTGAAAATTGAAATTTTTTGAAAAGAGAGAAAAAAATCACACCTATATATAGGTAGAACTTATTTGCTTTATAACCTGTAACTGATAATGGAGAACCATGTCCCCATATTGAATATTTTTTATAATTAAGAGTGATCAAGTCTTTATTTGAATAACTAATCAAGATCTTGAGTTGGATAGATGCATTATCCCAACTCTTATGAAAAGTGAATAGTTCCAAATGTACTAATCAAAAAATATGGAACCATGTTAGGTTTATTAGAAGTGATACCAAGGTCATTGAGTACCACTAGACTCAAACGTAAACCACCTACATAAATTTGAATCACATCATTATATATATATATATATATATATATATATATATATATATATATATATATATATATTATGGACTTCCAAGATCAAAATGGAATGAAGAGTATTCATGACCCCATCCATATGTATCAATGTCATATTGTTAGAAAAGTATCATATCTAGTATCATATTATAAAATATAATTGATTAGTGAAAAACTTTTAATATATGTAGCTTAACACTAAATTTTAGGTCATATATTGATGTTAGCCTGTAGATTAGATGCCCCAACATATGCATGGTCACCATGTAAAAAGGGAGTCCAACATCTAATAATGCATATGTACCTTATGCCCTTCTTCACACTCAAATACCTTGTGAAATGCATGTGCATATAAATAAAAATATGTTATATACCAATGTATAAGATAAATAACATATGTAAATAAGTAACTAACAACTTATGTCAAGCTCAAATCTTCATTTTTTATTTTTTTGAAAACATTTTGAATGTTTTTGTATTTTTTCAATATTTGATTTTTTTATTTTTCATTTTTACTTTTGCTCAATAAACTCATTTGTGTGTGAGATTGTAACCATTATAGCTCCATGCTCAAATGCGATAGACTCATGATTTTTGTCCAATGTTCCCCCATTGCTCTCATCCATGATTTTACCAAAATTTTCTTATATTGATCCATGTTAGGGTAAATGTGATATGCAACTAAACATATATTTTAGTCAAGCATGATAGGCAGATCAATGGATCCCATGCAACATTTTGGGTCAATAATTTTAGCCAAATTTTACTTAGCATACCCCAATTATTGAAAAAGTGTCATGCTACATATATTGGCCTCATGAAGGGAAGTAACCTCGACCTTGGTATATTGGTTACATCAATGTGAAGACTAAGAATCAAAGGCTCTATAAAATATAGATGTTTGTTAGTTACCTCCTTAGAAACCACATTAGTTGTATTTGATTTCTCTTGACTTTGTATGTCCTTTATAATAAATTATTTCTTGTGAATATTATCTTGTTTAATTGGATTTTTCTTTTCTTTGTCTGATTATAACTATTCCTTTTGGATTTGTTCTTGTAGAAACATCTCCTTTTCATATTACACTATTTGCAACTATTATTGTTCAACTTACTTATGTTGTTTTCCCTGTATTTGATCTTGAAAAGATGTGATATTTGGAAACTTGAGAGTATTTTAAATCTTGTCTTCAATAAATTCAACCCTTAGACATAAATCTTGAATATGTTCTTATTATTTTTGTGAGTTGATATTAAAAGAAGCAAGAATGCTTTATTATTATGGTCATTTTAGGCAATAGTTTTTCCCATGTTCTTTGAATATTGTGCTTCCATAAGAGTGTCTAATTGATATTTATTTACTATATCCTCTTCATAAGTTCCCACTCCCATAGGTGTGAATAGAGTGTGTGATAAGCATTATTTAGGATCAACATGATTGAAATTGAGCTAAGATAATTTGTCATCTACCATATTTTACATATCTTCGTATCATTGTCGTACTAATTTATAATTCTGCAATTAAGTATTCATAATTGGTTAAAAAGGGAGGTCTAATATTTTATCCTCTTTTTGTATGGTAACTAGTAAATTTTTTTCATGTATTACTAAATGCTTATGATTGGTGATTTATCATATTCTACACTTGACTCACCAACCTCATATGTATTATTCAATCAAGTACGATAGGGTGTGTAGGTGGTATAATATAATGATCATCAAATTTTGATTGAGTCAATTTACAATATCAAAAAGGAGAATCATCTACTTGAATATTATATTCATACCCATCATCTATAAATTTGATACACATGTAGAATTTACAGGGTACATCATCTATGGAATGAATCAAGGTCTCCCCAAAAGTAAGTTGTAGTGTAATTTGTTTGGCATTACTTGAAAAATGGTGGGTAGTATCTTAAAACCTATTAGTAAATAAAATGTAATAGGTTTGAGTGTCATCAAAGCCCCTAATACTTTATCTTGATTTTTAATGTTTTTAATATTCATACTTAATTGTTGTAATATTATAGAATTACAAATATTTACTCCTAAGCCATTATCCACCAAAACACATTTGGCATCCTTTCCACTTATATGGACTTGTATAAATAGTGGAAGATCTTGTTTTATGATGTGTTTATGAGGAAAATCTTCATTATTGAATGTGATGACATGGTTGACATATTTAAGTGTGTTCATGAAACAAACAAATGATGTTAGTTGTGTAGCACTGGGAAGAGTTGTATCACATAAAATATCATATAAGATATCCTTGTAAACTGTTGATATTTTTAATAGCTCAAAAATATAAATTTTAGCAAGGGTATTTCTGAGTTGATCGATGATATCATAACCCTTAGATTGATTTTATTATTGTGTGGGAGTTGGAGGGGGTTGTGGAGGAACATGTTGACCACCTTCATTCTGCCTTAGTGGACAAGGCATTTGCCATTGTTTAGTGTTGACAACATGGACATTGGAGTCTAATGTGAACCTTAGGTGAATAATAAGAACATGAAGTTGATTAAGATAGCCTTGAGGTTGAAGATTAGGAAGAACAAACTAAGTCATACATGCCCTTTTACGTTTGGTAGTGATAGGTAATAGATTGGATTGTATATTCATAATTTTATTACGTTGAATATCAATTTTATCACTAACATTATCTTTAAATTGCATAAAGTTGCCAAGCGTTGCATCAACATAACAATAATCAATATTTATGTTATGTAATTAAGAAGAGACTAAATGAATTTGAGTACACTCTAAAGGAATTTCTCTTAATATAACACTACACCTTAGAGGCAAATAAAAAGTAACCTTCTTGGATGACATGCAAATAAAAAAGGAAAATGAGTGCAACTAGACAAGTGTATGTTTGCTTTGTGGGCTTTTGGATATATTGATGCCAATCATAAATAGTGAATATACTCATGAAGGCACTACCTACAAAGGATTCCACCGATCTCATAGCCACACTATCCCATCTACTATGGTATTGTTGTCTCTAAATCTTGTACCCTACAAGAGGGTTGTTCAGGCCTCCTCCAGATTTGGGCAACGTTGGGACATTTCTAGGCTTGTGGGTGTGCCTAAAAGTGGAAATGAACTTATAGGTTGAAAGGGATAGCTTCTTGTATTAGCATTTTGTGTAATAAAATTATTGAACCAGTTTGTATGAGTGAAAAGAGTAAGAAGTTTGCATAAATGAAAAGCCTAGTCTAAAATAGTGATACACCAAGAATTAGTATCCACATGTATGCCCTATACTTATGCACAATACAATAGAATATAGTCTATAACTCAAGCTCTAGAAGATTCCAGCATAATTATTTCAATGTAGAGACAAAATTAATGATATCACACAAGGTAAATAACTAGAAAATACAACCTGTATAGTCCAAAAAAGGGTTACATGTGCAAAATCTCATATAGCTAGAATGCACTCTACATGACCTATTAGATCAACTCTTTTCTCAAAATCATGAAGGATAAAGAGCAGAAGGATAAAACATCACTTGTTTTCACTCTGTGTCTTTTGCATGCCCAAGCAAATGTCTATAACTTAGAAATATATTAGACTTATGCTTCTTTGCTCAAAGGTAAGAAAATGATAAAACATTCTAGTAGGGCTTCACCGTACTATCTATGGATGATAAAACAAGATCCCAAGGGTCTTATTTATAGCAAAAAAGGGAGAGAAGAGAGAGCGCTTGGGCACCAAAATAGATTCCTCCAAAATGGTTTGCCATCACCATCCTAGTGAAATTGATTCTAGTTGTTCTCTCATTCAGTTGGAGTTTGTCCTTTTATTTGATTTGCCCTCTTGAAATGACTAGGATAGCAGCAAAACCAATGGTGAGATGACCCTTCATAAGAAATGGCTCATATCACTATTTCAAACCTTAGATTCTTCTTGAAATCTTTCATGTTTTGCACTTTAGACCCATTTGGGCCTTCTGAATGGTTTTACTTATAAAACCTATAAGTCAAGCACGTTGAGAAACCCAATTTTCACTATCCTTGCTCTTTTAGGGATTTTGATTGCTTATACTTATAAAATTCATAAGCAAAGCTCTTTTGAAAACTCAATTTTGATTAAGACCCTTTCAGGTTTTCTGAATGGCTTTACTCCTTGCTTGCTCCTTCGAGTTCTTTGATTGCTTCTACTTATAAAAGTCATAAGTCAAGCATGTTCGGAAACTTGATTTGTACTACAGAGTCATTCAAGTTTTACAAGTGACTTTACTTCTTTTTTAAATAATTTAGGCATGAATTTGACATCTTACGACATGCCACCAAGTTGTACCCCGATGACTAGTTGGCTACCCTGAATTTGATGTCCTATAGCACGTCATGTCTTTGAATCCTAATGGCTAGTTGGCCACCCTAAATTTGACATCTTTTGGCACATCATGTCTTTGAATCCCAATGGCTAGTTGGATGCATCAAATTTGATGTCTTATGGCACATCATGGGGATCCATTTGTGTCAAGCTTAATTTTCAAGTAATTTTTCCAAAGTAATTACTTTGAATAATTTGTCTGAAGGAATTCTTTCAAGAATTTTGCTTGAGAGGCAACGGCTAGTTCCTTCGGGAACTTTTCCTAAAGGATACTTGGGAAAGTGTCCCTTGGAAAAGTTTTGAAGGACACTTAGGAAAGGCATAATGTCCCTTTGAAAAATTCTGAAAGGCATTTCCAAAGGAAATGGCCCTTCGAAACATTTTTGAAGGGCATTTCCAAAGACAAAGTGCCCTTCAAAAAAGTCTGAAGGGACACTTGGGCGATAAAGTGCCCTTCAGAACTTTTTCGAAGGGTCACTTAGACAATGAAGTGCCCTTTGAAAAAGTCTGAAGGGACACTTGGGTGAAAAAGTGCCCTTTAGAACTTTTCCAAAGTGTCACTTGGATAACAAAGTGACCTTAAAAAAAATTTGAAGGGACACTTGAGTTAAAAAGTGCACTTTGAAAATTTTCTGAAGGGTCACTTGGATAATAAAGTGCCCTTCATAAAAGTCTGAAGGGACACTTGGGGGGAAGGCAAGGCAAGAAGGGCCCTTTGAAAAACTTTTGAAGGGCACTTAGAAGGGAAGTGGCCCTTCAAAACCTTTTTTGAAGGGCACTTCAGGGCAAAACAAATCAAGAAAGGCTAAGGCAAAGGGAAAAAATAAAGAACAAGGGAGAAGAGCCCAAACTAGGAGAGGCCGAAGGGAAAAGACAAGCAAAAAATCAAGTGACCAAACACAAAATGAGCAAGGGAGAAATGAAAAGAGCCAAAGGGAAAATACAAACTAGTCATGCAAAAAATGGTCAACATGTACATTGATAGTAATTTTTCAAGGCTAACCATTTACTAGTTCACTACAAGAATAAAGGAATAAAGGCTTCTTATGGATTTAAAAAACCCTAGGTGTTTCCAATATATATTGTGAGGTACGTGTAAACTAAAATCCATAAATAGTGTTGTATAATGACTTGAGATTTGGGGTAGTACCGCTCACATCATGGTGTAAGTAAAATTGACAATCATTTTTCCTATAATGACAACTCCTATGAGTTTTGAAACTATTGGAGCATAGTTTATAGGAAAATAAAAGTGAAATATGAAATCAGAAAGCAAAGGGTTAGGTTCACCAATATATTTTATCTTATTTTTTATAAAGAATAATATAAATTAATTAATTGTATTTGTACTTATACAAGTGTAAAATTAGAAATATCATAATGCTAAAGATATACAATATTCAACTATTTGATTTTAATAAATTATTAAATATGGAAAGTTGTTATTTTAGGAAAGTACTAAAGAGAAAAATACTTAGCTTTCACAATGATCTCTGTTGATTATTCTAGCTATTTGACTATGCAAATTAGAAGAAGAGGTGACTGTGTAGGCTTCGTATCAGGCACATAATTTGGACAAGTCTATTATAGGTGGACAAAGCACAGTGTACTCCAGTCTGTTGACCACCGACTCATCTTAGTTTACTACGACAAATGGAAGACATGAAAAGAAAGAAAAATAATAATTTTGGAAGTGACAGATTAGAAGTAAAAGCATAAGATAAATTTGGACATGAGTGTAGTATAAGGATGATAATGTAATGTACCTAAGTGTATTGACCATAGATTTATCCTAGTTCATTGTGTAAAAATTGATCATAGTGACTTTTATGCATGTAGGTTCTGAGTGATCTATTATATCACAACTAGGGTTTTAGTACAAAAAAATTGTTGCCTTTCTTATCTCATCTTTGAAATTCTTAGGGCACTTTGATTGCTTGAAACCTATAAGAAAAATAGGGGAGTATAATGGTATGATCTGACCCCAACCACCCCATTAATGATTAACCATTACTTACATATCCAATACTACAAGGAGGGAAATCAAGCCCATGTAATTCTCCAACCTAGAGCAAATTTTAAATTGTGCACCTTTGACTATGTGTATGCAACAAGAAGATTGATTTGATACTTGATATATCTTGACTTAATTTTGAGGGATATTGACTTGACTTATGGATACTCTTTTTGAATGATTCAAAATTTGAGTAAAATAGGGCAAATTTTCTCAATATATAGAAGTGTATATGCTTATACTAAGTGAATAACAAGTGGGAAAAATGAATGACTATTAACATGCATTTATAGGTGAATATTTTGACAATTTCCTTAGCTGACCATGTGACATGTATGGGAAGAGGCAAAATATTAGTTTCAAAATTTTGAAACAAGCTATTATTTTATTCTGGAAGTGGCCAACCTAGGTGGATAGAGGCACATTATTCTTGTGTCTGCTTAGTGCGGACTTGTCTAAGGACATCAAAGATAATTGTTCATTATAGGTAACCATATAGCATTGATTTTAGACATATTTAACATTTGACATTAAAATTTATATGTATTTCTAATGGTAAACAAAGGTTCAAACTGACATATAGATAAATGGATTAGAGGAATGGTGAATAAGATCCATGCAATTGTACACAAGTCATATGGTTAGAATGCATTGAGAATTAGCATTGTCAAGTACTTGTGACCAGATTTATGTGTCTATAATCTATTTCCTTGAGCAAGAAGTTGATTGGGCCCTAATGACTCTTAAAGAAGTTTTAGATATGCTTCAACACCTATTAAAAATATAGTACTATAATTCATTTTTGTGGTATTTAGGACAAATACCATCCACGTGTATTTGTTCCTATTCTCTTGCTAGAAATTTAAATTTTCAAAATCTAATATTCAAATATTTATCATAAATATTGACTACATGTAACAATTGGTTTTTATTTGAGGTACATCAAAGAACTTGTGTGAATGGAATCTTAGCTTGGGTATGCATCAAAACCCTCCAATCTTCCCTAGGTAAGTGAAAATATGCATTTCAAATTATTTATACTTTGATGTACACATTCAATCACTCATGCTCACATACCCATGCCAAAGTGGGTAAATTATGTAGACACCTAAATTTGGTATAATATCATTTTTCATAGTGTTTTATCTCTAATTTATCATATTTAACCTACTTGTGTATATTTACATTTCTATATGACTTCTTCATCCCCACATTGGTCTTTATATAGCCATTAATATTTAAAAGCACATCTAACACTTAAGCATAATTTATCTGCTATTATCCTTAGACTAAATCTCATTTGTTATCATGTTCTTCATCTAGACCTAAGCCTCTTTTCATTCTAGGTTAGACTTGCACCTTGCGGGAGCCCACCCTAAATAGAGATGTGTGCTATGTAGGTATGCATTTTATATCTTTGTGGGCCTTTTTGTTCATTTCCTCTAATCTTTCACTTTTAACTTCATTTCTTATCATTTCCAAAGTTAGTCAAACTACAAAACTTTTCCTATATACCCTATATATACAAGTCATAATAAACCATTTTAAAGGGAGATCAAAGGGATTAACTCATAGGATAAAATTAAATTATCAAGCATCAAGACTTATAAGAAAGGAAAACATAAAGCTTCATCATTCCTCCTACTTCAAGTCAAGCTTCATTGAGTCACATATTACACACTTGTGATGGAGTTGTTTATCTTGGTCTCTCATCACCCTCTTGTACTAAATGAAAATTTTAGCTTACATGTCATTACACCATCACTTATAGGGAAGAGGAGGTTCACAACCCTTTCTTGAGTTATTCCATTTACACTCAATTAAAACTACATGAAAGCCTAATTCCAACATGTGGGATATGTAGTTTATTATTTTGCTTTGATGGTTTCCAGACTCCATAACTTATTGTTTGTTTTGATTGTCTTGTTAGGTCAAAGAGAAGAAATTAATAATTTAACATATTATGCTTATAAACACAGTCAAACAAGCATACAAGAAGATTATAAATTAGGCATCAAACAAGACACAAAAAATTAGAGTGCAAAAACTTACACATGTCAAACTCAATGAGTCTGCCTAGGAACCCTAGATTTTAGGAGCTAAACAAAGATAGTTTGTAAACTCATATTCTAGATTTAGATCTCTTTTACATCAAATAGGTGTGATCATTTCTTGTCTTTTGTACTTACTTTTCATATCATAGTTCATTTATCACTTCATTTTTTCATAGTATTAGCCAATTAGATAGACCTAAATTATGTACTTACATAGTTATATTGTTAGATCTCTTCATTGCAATCATTTATTCCTTATTTTGCATAAAACAAAAATTAGGGTAAACACTTGGGTACTGTGTGTATATTGGATTAGCCTAAGTATTTTCATGACTTGATTTAATGTTATCTTAAGTTGGAATATAATGTGTTAGGCTAAGAATTAGTAGAGATTGATTTTACATTTCTTATTTTGGAATATCGTGGATTGATATTAACATGGCTTGATTTTATGTTTTTATAGACACCTAATTTCGATATGAGGCTTATTATTAAAATATTTTTAGTATGTTTATGTGCATATGGTTCATAAATTTGGTTTAAATACTTATTAGCACCTTTTATGTGTGTTTCACTTGTTTCCTTCTCCACATGGCCCTATCTTGATCTTTTTCTTCTATTTTCTCTCTTTTATGTGATTTTTGCTCTAGGGATCCCCTACCTGCTCTTTATCTCTCCTCCATGTTCTTATTCTCCCTCATTTTTTTTTTTCCCTTTGGAAGAATGTAATTTTTTGTTGAATATGCCCTATGCAAATTTGACGAGCTGCCAAATCCATCCATAATATTTTCGGGGGCCTTGGCCCCCCTTCCCTTTATTTAGCTTGCATGAGTTTATTTTTCCAGCTACTTTATTTTTCCTTAGGCCACACCAATAAGTCCTTGATTTGAATTATAAATGGATGTATTTATAAGACCTCCTATAGGAATTTTAATAATAAGTGGCATGAAAAATTATCTATTATTTCAAAATAAAAATTATATATCAAAAAAAGGGGCTAAACTCATTTATTTATAAAATTATAAAAAAACCTTAATAAAAATAGGGATATACAGTGAAAGTCACTAATAATATTAGTGATTTAAACTATAATAATATTATCATTCACCCTTATGGAAAGATTACAACTATACATAACATAAAATAAATTAAACTTCCTCAAAAGAGCTAGAAACCACCATAATAGGAACATCTTTGCATGCTTATTCTTCAATTATTAGGACTGCCATGGACTTAGCCAACTTTGAGTCATCATTACTCAAAATACATATGTCAAAATTATCACAACTAGGATTCTACTTATAGCTCTTAGAGAGATTATCCATTCCAATAGATTTCATGATTTCCTAAAATTGGTCCATCCTGGTGCCTATCTCTTTCTGAACTACTCCGCGTCTTCAAGAAATACTAGTGAGTTGTTGGTGATAAACAAAATAGTCAAGATCCCAATCAGTTGAGATAATTTGAGGGTGTCAAGAATGGGAGTGTATTTCCCAAGATCCTAAATGGATTGAATAACTGAATCCACTAAGACACTACCACTAAGCATCACAGTGATTTGAGCATGAAGAATGTTGGCAGATATCTACTTGAATAGTTTATTGGAGAGTTTTCAGTGATGTCATGGTGATGTCATGGAAGTGTCCTTATGAGTGGATGAAGTAATTTGATAGCCTAAGTGACAATGACAAAGTATGTAATGTGTTTGTCTTACTGTACTTGAAGTTATCTTAGTTGATCTTTAGATTTTACATGGTTAAAGATGGTAAAGGATGAATATGGAGTACTAATCATGTGAAAGAGGTCCTATAAGATATTTTATATGGTTAGAGTGTTTGTGTGCATAAGTGTAATTCATCTAGTTGATCATATTTTTCATCTAGACACTCTGGGTCCAATGGTAGAAAATTTGAGTAGGCAGTTTGATGACATCATCCTTGGCATGTGGGAGTGAGCCAGGGGGCATTGATCATATGGTTGTGATCACATTAGTCATTTATTTTTATGTGCCAGATCTCAAATCATGCATCAAATCATGATCAAAGATATGAGGGTACAAAGTTGGCTTCTTAGTTAGAATTCATTGTTTTCCCATACTTAGCAAAATTTGCAAAGTGGCTGGAAAGAGCTGAGTAAGTAGTTTGATGATGGTAGATCTCACATGTGTAGATGATTCAGGAGAAGGTGATCATATGGGTTTGTTTAGTTTTGGACCTAGTTTATTTGTGCAAAGTTAGGCTCCCAGGCAATTTGACTGTGTTTTTCCATACTTAGCCAATTTGGCAATGTGTCAAGAAGAGTTGAGTGAGAATTTTGATGGTGTTATATCTTTCACATTTGAAGGTGTCAAGAGAAACTGATCATATGGGTTTATTCAATTTTGATCAAAGTTGATTTGTGCTAAATTTGAGATCATGCCGTAAATCACAGTAAAAGTTATGGTTGCTCAAAGTTAGCCTCTCAGGTAAATTTTGACATATTTGGATAGATGACATAAGTTTTTGAGAAGGATTTTTAATGAATTATATCTTAAATGTGTGAGGGTTTTAGGATTAGTGTGTCACATTGTTGGATTCTCCTATGTAAGGAGATCATCTGGTTCAAATTTGAGATCATGTGTCAAAGTGCAAAAGATGTTATTAAGGTTCAAAAATGGCTATTTAGGCATATTAAAAGGGTCCTCATGCTTAGTCATATTTGAATAATGTTAAATAACTAGACCTATTAGAGATCCAACATCTCGTGGGAGTTTGTATAGTGAAGATCTATGGTGTGCGTAAGAGTCAAACAGGTCAAAGTGATAGTTGTTTAACAGAGTTAAAGTTTAGGACCAAATAAAGATCCAATGGTGTACTAGAAATCATACAGGAATAATCTAAATATGTATGTTGATTGAGATGTCAATAAGTGCATGATGTTTAATGTTTGAGCAAAGGTACATGATAAGGATCTAACAGTGAGCAAGTGTTTAGACAAATTGATTAAATGGTGCACGGTGCTTGATAAGGACCTAACTAATCTATAGAGATCAATGAAACATATTTGATCTGAGTAGTGAGGACATGAGATGCAAGCATAGTGTTTAAAGTTTAATTGTGACCATTTGTATTTGAATTTGCTAAGGGCAATACTAGTGTCTGGTCTTTGGGCCATAACTTTTTATCTAGACAAAATTTGCTCTTGCAGTAAAAAGCAAAGTGGTAGAGGACTCTAAGGTGCATCAAGCAATATGGATTTAAATATCTATAATTATGTATAAATAAAGATATTGATTTCCAAAGTTGATTGTGTTTATGTATATGTTATGCAAGTGACTCGAGAAGGATATTCAAGCTTATATAGATGTTGCTTTAATGTTTCATGATGAATTCACCATTGGGGAGTGTTGTAGACTCCATGAGGTTGCTTTGTGAGGCTTTTAGAGGTGTGATAAATATATCTTAAGTATGAACAATGCTTAAGAAGTTGATTATTTGTTCAGTAATGGTGTTCCTCTATATAAGGTCTCTATTTGAGTTGTTTGAGCAGATGTAGAGGTGAGATAAGTTAAATGTGATCATTTGAGGATGTCGTAAAGGACATAAGGAGTGGACCTATGTATTTTAAAGTGGTCATGTGTTCTTATTTTGCTCGATAGTCTACTAAGTGGGTAAATAGGTCTCTATGAGACCTATAAGAGCTACAACGGCCTTATTAAAAGGTGTAGCTACTTAAATGTGACCCATGTGAGATGCCTTAAGGGTGAAGGCATGTTTTGTGGCTGAAAAGGAAATATTGTGATCTTGTTTATTCATGATTTATCTATATATAGTGGAACCAAATAAGATGGTTTCTAGACTTGTAAGCAAGGGATTTGGTGTGGGAGATTTGAGAGAGATTAGAGAGAGGCTTGTGTGTGCTTTTTGGAGTGAAGGAGGGGTAGATTTCCCTAAGGATGAGTTTAATATCAGAACAAATTGAAGACTTTTTCTATGACCTTTAGGTCATAATTTTGTTGGTAGAATAGTGCTCTTACATATTGAGTGTGAGTGAAGGTACATAGGTGAGTTAATCAAGAGATCCATCATCAGGTGTTGAAGACATCAATTCTAAGGTGGAAATGTTTTTTATAAGGAGGGTATAAAGGACTTGATATTCCTTAGGGGATATTACTTCTTGTGAAATAGGGTTTCACTAAAGACATTTGATCAAAAGGACCTGATCAAGGTTATAGGTCGGAAGGACTTGACCAAAGGTTCCTAATCAAAAGGACTTGATCAATATCTTGTTTGTGATCATCTTATAGGATAGTATTCCATGTGTTTGTAGGATTAAGAGTGGGTTTTATTCCCCAAGAGGGTTTCCCACATAGATCTTGTGTTGTGTATGTGATCTTGCATAATGTTTATTATTCACTGTTATGAATGATTTGTATGCTTCATAAATGCTTGTGTTGAATGTTTATGTATTTACAAGGGTTTGGAATTGAATTGGATTATTTTCCATCACTGATTCATCCCCCCTCCTAGTGGATTGTCCCTCTAACATAGTTCTCATCTTTGACACCCTCAATAAACGTAGCCTGCCAAAAATTTAGCACATCCTTGGATATGATCCTAGTACTTTTTTCCATTAAAATTCTAAATTTTAGAAAGTGCCTCAGATTGAGGTCATTCACTAGAACCAATAATGAGTGATGAATGTCTTCTAATGAGTATATGTGCTGACAAATTCATTTCCTTGATTGTGTTAAGAGTCATATCTTTACCCTTATTATTTATGGTTTGTTTGGAGGGGCCCAGATTTGTAGAGATATATTCCATATTAATAGTGGCACTTAGGTCCTTCTAAATCCACTCAATGATCCATTATTTGGAGAGAATGACTAGGTGAGGAGGGAAGTGGGAGATATGAGAGGATTATACACATGCCTACTACCACATGAACTTATTTTCATGACAAGTTGTGATGTCCTTGAGCTATCAAAGATGATGCCTAGAATTTTAGGAAATGATGAGGCTTAAGATACCAATCTTATTCATGACAGGCATCATTAATATAACAATGAGGGAAATAATTTGTAATAAGAATCTTTCCTTGCTATCCAAGTTGGAAAAGAAATGAAATCTAAATATTGATCTTGGAAATTAAGCGTGACACCAAGATTTCTGAAGCAGTCAGCTACATGGTTTCCTTCACGACGAGAGTGACGAAGAGTGAAATGAGTAAACCTCTCTCAGATATTGATGCAATCCTCTATAATTTTGAATAATTTATAATTATTAAGGTTTCTTGTTGTCATTACTTTCATAATTAGTTGAGAATCACCTTCAATATACAGATTAGTCCAGTTCTTTTACAAAGTAATCGAAAGACTTCTCTAAAAGACCTTAGTGCCAACATGATTGTTAGTGCATCAGCCCAAATATTCAAAAAAAATGAGGAAAAAGGAATCTTTTGAGTCCTTGAAGGTGCCTCCATCTCTGACCCAACTTGTATTTCCATTTGTTTCTCCATCAATATTGATATTAGATTTTTCCTAATGAAGATGGAGATTCGAAATGCATCAGATCAAAAAACCATGCACCTAGTTTCATCCAAAAAATAATTACTCACTCTTATGGACTGTGAAAACATCAAAGCTCTTAATATTCACATTTATCACATGGACCTAAGGAGGATTCCAGTGAGTTATATATTGTCCCTTATAAATTTTACCTACCCTATTATTAGGGAGACCAGCAAGGGTGGCTTTCCAATTAAGAAGAAAGTTGTATTCTTCCATAAAAAAATTATAGATTTGTGGAAGCCATGTGGCTAGAAGTTCTCTAAGAATATTCAAAATGGAGACAATAATGAAGGAATATTATTTGGAATTGTTCTTAAAAATTATCCAATTTCTCTCTAACTAGACGTTTCAACAAACAAAAGTTGGAAGAGAACTCTCAATCTACTGAAGCAAGGGAGATTTGAATTTAAAAAAATGTCTAGAGATTAAATCTTTGATTATTTTTAGAAAAACAAAACTAATATTAAATATTTAGAGAAGGGAGTTCCATATTTTCATATAAAATTGACACTAAAAGAGTATATGATTAAAGTTTTATTCATTATTGTAGCAAAGAACACACCAAGAAGGACCTTAGAAGCCTTTCTTCCTTAGATTATAGTAAGAAAGAATTCAATCCCAACAAATAGTCCAAAGAAAAGCATTTGGTTTATGAAGGTCATATTTGAACCAAATTTGAGAAGCCAAAAATTTTCCAAAGTCCCGATTGTTCATGGTCGTAGAGATTCTATAGCCATCTTTCACATTATACCTACAATTTGAGGATCCCATCCAAAATTAACTTATCTTCCCACTTTGAGAAATGAAAGGAGAGAATAATAGCTATTAGGATGGACTTTTATTTATAAAGATGTCTTGTAACATGGAAATCCAACCATCCATCTTTGTCCCTATTTAAGTAATCTTTGACTAAAACTCCAAATGTTTCATGCACCAGCCACACATATTATGGTTATTATCTATATTGCTTAGATGGGACAAATTGATCCATGCATTTACCCATAATTTAACCTTATTTCCTTTTCCTACAATCCATTGTAATAGATATTTGATTATGGAAATGACTTTAACCATCAAATTATAGGCATCAGAACCATACATATAAGTGTGGACTATAAAGATCTTTTAGTAAGCATATTGTTCAGACTTTTTTCTTAAAATGATGCTCTAAAGAGTGTGCTTTTCAGATTAAAGTCTCCAAACTAACTTGTATCCTAAGGATAGATTCGTATTTCTATTTATCCAAAAATCAAGGCCTCCCCAATTATGGGGAGACATGTTTTATCCCTTTTAAAAAGAGGTTTTTTCTAAATTCGTCAGTTTCAAACCAAAGAAGACTGATTTGAATGGATCTTAGGTAGTTTTCAACTTTAGAGGGAATGGGAAGAATTGACATCATGTAAATGGGTGTAGCTTGCAAGTAATATTTGATGAGTTGAATTATACCTACGAAGGAAAACCATTTACCTTTCCAGCCTTCTAGCGAGAGACTGGTCAATCATTGATTTCTAAAGCTTAGTGGAGTTTATTCTAATAAAAAATATATGCCTAAGTAGGAACAAGGGAGAACACTAGGATTGATGTCAATAATTCTGTAGATGGAAATTTGTGAAAACATGTTCATCTTTAAAAAGAACACCTTGGACTTTTCTTTGTTAACCTACTGACCAGTAAATTGCTCATGTAAGTCAAGAGATTTTTTGAAGGTGTAATATTCCTCAATAGAGGTAGTACCAATGAGACAATGTCATCAACATTGGAAGTGGGTGATTTTAAGTGTGATGGAAGCCACTAAGACACCATTCAAAATATTCAAGCTTTTAATATGGGAGACCAATTTACTTAAAGATTCTACAAAAAATTATTTTTTACCTTAAGAATTTGAATTTCAAAGTTGTAGTGGCACCTTTTACTAAAATAAGGCTAGACAAAATTTTATATATTTGAATCTCTATTTAGGAAGAAGAGATTAAAACCCTCAATCAAAATCTCCATTTACATTGCACAAGTATTATGTGGCATTTGATTCTATCATGTGAGATACATAGTTGAAACTCTTCTTAATATTTCCCAAGCCAATTAATTCTCTCCCTTCTCATTTATATATATGTTATAGCAAATTAGGTCAAGTGAAAAAAGGATAATCACACGAATTTTGCCTATGATTTTGAGAAGGTAAATATATAGGACTATACAACATCACTCTGCTTACCTTTCAAAAAAATCCCAGATTTAGAAAGTGATCACATAACAAATTGGATGTTCAACAATATATTCACTAGTCATAGGGACACAACATCAAATTTGACCATGGTAGATTTGTCAATTAGAAAGCAGGATCTGAATCCATCCCTATATAAGACTACCTCCAAATTTCAAAAAGTGATTCCATTCCACCTACACAAACCTGATTTACTTATAAAATTCTAAAATCTTATCAAGGTGTGATTGTTCTCTCACTTTTGTTCTTTATTTACATATTTTAGCTTGTCTCCACATTGTCATTGCTTTGTTTATTTCTTTTAGAGGTCATAAGGTAGATTAGATATTATTTGGCAATCACATCAATAATCTTCCTTATGTACTAATTTTAAAAAATTTATTAGTGTCATTATATTCTAGTGTTACAATTCAGTAAAACAATTTTTTTATTTGAAAAAATTATTATGTTTTGGGTTTGAGTTTATAATGATTTATGATTTGATAGTTGAATTGAAGCAAAATTTAGATAGATATGGTTTGATTTTTATGCTTAATTAGGTCTTGAACATGCATTGAATCGATACCATTTGTGCACCCAATATGGATTTAAATTAGACAATCTTTTTGGTTTACCATTAGCATTATTTGTTAACATGTTTTAATTTTTTAAGTTATTATTAGAATTTGAGTCTGAGTTTAATCTTCTTTATTAAATTGGAGTATTATTATTTAGTATATAAATTGAAATGTGCTCTAAATTAAGATAATTTAAATTTTGGACTGAATTGGGCTCTAAATATGGTTTGAGTTGAATATGCTTTTGTGCTAAATTAGGCTCTCAATTTAGTTGAGATAATTTAAGTTTAGTTTTACATTGGTATCTGAACATTTTTGCATTCAATAGGTGCCAAATTTGTTGAGATATTTTGAACATACTTACCTAAGCTTCATATTTGTATTGATTGGTCTTATAAGAATTATCCTGGGTGAGTTCTTATTATCAAACTTCTATCATAATTAACAATCTTGACATGTAATTCACCTCAAAAGATACTCATTTTATATTATATTAAGCCTTCTTATTATTTTAATTTTTGATAACTTGTTTATACTATATTAAAAATTACATTGGTTGATTTGATGATTGGATTAAACACCTATTTCAAATAGTTTTAGTTTCTTGCTTTTGTATTATATTCAAAAAATTATTCCACGTATTGCATTAGGTGTTGGATTAGGCCAATTTGGGATTGGATTGATGATTTCAGAATTGGATTAAGCCTCCCTTGCATAATGATTTGGGTACTCACTTTGTACTATTTAACTTATTCTTGCATTGGTTTTACTTGCCATGTTTTTTTGTTACATTAGTGATTTTATTAGGTCATTTTTAGATTGCATTTAGCATAAACTTCATATTGTTTTAGAAACTCTATAGCATTAATATTTTTGCATTAGACCATTTTGGTATTGTGTTGGTCTTCTTCTTTTTATTATTTTAGGTGTTTAGTTTGTACGATACTTAGTTTTATTCTTACATTATTTTTAGATACCATGTTTATACTACATTAGATAATGGATTAGGCCATTTAGGATTGGACTAGATCCTTTTAGAACTAGAATAACCCTCCAATTTATACTATTTTGGGTATTTGTTTTTATTATATCGAGCTTTCATCTTGTATTATTTATAAGTATTATGTTTATGTTGCATTAGACATTTTTTGGATTGGATTTATCCATTTATGGATTGAATTGACCCTCAACTATGTATTATTTTGGATACTCACTTTACAATATATTAAACTTTCTTATTTTAGTAGTTTTAGTCACTATTTTTGCACTACATTATGATTTGTATTAGGCCATTTTGGGATTGTTGTAAACCATTTTGCAATTGAGTTAATACTCAATATGAAATTGATCTGGATATATAATTTTAATGGTATAAATATTTCTTGTTGAATTTTTTTTGGTACTATGTGTATACTACATTAGGCCAGGTATTGACGTGAATAAATTTTATGTTGTCTTGAACTAAAAAATAATGTCTTCGCCTTGGAATTAGTGAAGTTTGATTAAGCATTTATTATTTTGGAATACAATGGATTGACATTGGCATGACTTTATTTTATGTTTTTTAAGTTCAAAAATTGGTTGTATTTTGGATCTAAACTTATAGTGATTTTATGATTTTATAGTTGAATTGTTACACATTTTACATTGAGATGGTTTAATATTTGCACTTAATTGGGCTTTAAACATACATTAGTTTGATATCATTTGTGCACTTAATTTGACTCTAAATTTGATCGAGATATTCTACACATACATAATTAAATTTTTTATTTCATTGATTTATATTGGAAAACATCTTAGGCCTATCATTGGCATGGTTTATTGTTATGTTTTATAGTTTATCATTATGATTGTAATTTGGGTCTGAGTTTATAGTGATCTCCCTTCCAAAATTTTAATATTAAGGTTTTTTATCTGAGTTACAACATAACCTTAATGAAAATAATTCTAGTTATAGATTGAATTTTGCTCTAAATATGCTTTGGCTTGATTCTATTTGTGTGCTTCATTAGGATCTAAAACTGGTTGACATGATTTAAGTTTCGTATTGCATTAGGGTATCAATGTTTTCGCATTGAAATAGGCACCAAATTTGGTTGACATATTTTTCACATGCTTGCACTTTATATTTTTGGGGATTAGAATTTGCAAAACTATTATGGTTGAGTTATAAATATCAAATTTCTATCATAATCAGTAGGCTTAACATAAGATTCACCTCAAATTAAATTTATCATTTGTATTTGATATGCACTATTTGAGATGGGATTTACAAGTAATCCAAATATAAGGAGTGTTGAATATATGGAAGATATTCTTCCTACCTATGTATGAGGTAAAAAAATTATAGGCCTGAGTAAGATTACTTCTAGATGTATGGTTATAACCCAAAGTACACAATTTTATTTTGATATCAATGTGATTTTTATTCTATACATCATTATGCCTTGCCCATCTTAAGTTCACAATACATGTGTTATAAATATAAAGAGATTTATTGCAGAGCAGTGAACATTTTAGACTAGTAACCCTAAGAATATGTTTATTATTATCAAAAACCATAACATGATCATAAAAACCATTTAAATGACTTGAGCATGCAATGTTGTATAGATACAAAAATGGTGATTAAAGTAATTAATGGGAAGGGCATATAATGTTTAATAATTTTATTTTTGGCATATCTCCTTAAAGCATTTTTCATCACCTTGTTTTTACCTATTCTTTATAAAACTATAAATGTGTTTGTTACTAATAGGTGAAAAACTTGATAGATATCAAAATGCTAAAGATGTATAATAATCAATAATTTTGATTTTGAAAATTGATAAATATGGAAAACTTTTATTTTTAGAAAACACTAAGAATAAGTATACTTAGATAAAATATAGAATCATGTTGACTATTTCATATATTTAAAAGTGGAAATCAATAAAATATATGACTATGCATGCTCGGGATCAAAAATAAAATCTGAAACTAATTTTGGACAAGTCCACTATAAGTGGATGGTAGCGCAGGCCATTTGAGTTCATTGATTGTGGGATTTTTCCAATTTATTGTGGAAAATTATTGTTAGAAAAATATAAAAGAAGCAAAACTTTGATGGTGGCATATCTAAAGCATAATCTTAGAGTATTCCTCTACATGACCGCTATAAGTGGATAGTAGTACATGTCACTCAAGTTTTTTGCTTGTAAACGTGTATGTGTTGACTGTGATGAAAATTTGACTATTGCACCATCTATGTCTATGTCTATTGAGTAGGCCAAGATATAATGATTCAAATTATGTCACACAAAATTCATTGTTTTATTTCTTTTGTATTTAAAAACCTAAGGGCATATTGAAAGCTTGAAACCTACAAAAAAGAGAGGGGGAGTGTAATGGGTTAAGCTTTAGCTAACCCCATCACCCCCTGATGATTGACCAATGCCTACATAGCCAATGCTCTAATGAGGGAAATCAAGCCCATGTAGTTCCACCACCTAGAGTGATTGTGCATGTGTGCTCCTTGACCATATGTATGCATCTATAAAATTGGTTTTGATCCTTGATAATGATAACTCTTGAATTGCATTGAGATGCTTTAGACTTGGATTATGGTTTCTCCTTGTGAATGATCTTGAATTTAGGAAAATTAGGATATATTTTATCAATGTGTAATACTATGAAAGTGCTTAATAGATAGTGTCAAGCTATAAATCAAGTGAGAATAATGAATAACCTTTGATGTGTATTTATAACAAAAAAATTTAATATTATCCTTTATCTGACCTTGTGAAACATGTGGGAAGACACAAAAGAATAATTTGAATTTTGGAAACTAGTTATCATTTGGCATAGGAAGCAGTCACTCTAGGTGGCCAGGCACGTGGTAGTGGTCTTATCCCAAAAGATCATGGATAATTATCCTTAGTTGGAGGAAATATAATGATAATGACAAAAAATTATAGGATAATTTATGTATAGTAATGATGGTAAACAACGGTCAAGCCTACGTATAGATAAATTGATTAGAGGAATGACAAATAAGAATCATGTATTTGGGAACTAGTCTTGTGGTTCAAGATGTGTCAATAATTGGCATTATCAAGCACTTACAACCATATTTATATGTCTACATCCCCCCCTCTACCCTAAGCCCCCCTTTTCCCCTTTTCCCCTTTATTCTATTAATGAAATAGCTAGAGTAAAGGAAAAAGTATTAAATTTGAGTGTGTACAACATAATTTATCTATGAGAGGATACTCTAATTGTGTAGGGCACTCAAATAAAGCAACCCCTAAAACAACACATAAAGTAGTCATTTGTCCATTTTGAAACTTGAAAAAAATGAACTTAAATTTAAAAATTAAAAATTAAAAAGAGAGTGAAGTAGTACACTTGTATGGAGATGAAACCAAATTACCTTGTAACTTATAACTGATGATGGAGAACTATGTCCCCTTGTTAAAACACTTGGATAATTTGAACTAATGATGAATTTAGAGTGACTAAATCCCAATTTTGAATAACTAATAAATCCCTTAAATTAGAAATATGAATCTTCTATATCTCATGAAGGAGGAGTAGTACTAAATGTACTAAACCAAAAATTTAGAATCATAATGATTTCATTATAAGTGATGTCAAAGGCATTGAGTATCACTAGACTCAAACATACATTATCCATAACAAAATATGAACCACACAATGGGTTTGCTAGAAGTAATTCTAAGGTTTTTGGGTGTCACTAGACTTGAATGTACATTACCCATAACAAATTGAATCACATCGCTATAGATAGATCTACATTCTATTTGCATGATCAAAAGAGAATGGAGAATATTTATGCCCCCATGATGACTGCATTACCAATATATTTGAATTAAAATGAACATTTTCCTTTTGAAATTGTAAATTTAAACTTTGAAAATGTACATGAACAAGTATCATGTCTTTGAAACTATAACATTAAACTTTGAAAATGTGCATGAACAACTATCATGCCTTTTAAACTGTAATTTTGAACCTTGAAAATATGTGCATTAACATGTATAATTCCTTTTGAAATTTCAAACATGTGTATATGAGCATGAAAAAACATCATTTCTCCTAGATTTGTGCCAAATGATATAAAATTATATGCCCCTATATGCTCAATTGTAACTGTATGTGAACTTGTAGTTTTTGCTTTTGTAAATGTTTTGCATGTGCCCATGTATATGCATTCAAGTGTGTATGTTTTTATACTTTCATTATTTGAAAGGTGAGTTCATATGCATGTCATATGCCCCCATAATTTGTATATATGTGTCAATATATGTCATGTGGTTGATTTATGAATTACTTTGAAACTTTGAAAACTTGTACTTTGTTTCAAATATAATTTTTATCTATTTATGGAGGTTTGGATCTCTAAGACAAGCCTACTGTAATGATCCCATTTTGAGACAAGGGATGTAACCTACAAGTCACCCATCTCAAAAGAATATTTAACTGTATCATGTGATAAATATATAATCATGTGTGATCATGCCATCATATGGAGAATATATCATCGTCATAATGTAACTATCATTGAAGCTTGTATGTAACTTATTGAATGTGAGGCATATAAGGGTCATGTTTAGATAGATTTTTCAATGATGCATACAATAAAATAACCATATTTGAATTTTGACTACAAATTAAAATTACATGACATAGATAATGGCACCACTAATCAATCTCAACAAGGATAACAATGATAACAAGAACAACACACAATGTCACATAATGTCATACAATAAGGCCAAGGGTTGCATGCAATTGACATAGAAATGTCATAACAAACAAGGCCAAGTGTTACATTTAAATGACATTACAAATGTAACTAGCAAGAGATATGTTGAAATGTCACACATACCAATAGTCATGTTTAAATGTCACACATACCATCTCTCATAGTCATGTTTAAATATTGTACATTTCAAGCACAAATCTCATAGATATGTTCAAGCACTTTGTTGCAGAAAAGGGCCAAAGATCATACACAATAAGCAAACAATGTCTAGCCTCTTATGTAAGAGATTAAACACCATTGAAAGAGCATAGAATAAGTGAAATTAGTCTATTCTATCCATATGTATCAATGTTATATCACAACAAAGTAACATATCCATGTAGCACAATGTAATATACAAGTAATTAGAAAAACATATAAGATATGTAGCTTGACATGATAGAAAGGTCATAGAAAGCTAAAAGTTGTTATAATGTAACATGTAAAATATGATGCCCCAACATAGGAATGGCCATTGGATAGAAGGGAATCCAACATTTAAGAGTCCATTTAGATATGTAATATGTATGTCCTACATCACACTCATATACCTCATGAATTTCATATGTGTATAGAAAATAATATGTTATTTACAAAAGTATGTGATAAATAACATATATAAATAAGTAAACTAGCAACTCATGTCATGTTCGGGTCTTGATTTTATATTTTTTGATTTTTTTTTGAATTTTTGAATATTTGATTTTTTTTAATATTTTTGAGATATTAGAATGTTTTTGAAATAAATTCAAAGGCAAGTAACAAAGGTTTAAAAAATAAATTAAAGGAGGGATCCAAACAATTCACAACATGTGCCAAGGCATGGTGTACACTATATGTGATAGCATAACAATGTGGAGAAAGTGAAAGCAAGTGAATGTCCCCACTATATATGTGAATTGCCACAATGTTTCTCAATATCATATCAGCATGACCCCAATGGGAAATAATTTATGTATGTTCATACATTCTATAGAATTAAGAGTATGCAATCATGTAATCTTAGATGGTAGCCATATGTGTGTTAAAAAAATGTGTCATAGATGTTCAAATTATAATAGATAATCATAAGGGATGGATCAAATAAAACATATCGAAGGGCTATAATAAAGGTCTATATAATCTTGAAAGTATGTACAATATTGTATAAGTATTCTAAAGCTATAACATTTTGTCTATGTAAGGTATATCATTGCTAGAAGAGTATATTCATATCTGTCATGGTTGGGCATGACTTGAAAAATAGTAGGCACTATCTTGGGACCTACTAATAAAACTAATGTGATAGCTCCAATTATTTGATGAGGAGAGTTATCAAATCCTTTGATATTCTATTTTGATTTTTGGATTGTTGTTCATATTGGTACCTAATTCTTGTAAGATGATAGAGCTGTAAAAATTCACTCCTGACCCATTGTCAACAAACATAAGCTTTATTATCTTTCCATGTATATGAGCTTAAATTAATATTGGAATATCTATCTCTATGATGTGTTTTAGAGGCAAGTATTCATTATTTAAGGGGATGACCTTGTCAATATTCTTGATTACATTCATGATAGAATTGAGTGATGTTGGTTGGGTATCACTAGGAAGGGTTTTATCATGCCATGCATTATATAGGATATCTTTTTAGAATATTAAAATTTTAGATCCAAATAAAACTAATAGTAGGGTATTCCCTAGTGTTGCAGATCTTACAACACACTTGATTACTTTTGTGTACGCGACTAAACACGAAATTAACCCAAAATAATAAGCAACTAAAAATTAGAATCATCAAAGAATAAGAGATACAAGAAACAATGAAAACTTGTATTAAACTCTTCCAGAAGGAAATACAATTGAAGAAATCTCTCTTTCTTCCACACCTCTCAGATGTACAGATCTCTTTCCCTCAAGAGTTCTCTCTCTCAATTACAAACACAATTCAGCTACTTGAATTGTCTACAATTACATATCTACAAGCTATGAAGATCTATCCCTATTATATAGAATTAGGGATCATGAGCTATGCATTCTCCACCATTAGATACACCTCCTAATCAAAGGTTCAAAACAGTCCTACCAAAAATAGAAACGTGGACTCAACACTAGCAGTTAAACTTATCATGCAAACAATCTGTTCAACCCATCAAAATAGACTTCTGGAACGCACAGGTGACCGACGTCGGTCCCTGTCTGCCTGCATATGACCAATGTCGGCTGATCCATAACTGACGTCAGTAGCCTCCAGTCGATCCCTGACTGACATCGATCACCTGTGCATTCTAGAAGTCTATTTTCGTGGGATGAACAGATTATTAGCATGATAAGTTTAACTGTTAGTGTTGAGTCTGCATTTCTATTTTTGGCAGGACTGTTTTGAAACTTTGATTAGGAGGTGTATCTAATGGTGGAGAATGCATAACTCATGATCCCTAATTCTATATAATAGGGATAGATCTTCATAGCTTGTAGACATGTAATTGGAGACAATTCAAGTAGCTGAATTGTGTTTGTAATTGAGAGAGAGAACTCTTGAGGGAAAGAGATCTGTACATCTGAGAGGTGTGGAAGAAAGAGAGATTTCTTCAATTGTATTTCTTTTTGGAAGAGTTTAATACAATTTTTCATTGTTTCTTGTATCTCTTATTCTTTGCTGATTCTAATTTCTAGTTGTTTATTATTTTGGGTTAATTTCATGTTTAGTTGCTTACACAAAAGTAATCAAGTGTGTTGTAAGATCCACAACAAAGTGGTATCAGAGCAAGGTTGTAGGGAGCAGGTTTGTGTTTGATTACAAGTCACTCTCAGGGGTTTCTGATTGAGTGGGAGTAAAGCAATGGTAGAAGAAAGTAAGCTAAGAATGGAGAAGTTTAATGGCAAGAATTATCAATTATGGAGGATGCAAATAGAAGATTATCTGTATCACAAAGATCTGTACTTACCATTGGGTGAGGCTTCAAGCAAGCCCACAGATATGCAAGATGAAGAATGGAATGTTCTTGATAGAAAGGCTCTAGGATCCATAAGGTTGAGCCTGGCATCTTCTGTGATATCCAACTTATCACAGGCAAAGACAACGGTAGAGTTAATGATAATTTTGGCAAATTTATATGAAAAGCTCTTAGCTTCAAATAAGGTATATCTTATGAAGCAATTATTTAATTTGCAAAAGCAAGAAGGTGGATCTGTATCTAGTCATCTTAATGATTTCCATGCAATAGTAAATCAGTTAAATTCAGTCAAAATAGTTTTTGATGATGAAATTAAGGCTCTCTTAATTTTATGCTCTTTACCTGAAAGTTGGCATAGTTTGGTAATCGCAGTTAGTAATACTGCATCTGCTACAAATATGTTGAAAGTAGATGATGTTGTTAGTGTAATCTTGAATGAAGAAACTTGCAAAAAAAGTATAGGGAAAACATCAGGTAATGCTTTAAGTATTGAAAGCAGGGGAAGGCAAAGAGAGAAGGGAAAGCAAGGGAGATCAAGGTCTAAGTCAAAGATGAAAAGTAGATTCAAATCTAGAAATAGAAGAAAAATAACTTGCTAGAATTATGGAAAGATAGGGCATGCAAAGAAAGATTGTTGGTTGAAATTTAAAGAAGAAAATCAACATGAAGGTAAAGAAGAAGAAAAAGTTGCAGGTATTGTTGCACAAGATTCTTTTACACTTTCTTTGGATAATAAAATAGAATCTTGGGTTGTAGATTCTTGTGCCTCTTTCCATGCAACCCCAAATAGAGAATTTTTCAATGATTATGTCCAGGGAGATTTTGGAAAAGTTTATTTAGGGGATGATGAGCCTTGTAAAATTGTTGGCAAAGGAAAAGTGCAGCTAAAATTGCAAAATGGCAACACATGGGTGTTGAAGGATGTCATGCATGTACCCATCCTAAAGAGGAATCTGATTTTTGCAAGAAAGTTGGGGGATGAGGGTTGCACAGTAACTCTCACAGCTGAATCTTGGAAGGTTATCAAGGGAGCACTTGTATTAGCCAGAGGTAAGAGAGTAGGTACTCTCTATTTATGTAATTGTATTACTGATTATTCTCCTTCTGTTCTATCTACTTCAGATGTAGATGCAAAGTTGTGGCACTGTAGGCTTGGTCACATGAGTGAGAAGGGAATGAAAGTTCTTAAGTCAAAAGGTAAGCTTGTAGATTTGAAAAGCATAGATCTAGATTTCTGTGAGCATTGTATTTTTGGAAAACAAAAGAGAGTGAGATTTCTCAAGACTGGGTCAACAAAGAGGAAGCACAAGTTGGAGCTTGTTCACACAGACGTGTGGGGACTAACTCAAGTAGCTTCTATTGGAGGATCACAGTATTATGTTACTTTCATTGATGATGCTACAAGAAAGGTATGGGTTTATTGCATAAAGAAGAAATCTGATGTTTTTGACATGTTTAAGAATTAGAAAGCTTTGGTTGAGAATGAAACAAGTTTGAGATTGAAGTGCCTTAGATCTGACAATGGTGGTGAGTACTGCAGCTATAAATTCAATAGGTACTATTCTATGAGTGGAATACACAGGGAAAGGATGGTTCCAAGGACACCTCAACAAAATGGAGTTGCTGAAAGGATGAACATAAAAATATTAAAGCGTGCATGGAGTATGAGGTTGCATGTTGGTTTGCCCTTAAAGTTTTGGGCAGAAGCTGTAGACACTACGATTTACCTGATTAACAGAGGACCCTCTACTACTCTGGATGGTGGAATTCTAGAAGAGGCTTGGACAGGTAAAAAGGTAGATCTTTCATTTCTCAGAGTTTTTGGTTCTGAAGCTTTTGTGCACGTTGATAAAGAAAATAGAAAGAAGCTGGATGCTAAATCTATGAGGTGCACTTTTATTGGTTATGGCTCTGGTGATTTCGGATTCCAGTTGTGGAATCTAAGAACTAACAAAATTATTAGAAGTCGTGATGTTGTTTTCAATGAAAAGGTGATGTACAATGATCAGATCAAGAAGCTAAATAATACTGAGCAGAGCAATGTTGATTTAGACGAGGTGATGATCCAAAATGAGCTCACGAGAAAAAATAATCACAGACAGGAAAACACAGACACCGATGTTGATCAGATAGGAACCGACATTAGACATACAAAAACTAACGTTGATCAGACAGCAACCGACGTCAGTCAGACATGGACTGACATCAGTCAAGTAGAACTGACGTCGGTCAGGTACAGACTTGGAGATGATCGAGATCGGTCACTAACAGAGAATTTGGGTGGACAGCAAGCCATGAATGAGTCTCAAATGCCCATAAGGAGGTCAAAAAGGGTAAGTAACCCTCTAATTTGATATTCCCCTTCATTATTCTACTTATTACTCATTGATAGTGGAGAACCAGAGAGTTTTGATGAGGCAATGCAGGTAGAATCCCAAAAATAGTGGGAGCTTGGCATGAATGAGGAGATTGATTCCTTGAAAGAGAACCAAACGTGGGATTTGGTCGAGTTGCCAGCTGGAAAGAAAGCACTGAAAAACAAATGGGTTTACAGGTTAAAGGAAGGTGAGAATGGAAAAATGAGACATAAGGCCAGGTTGGTAGTAAAGGGATTTGCACAGAAACCAGGTATTGATTTTGGTGAAATTTTTTCTCTTGTAGTAAAAATGACTTCTATTCGGACTATATTGTCTTTAGTTGTTATTGAGGATTTGCATCTTGCGCAGCTTGATGTTAAGACAATGTTTCTTCATGGAGATTTGGATGAAGAAATATATATGGATCAGTCGAAAGGTTTTGAGGTCAAAGGTAAGGAGAAGCTTGTGTGCAGGTTAAAGAAAAGCTTATATGTTCTTAAGCAAGCTCCTAGACAATGGTATTTGAGGTTTGACAAGTTTATGACTGAGCATGGCTTTAGTAGATGTCAATCTGACCATTGTGTTTATTTTAAAAGATTGGATAATAGTAGATATATTATCCTATTGTTGTATGTAGATGATATGCTTGTTGCAGGTTCACACATGCAGGATATTTCTGAGCTTAAGGTGAAATTAGCTCACACATTTGCCATGAAGGATTTGGGAGTAGCAAAGAAAATCCTTGGCATGAGTATTAAGAGAGACAAGAAAAATCATAGTTTGATTTTGTCTCAAGAGGATTATGTGAACAAGGTGTTGGAGAGGTTTAATATGCAGGATGCAAAACCGATGAGCACACCTATGGCTAGACACTTCAAGTTGAGCAAAGAACAGTGTCCACATGATGAGGTAGAGTACATGAGTTAAACTTATCATGCAAACAATTTTTTCATCCCATGAAAATAGACTTCTAGAACGCACAGGTGACCGACGTCGGTCCCTGTCTGCCTGCATATGACTGACGTCAGCCGATCCATAACCGATGTCGGTAGCCTCCAATCGATCCCTGACCGACGTCGGTCACCAGTGTAAATACATCAACCTTGTATTTGCTCATCTGGTGTAGCTTTTAGCTCCACACCTCAACACTTAGTTTATCAATGATATCATAACCTTAGATTGATTTGTTTGCCTTGTGGGAGGTTGAGGGGATTAAAGAGGAACACGTTGACCACCTTCATTTAAACACACTAAGTGAGGCACTTGTCCTCATCTAGTATTGACAAAATGAACATTAGAGTCTAATATAATCCATGAGAAAATAATAAGATCAAGACGATGATTGAGATAACCTTTTGGTCTAGGAATGAGGAAAAACTAAGTTATGCACACCATTTGGCACCTGGTGGTGATAGGTAAGAGTTTGGATTAGATATTTCAATAATATGAATTGAGAAAGACTTGAGATTGCATATTATTAATTTTATCCTTTTGTGATATTTAAATCTGATTAATGCTAATATATTTTGAATCCAAATAACACATTAGAAAGTAAGATAAAATATGATATTGAACTTCAAAACATGTAAGCAAATTCATTGATTGTAACCATGATTTAAATTTTAAAATTTAAATTTATAAACATGATTTGGGATGTAACTAGCCAAGGTATGTTTATTTTACAGACTCTGAGATATATTGATCCTAGTCATGAAATAGTGAACATGGCCCAAAGGTCACTAGCTATGCAATATTCCACCTTCCCATAGTTGAACTATCCCATATACAAGGTACATTGAGAGTAACATCCTAAGGCTAACTACTTATTAGTGCACTAAAAAAGAAATAGTCAAAGGCTTACTATATCTAAAAAATAAACCCTATGCATTTATGATATATTGTGAGATACAGAGAAACTAAAATCCATATATAGTGATGTCTAACGGCTTGAGTATTAGAGTAGAAACCATAACACCATGACTGAGGGAAAACTAAAGATCACTTTGCCTAGAACAATAGCTCATATGAGTTTCAAAACTACTAGAACATAGTTTATAGGAAATCAAATAAAGAAAAATAAATTGAAATTGAAAACCAAATCAAAAAGTAATATTTTTATGTATATAAATCAGAAATTAATCTGAAACCCCAAGACAAAAATTATAAAAGCAATGCTTTAAAATGTATGGGTTCACCAATATATTTTACCCTATTTTTGATAAAACAATATATATTTTTTGTTTCTAATAGGTGTAAACTTGATAGATATCAAAATGATAAAGATGTAAAATAATCAATAATTTTGATTTTAAAAATTAATAATATGAAAAACTTTTATTTTTAGAAAACACTAAGAAAAAATATACTTAGCTCAAATACATGTTTTATTGATTGTTTCATAATCTGAAAGTGGAAATTAATAAAAGATATGACTTTGTATGCTCATGATCAAGAACAAAATATGAAATTATTTATAGACATGTTTGTTGTAAGTGTAAGACAACGCATGCCTTTAGAGTCCATTAACTACAAACTTGTCTTAGTTGACTATGGAAAATTACTAACTAGAAAAGATAGAAAGAATCAGAACTATGATGGTGAAAGATCAGAAGAAAAATCTTAGAGTGTTCTTGGATAAAACCATTGTAAGTGGATAACAATGTAAGCCATTCAAGTTCATTGACCATGAAATTTTTTGTGTTACTTGTGATGAAAATATGATTGTTGCACCTTATGTGCCTATGTTTGTTGAGTGGGCTAAAATATCAAAATTTAGATTATACCATATAAAATTTACTGTTTTCTTTATTTTGACTTTGAAACCTTAAGGGCACCTTGAAATCTTGAAACCTACAAAAAAGGGATGGAGAGTGTAAGGGGCTAAGCTAACCCGAATCACCCCCTTGATTATTTATTATTACCTACATATCCAATACTCCAAGGAGGGAAATCAAGCCCACTTAGTGATCATAACTAGAATAATTATGCAATTGTGTTCCTTCACTATATGTATGTAGCTATATAAATGGATTTGATACTTAACAATGATAGTTCTTGGCTTCCTTTGAGGTGATTTAAAAGTAGCTTATGGTTGATTCTTGTTAATGATATTGAATTTGTAAATAATATGGTAGATTTTCTCAATGTGCAATAGTGTGAAAGTGCTTAATAGATAGTGCCAAACTATGAATCAAGTGGGGATAATGAATGACATTTGATGTGTATTTAAAGCAAAACTTTTTGAGAATTTTCTTTAATCAACCTTATGAAACATGTGGAAAGACCTGAAAGAATAATTCAAAAATTGAAAATTAGTCATTATTTTGCATGAGTAATGATCACTCTACATGGACATGTATGCTGCAATAATCATGTCCCCATAATGTAGACTTGTTCTAGACTATCACAGACAACTATTCTTAGTTGGAGGTAGTATGAGGATAATGTGAAGCAATTTGAGCATTTGACTAGAGAATTATCGTATAGTAATTATGTAAGACAAAGGGTCAAGCATGCATATATCTAAATGGCATAGAGGAATGGTGAATACAAATCATGTATTTGGGTTATAGTCATGTGGTTCAACATGTGTCAAGAATTAGCATTGTTAAGTACTTTTGACTAGATTTATGTGTCTACACACCTTTTAAACAATAATATCAGCATCATAAAATAATAGTATAAATTAAAATAGGTTATATAGATATGGAAAATATTTATATGCCTTTTTATTATGAATATATAACACCAAAAATGAATATTAAATAAATACGCCATAATGCAATATGTCTACCTATCTTTTACTTTCAATGAGCTAAAATTTTAAATTATCTATCTATTTTTCATGTTATTTTGACATGGTATTCAATAAAATTCAATGAAATCTATGTGTACATATGCCTAACAATGTTTAATATTTTGTTTTCGATGTTGACAAGAGATTGCTCTCATTTTTTTGTTTCAGTTGGTTATTTAATTTTGTAACAATGTAATAACATTTATGTAAATGAAAATTAATTTTGTTTCACTATAATATAAAGTTTGGATCACATTTTAATATTTATATACTCTTATATAAGATATAATCGATAATAAATATCATCTCTTCGTACAAATATGTTCTTGCATGTAGGATAAATCTTGAAACAAAATTTACATCATCTTTCTATACAATGCAACATTGTAAATTCAAATAAGTTAAATATATATGGTCAATATTTTTATGCTTTTTATCATGAATGTTTAATTCCATTAAAAAAATAAAAAATACATGATATAATACACTATGTCTACTTGTCTTTTCCATTGCAATGACCTACAATTTTTAAGCTATATATCTATTGTTCCCAAAATCTGTCACTTGTTTTTGTGGACAACATGTCGACCATTTCAATCTTGCAAGCCAAAATGGTCTCTTTCTTTCTCAAAATGTTCTGAGCAGGCAAGTTATTCAATTGCACAAGCCTTTTTAGCTAAGGAAATCACAGGTTAAAAAGGCAGGCTGTCACAAGGAAAAATCTCAAAACACTTAAGGCATTTCCTAAAAAATTGTAAGGATGGTTTAACACCAAGATTCAATCAAAAAGGTTCAATGGTGGGGTTCAATGATATGGAATGAACCATTGAACTCCACCTCCAAAAGGTTCAAAGGTTCAAAGAGTTCAAGGTTTGAAAGGTTCGAGCAGAAGGTTTGAGCGAATGGTTCAAGCAGAAGATTCCAAAAAAAGGTTCAAGTGAATGGTGCAAATAATTGGTTTAATGACACCTTGAACTCATAAAGAAGACTAAGTGAATGCGGCTCTTTACAAAACATTGAACAACCGAACTACTGAACCATTGAACTTTGAACCGTTGAACCTTGAACCATTGGCCTCTGAAAGGTTTAAAGGGTTCAAGGTTCAAAATGATTCAATTGACCAGTGATGTCCTTATGGATGTCAAATTCAGGGTAATGGAATAACCATTGATTTTTAAATAATGCAGACCCAAAGACAAACTTAGCTATTCACTGAGAAAGGAGCCAAAGAAGCCAGCAAAAGGTGAGAAGATGGCCCCGAGAGCTCAGATCAGCAGAAAGAGATAATATATAGCAAGGAAAGAGGGAATCAAACAAAGAATCCTTAAGCGTCAGTGGAGATTTATTCCAGTAGGTGAAACAGTCCACTAGGTAGATATCAGAGAGCACAAGCATTCAAAAGCCTGACCTATTTTTCTTCATTTGAGTAAAGATGAGTGGATAGTCATGTAAGTATCATAAAGAGGAGAGGCCTTACCTTTTAGAAGATCAGGCAATCCATGCTTTAGAGAAGACATTTGAGATAATTTAGAATGCCAAAAGTTAAGGCTGATGACCTATTCCAACATGGCCCCTTCACATAATTTCCAATGCATTCAATGCAGCATGGGCCATTTTGTGAAAACAAGCGCCAAAGTCTTTCTTTGGAGGCTATATATTGTAATCTCTCAGTTTGTAGAAGGGGGATCTCTCTATTATTAGAAGCAAAACTCTGCCTAAATTGAAAGGCATTCCTGAGACTTTGAGCTCAGACTGTTAATCATATTTTATCAAGTGAATGAGAAAGCAAGTGTTCTTTCAAACTTTGTGTTGAAATAGATTGTGTTATCTAGGAAATGGTTCTTATGTCTTTTTCCTAAATATAGTCTTGTCCATTTAATCAAATAAGCAGAACAAGTGGAAATAATCTGAAAGATGTCCTAAAGTCAACTGTGGAAGACTTTGTGCTGCCATAATTGTCTTTAGTTTGTGTGTTTTATGTTTCAAGATATTGGAGAGACTTTGAGCTCCCCTTATCCTTCAAAATCTTTTACTCTGTTGTAGTTTTTGGTGGAGACTTTTTTCTAAACTTCATTCTACTATTTTACTTTGTCCTAAATCAGTAGGAGAAACAACGAAAGACTTTGTGCTATCGTGGGTTTCTTGTGGATCTAGTTACTACACAGGAAGAATTCCTGTTGTTTGTTGATCATCATTTCTAAAAGTAGAGAAATGCCTTTAGTAATTACATAAGAGTTATCCTTTATTTTGTGAACATCATCTCTGAAAAAAGAGAGATGGATGGTATGATTTCACCCCTGAGTCTATTTTCAGCTTATATTAGTATATTATAGTTTATAGGGAACCTCCCCTTGCTGAGAGGAGAGATTTATCTCATTATGTTGTGGTAACCACACCCATTTTGCTGTATAAATCTCATTGTGCTATGGTTGATATACCCATTTTTCTGTCAGTTAGTTGATGATAAAATATTCACCCATCAATATCTACTTTTCCTTCTACATTCACACACTTCAATACAATTCAATGAAATCTTGGTGTGTGTATGCATAACATAAGGCCACAAGTGTATAATAAGTTATAACCTTTGGATGTGAATTTAAATTTAGTAAGAAATAAAAAAATAGATTAAGAAATCAAATACAAAATACACAAAAAAATAGCATTGAAAAAAATTATTATTTAATATAAATATATGTTTTTCAAAATAAACATACAAATTGCATTTTACAATCAAATTCAATTCTTAAAAACTATACATTGAAGAACCAATTCTTCTTCCATTGGTTTTATGTACTATGTTTGCATTGTATTATGCTTTGAGTAAGGACATTTTAGCATTGGAGTGGTCCTTTTTACAATTGGATTAGGTCACCATGCCATTGTTTTAGACCACTTTGAGTTTGAGTTAACCATCCATATCACACAGATTTAGGTACATATTGTGTATGATATGAATCTTTCTTGTTGGCATGACTTATTATTATGTTCTCTTAAGTTGGAATACAATTCATTAGGCTTACAATCAATATAGTTTGATTTCTTATTTTTTATTCTAAAATATAATGGATTGGAATTACCATGATTTGATTTTATGTTTTTTATTATATTTTGGGTATGAGTTTATAGAGAATTTATGGTTTGGTGCTTAAATTGAAACATGCTCTTAACTAAGATGATTTGAAATTTTGCACTCAACTTGACCCTAAACATTCATTTATTTTTTTGACACCCTAATTTTTCCACCTTAGTGTCATCACTAATGTACTATCATTCATCATTTATCTTAACTAATATGTCCATGATCAAAAATATGGATTAATATCACCCTAATTATGGCATAATCCCCATTCTTTTTATCAAATAATTCCATATAGTCCCACAAACATTGCACTTTGATAAATTAACTAGCTAATCAATATTAATTGGAAATTAGTCCATAATTAAATCCATGTACACAAAAATAAAAATAAATAAAATATCAATCAATTAGCCAACTCATCAACCCACTCAAACTAACTCATTAATCCATTCAACCACCTCATTAAACCATTCAACTAACTCATTCAGCCCAGTCAACTAACTCATTAAACTAATCAACCAGCTCCCTCAACATTCTCAACCAACTCATCAATTATCTCAAATTCCTCAACCAACTCATTAATTCCCTCAACTTCCTTAACCAACTCATTAATCCTCAACTTCCTCATCGAATGCATTTGGCCCATAGATGAAATCACATCCATCCAAAATCAAGTAATATCAATAAATTAGGATTTGTCCTACCCATCCATTCTCCATCCAATAAATCTATAAATTGATCCTTCCTCTTCCATTTTCACAAGGTTGAAATAAATATAAGAATCTAGATATATCTTATCATCAAACAACCAAGCAAATAAAATAATCAAAAGTAAATGTTGTAGGAGTTCTTGCATGAAATCCATTGAGAAACCACAATCAAAGTGAGTAAATCAAACTAACAAAAGAGGTCTTTATGGTAAGTGAAGGTATGGTTATCTTTTATTAACATAATTGGAAGGCACGCTAGATTTAGAATAGGAATTTAGACTACTCTAAGTTTCTAGTTAAGCTTTGAATCTTTTCATATTACATGTTTGCACACCTAGTGGGATGGCATTCTCTTTTCTTTTTTTCTTTTTTTTTTCTTATATAAGAAGTTTATCTAATTGTTTTAGTGTTTATTAGGCTTTAACGTAACTTTAATTCAAGTTGTAGTCCATTTGGGAGGGATTTTGAAGGGTATTTTAATTTTCAATTTTTTATTTACATTTATTTTTAATTGATGTTTACTCTATGATCTTCACCATTTTCACTCTTGAGAATATTCTTTTCACATAACACTTTGATATTTTTTCCTAGGTGCAGGAGTTTTCTAAGAAACATTGTTAATTGACATTTTTTCATGGTTAATCAACATTTTTGCACTATTGATCAACATTTCTACACTAAAGAGTGACGATTCTACTGAGCAACATTTTTGTATAGCTAAGTGATATTTCTGCATTGAGGAGTGACATTTTTTCACTGAGGAGTGACATTTTTGTACAACTAAGCAATGTTTCTACACTGAGGGGTGATGTTTATTCATTGAGGAATGATGTTTATGTATAGCTAGTGGCATTTTTACACAAGTAGTGGCATTTATATGGATTCTTATCTTCTAGAGGCCATAAATTTTGACTCGGGAACATGTTTGAGCTCTTGTTCACATCAAAACTAATATATATTACAAATTTATTCATCCCTAATATTTTATCTTCTAACATGTAGGCTTGGTATTTGTTGTGTTATATTATCTTAACCCTCTCATGTATGAAATCATTTGGAAAAATAAATTAAAAACTACTAATCTATGTTTTTTCAGCCCACTTGCTAAAGACTTGAAATATTAAACATTTAATCATTAAAGTTTTAATCAATTTATTTGCTTACATTTGTATTTGTTTACACTTGTTTCTGTATATAAGTTTATGTATGATCTTCTCTTGTACCGAAAGGCAATCTTGAGAATAAAAAATGACTAGTTGCTTGTGTCTCCCAAGTCATACCGTGAATGTTATTTCCTTGTGTTGAAAAGTGATCTTTGAAATTAGAAATGGTGTTAAATGTTAATTTTTGATTTTCCTAGGGGTTTAATGACTTATATTTCATCACTAGGTGTTGACCAAAGTTTGTGTTCACATGGAATCTATATGTTTCTTAGTGTGGATGTCTTCAAGGACCTAGCTTGATGAAAAATCAAGTAATGTGAGGTTGATTAGACCACCAATACCTAGGCTTTATATGAAACATTTATCCATAGAATCAGGACTCCCATATTGCAAGGTATCACGAGGACCTCCCTAAAAAAGCTTATCAAACCTAGATTAAGAACCTTTTAGTTATAATCACGTAGTGGTGCTAGGAAAAAAACATTCCTAAATATAACCCAAAATATACCCTTCAAAGTATTATATGTGGGCCACTACTCAGTTACACTTCCACTTGATTAGCATAGGCTTATCATTGTGTGTGTGTGTTGTAATCTTCCTATTTTGTAAACTGGTATAAAACCAAGTCAGTCCAAACCAAACCCACCTACAACAAACCTAAATAAACCAATGGCATATAAAATAATATATCAACCCCACTTGAATAGATATCTTGAAAATGAGAACCTTTTTTTTAAAATCTAGGCTATCCCAAAAGATAAAACCAAGCAAATCTCCCATCCACTAGTTACAATCCCAATCACAAAATCCCCCATGCCAATTATAAAAGGGAGCTAGTTCTAGCACCCCAACTCTAAAATCAACTCCTCTCTAACCAATTCCAATAACTTAGTCAATAGTAGCAAACCTAGTATCTTATATCAGTCCTTTGACATCAAAACCTTCATCACCTGATCAATCTAACAATAATCAATCGAATCAATAAATTTTATGCCCATTAGGCCCCTAAAGCATACAAACCTCACTTTATCCTAACCTTATCAAAAAAATCAAGTACCCATTAGGTCCTTGAGCTATGTATACTTACTTTATACTATCTTTATCAAAAAAATATGACAACCAAAGGTATAATAATCCAAAATAAAACCCCCAACAATCCCTTACCAATCAGGCCCCTGAGCTACCAAAATTGCATTTATGCCTACCCCTATAAAAAATCAGCAATCAATCAATGATGGTTCTAGAAATCATTCCTTCTAAATTATCTAACCATCTCATACCAATTAGGATTCTAATCTTCCAAAACTACACTCTATCCAGCTTAATCAAAAAATTCAATGATCAACATTCCCAAAATCAACCATAGTCTAATCCATAACTCAATCAATAATCATCTAATTAATATCTTACTAATCTAGCCCTTGAGCCATAATAATGGAAATGACATCATCTAGACACTAAGCCACAACAATCGAACACCAGTCTGGCCACTAAGCCATAACAATCAAACACCAATCTGGCCTCTAAGTTGTACCAATCAAATCATCATCAATCAAGCACCAATAAGGCCCCTCAACCACAAAAATTCAATTATGTTCCACCATCGCTTCTCCAAGGACCATCATTTACCCAAGAATGGAGTGCATCCATGTCTAAAAAATAGAAAGTGGGGATACATTAGGATCCCTTTCCAAATCATGATCAAATTAATCTACACCTAATTTAAGCTAAACACACCCAAACTTGTCATATCAAATGTAAAATAACCTCTCAATTCTAAGCACTCATTGAACACATGTTTTCGAGTCAACACCCCATTGTAGATATTAAAATTGAATATTTATAACATCTCCATCTTGTACATTTGACAAATGCCAATCAAGGCTCCATCCTTCAGTTTTGGACCTTCTAGCTGCTAAAAATCTTACATTCACCATCTTTTTATGCCTAAATGATTATTTTATAATCTGACTCGTATCATTATAATGAACTAGATAACTTGTATACTATAAAAATATCAAATCTTGATATATATCCTTCACTATCAGTTACATATCCATACATGTTATCTAGCCTTCTAGACACTATCAACCATAGAGAGACACTAACATCGATGCTAGTGTCCATATCTTTATCTAGTGTCCAATACTCAAAATTCATCCAAATTGCAAACTATTTAAAACCTATGGGTTATCTTATTTGTCTTATTAAACCCTATATGATGTATTTTCAAAAGGTGTGGTATAAATATAATCTAATCCTTCTCATTATTTATTTAGTAAATATCAAATAATCACCTACCAATGCTCATTCAATCAATCGCATAACTGAGTTATTTTGCCCTATTAATCCCTATTTTTGTATCAATCATAGGAGCAATCATAAAAAAGGTCTGAACCATCTAAATAACAACCCATGAGTGATATTTGTCAAGTTACAAGCTATATCATTACATGCATCTACATATAACATATTACACCATTGTTTGCACACACTCCCACACATAGGGAAGAACTACATAAGTCTAAGGCCCTCCTTGGAGTATTGGCTATGTAGGCAGTGCTCATTGATAGAGGGGTATTTGAGGTTAGCTCAACATTGTAAGCCCACTAACCCATTTTTCACAAACACAACCCAAAGGTGAAGAGGGCTGAAGAGTTATGGTTTGATCCATAAGTAGGCATCAACAACCTATGTGTAATATCAAAATATATTAGTAAAAAGTCAAAAAAACCCAAAAAAGTGCAAATAATAGACCTAAAAAAGAGCCTATATTTTGGGCAGGACAAAAACATCTAGATGACTACATTAACATAGATGGTAGTGGTCAGGGAAGAAAAATAGTCAAAAACCTAAATTAATAGAGCACAAAGCTGAGTTGTGTAGCTGAGATGAAGCTAAATAATAATGAATGTCCAAGATAGAACAATAAACAAGATATGCTTCTCTTAACCCTTATTATATAATCATTGTTATATTTATTGCACATGCTTGAATGAACTTATTATCAAATATTGTATTATATTACCTAGATCTGAATATTACATTATTGCATTTAAACATTTTATTTACATAGTGTGTTTATGTAATAGGCCCATTTTGAATAAAAAATTTGGTAAACATGTCTTTTGTACTTATTTGAACCAAACCTGAGATTACATTTATGGTTTCTCCTTCTACAAAAAAATCATTTTCAAATTACTATATTAATCTTCCAAAACTGATTTATCGCATGGGCATATCTTAAGGACTGCATCTTCACATTTTTTCCCTAGTCCTTATACTATTTATCTTTTTGGTTGTGTCCAAACTTATAGCCCTCATCATGGATACTCTTAATAAAATCCATAGGAGACCCCATCCTTTGGATAGTATATTTAATTTCCTAAATAACCAATGTATTTCCTATGAGGATCTTATGGTGAAACACCAATGTCCCCAACCATCCACTTTTTTTTACAATTATGATAATGAAGAGACTAATAATGAAAAAGTAAGTCTAAATGAATATGTCGACAATATGACATGTGTTCATATGGTTATAAATGTTATTATAGATTACTTGAATATGAATATGAGGATCTTAATTATCCTATTTCTTCTACATCCATTGATAAAACACTCAAAATTTTAAAAATAAGAAGCTTTGTTAGTCTATCACATAGATATGATACAATAGACATGCAAGAAGTTGGCAATCATGATGTTGAAAATAAAAAATTATCATGAATAACACAAAGCATTTCCTCTATTCCTAATGATGAACATGTTGAAAAGGATGGATGATTGTCTTCTTTCCAAACTATTGATAACATTTAAAATCTTGTTCCTTCTTTAAATCACTCAAATGAAAATAGTGAAAGTACTTATCTCTCTAGATATCAATGATACAAATGCATGTACTACTTCTCTCCCTATCCTTTTAGATTGAATATATGAAAATGATAATATTATTCAAATTAGTGCGGACACATGTTCTTCTACTCTTCTTCCAGTTCATGATAGACAACAAAACATCTTTTTTAAATGCTTATTAATGAAAGAATTTCCAGATTCAGTAGCAGTAATGCAACTCAAGCTTCAAATTCTAGTTATGTTAATGTTCCTTTCTCATATGACAATGATGTATCTAAAATATAAAGTGATATTAAACCTTCTAATCTTTTGTCGTTTGAATTTGAAAATGAAAGTGAAACTTGCATGTTTCCTCCTTATGATGATGTTTTAAGAAAAATAGAGAATATCCCTCTTTCTCCCTCTTTTACATTTTATGCTAAAAAGCATGTTCCGATTCTAGATGAAAATAATTAAAATACATCTTATATTCCTCTTGCATGTAATGAAATTTCAAGTAGTAAATTCCTTTCTAATGATAGTTGTATCAACCTTCGTGACATCTAAAATGATATAATGACCTCTCTTTAATCATCATGTAAAATGGATATTCTTTTACCTAATGTTTTTAAACCACATGATGATTCAAACTTATAATGCAAGGATGATTTATATTAAAAAACCTAATTTATATAGTACCTTGATATTGTACACTTGTCAAATACCTATCATGGATTCACCTTTCAGTTATAGACCTACATGTTGCCAAAAGGCTCGTGTTCACTAGCTCTTTGTGCCTAATTGCTTATCTCTTAGTTTGACCATTGTTATTCTAATGACCATGCATTTTATACTTTGTAAAAAAAATTAAACCTAATTATTATCTTTCACAACCAATTTTGGACCTCTACCTATTTTATAGCTTTTTGGACACTTACATCCTAGGTGGATACATGCGTTGACACAGGTGCCCACTTTTCTTAAAAAGTTTTCAGTGCCCAAAAGTCATATAATTTGAAAAAATAAATGTATCCCAAAGGTTGGCCTAAGTGATTTAATGTGATATATTTCTAAAAGGGATTGGTATATATACAAGATCAACCCTCAATCATTCCTAACCTAGCAAACATCTATAAATCAAATATGACTCACAAGGTAATATACCAAGAAGTACTCAATCAAGCATTCAAGTCAACAAACCTTCCCTATTCATCCCTATTTTCATACTAGTCATAGAAGAAGTATTTCTACAATTTTGAAGCATTCAAATAGTAACCCACGAGCCATATTTTCCAAGTTACAAGTTAATTCATTTCATGTCTTTGTTTATCACACATTGAATCCTTATGCACACACAAGCCTAAACATAGGGGAGAACTACATAATTTTGAGTCCCTATTTAGAGTATAGGCTATGTATACAACACATATTAATAGAAGGGTCCTTGGGGCAGATCGACACTATGAGCCCACTAACCCATTTTCCTACATTCAGTCTAAGGTTGAAGATTTAGGTTTCGATAATCTGATAAAGATTGAAAACCTGTGCATGACCTAAAAACATCAAAATAAAGGAAACAAAAAACCCAGAAGGTTTCATTTGGTCACATCTTAATCTAGTTAGTATTCTATACAAGACACAGGTGGCAAGGTTAGACACCTGCATCGATGCAACTAGCCAAATCTAATGCAGGCATCTACGGCCACTAAAAAAATATTTCTAGAATTTGATGACTATTCCAAGATCATCCTCCAGACCACTTCCAACATATTATAGATCAGAATTGCATGCCTACAATAAACTAATTATGTATCATTTGTTTCCAATTCATTATACAATCTATTAATAGTTGTACTTCTTATTATTATCAATCTTAGTTGTATAAATTTAGAATACTATTTGTCTAAGTTTTCTATTAAATTTGTCAGATCATTAGGATATTTCACCACCCTTATGTAAAATTTGATATAATCCCTATAACCCTACATATCCCCACATATCTAAATTTTAGGGTTAAACATTTGGTAAACACAACCATTAGTCTTATAACCCTGAATTGACCTAGGGTTTTTTGATTTCTAATTGTTGCCAAATTATTATTTAAAATCTTAACTTTTTCATTTATAAGAAATGGAAAATTTTAATCAAAAAAATCATTTTCAAATGGAAGATAAAGAAGCATTAATCACTCATCTCAATAACAAGGACTTAATGGATGCATTTGTATATGTTACAAGAGATGAAATCATTAAGCATGTAAAATCCAAGTCATCCTTCCCTAGTGATGGTGAATCCTTAAGAGGTAGTACAACTGATTCCATACAAATCAACCTCCCCTTGAGCACACCATCACTTCATACATCTAATCAGGGCATGGGTTATGTGTTTACACCATTGTTCCTTGAAACAAATACTATTATTGCTACATCTTCTATGGGAAACATTAACATTTAAATCTAGTTACCAGTTTCAATGCCTATATCAATTCAAACCATGGGTACACCTCCTTTGGTGTCTTCTCAAACTTCCACTCTTAGCAATAAAAATGTGCAAGATCTTGTCCAAACTGTAAAAAAATTTCAAGCTAAGGTTATTAATTCTATGCAAAATTTTATGAAGTCACATTATGCTATTAACTCATAAGAGGTGTTACATAATCCTCTTGCACTTGAGATATCTTTTCACCCCTTGTCAACTTATTTTGTTGCACCTAAGTTCACATTTTATGATGGCACGGGTGATCCTGAATAACATATTCAATATTTATATAAAACATGCCTTGATTATGGCTCCAATGATAAACTTTTGACTAAACTATTTCCAAGGAGCCTCAATGACTATGCTCTAATATGGTTTTATGATTTACCAATCAAATCAATAAAATCATTCAAACCTCTTATGGATTATTTTTTTGCACACTTCTCCATCAACATTACCAAAAAAGGTATCCTATTCTAAAATTTCAAAAATCAAATAAGTAACCAATGAAGCTATCAATGAATATGTCTTGAGGTACAAGACAATGTTGGCCAAAATGAAAAATCAAATGATAGACATCTTCAAGCAAATTATGCTTGCCCCATTACATGAGTCTATTGTTTTCAAAAAATTCAAATATTTTGATGACTTATGCCATATTGTTAGAGATCGTGAAATGAAACTTATTTCATTGAATAAACTTAAGTATGTAGCAAACACTCTGACTATATCCAATATCAGGTTTCATATCAAATCAAGCTACACGGTTAAACCTACATAACCTAAAAAGGAATTAATTATAATTGTTAATGCAATGTCACATCAACCTAATCAATTTGTCTTATCCAATGCACCAAGGAGATATTCTATGTGAATACCTAAATCTTTAGATTTTTTACTTAATAAGCTTGTAGATTATCATCTCATATTTTTCCCTCCTCCCATAGAGGTTGATATGATTAGACCTTTACTTCGTAGATATGATGCCAATGCTTATCATGACTATCACCAAGGCCCTAGGTATTCTACTAATTGATGTTATACCTTGAAGCATAAAATATAATACCTTATCGATAACCAACAACTTACATTTGATGATCCTTCCAAATATTTAGGGTCACAACCTGACTACCATTAGAACCAAAAGATGTTTAGTGATGCATTACAAGATCATTCTCAAAATAATTTGGAAGTGCAAATGGAATATAATGTGCATCCTCCACCACATCATGGGCACCCATTATATGGGATTATCAATACTTACACATGACATATACCTCTTATGGTTTTAAAGACCATCTACTGATTTCAATGATAGTGATATTATGGATGATGACTCAGATCTTCATTCATTATTTATTCACGTATACCTTGACCACCGACCTATTCATAGTGTTATGATAAATAATGTTGATAGAAAAAATATTTAAACCATGACATTATTTGCACATTTGGGATATACACATGATGATTTATACTCTTCAACCAAAATGGTTAGATAATTCAATGTGACCTCACACTACATTATTGGTGAGATTGATTTACTTTTACAGGTTGGCCCAGCACATGTGGTCATTACCTTCTCAATTATATCATACATGGGAGTCTTTGATGTGTTGTTGGGATGACCTTAGATACATAAACTCCACATTCCTTTCATAGTGAATGGGTGTATTAAGTACATTCATATCAATAGAGTAGTCATAGTTCCTAGAATTCCATGTGAACATCCACTTAAACAAAAATAGTTTATTCCAAGGTAGATAATTATAAAACATACTAAGGTTAATTATCCATGAAAGGATGAGTAATAGACAATCCCCTTTCCTATGTGGCCCATAATCTAAATACCATTGCATAAGATATATATAGTGGATTCTATGGAATCCTCATCTAGTACTACATAACATACTCAATTATTCAGAGTAAATAAACATGTTCCTATTTTTGCTACCTCAAATTCACTATAAAGCAAAAAATGATGGGTTTCATGAATCCCTACTCCTATTATCTCTTTGAGATCTCTTAATCCTTTGATACATACATAGAGCATACAAATCCCACAACACTAGATATTATAGCCATACATGCTTCTCAGCAATACCACCAGTTTGATATACCATATCTAATGTTCAAATCAAATATAGATGAACATCCCTTAGATAAGATATATGGCTAGATTTTTCATTTTTAAAATATTCCAAAATTAAAAAAAATCAAATATTCTAAAAAATACAAAAACATTCAAAACTTACCAAAAATTTTCATCATGTTCCCAATTGTCTATTTCTTATACTTATATTGTTTGTTCCACATTAGTACATAACATACCATTCCTTTCCATATATACACAAATTTCACACATCATTTGAGTGTGATACAAACATACCCAGATATATGATATATGTGCGTAAAAATGTTGGGCCTTCCCTCTACTCACATCATAAGTAGGCTAGGGGAATTTGCTTCTTTGATCACAATATACCTAGGTTATATTATTTTATGATCTCTTTCCATTATCATGTTTGAGATTATATACTTAGACATGTGTATATCCATGCTTATACCATTCCCATTGTACTTGATATGTTATGTGTTGGGTAAATATTTTGTCACCAGCTAACTGATGAGCAAAGATAGGGAGATTAGTCGGCCAAATATGCAGGTTTACCACATTAAAGGGAGACAAACCTCTCCTCTCATCAAGGGGAGGCTCCCTATAAATATGAGGAGCTATATACTATATATATATATATATATATATATATATATATAAGTAGAAAGTAACACTCAGGGGTAGGATAACACCATCCATCTCTCTTTTTTTAGAGAGGATGTTCACAAACAAAGGAGAAAATCATGGTGAAAACACTGAAGGCACTTCTCTTCTTTCAGAAGTGATCTTGCAAGAAACAACAGGAGTTCTTTCAGGTAGTGACAAGTAACTAGTAACAAAAGGCGTAGTAACCAGCAGGCTAAGATGTAGCACAAAGTCTCCACCTTGACTGCCCAAGAGTGAAAATACGAAGGACAATGAGGGCACAAAGTCATCCCAAGGTCCTTTACACATAAACAGAAAATAGACAAACACACTAAAGGCAGTTGTGGGGGCACAAAGTCTCTCCATAGTTGGCTTTAGGACACCTTCCTAATTACTTCCACTAGTTATGCTTATTTCTTTAAAATGGACAAGAACACATTCAAGAAATAGACATAAGAATAATCTCCTAAAATGACACAAGCTATAATAACACAAAGTCTGAAAGTAACTTGGTTTCTCATTCAAACAAAGAAATATGATGAACAATCTCAGCTCAAAGTCTCAGTAATCGCCTCTTAATTTTGGTAGAGTTTCATTTTTATAATAGAAAAATCTCCTCTGCATAAAGTAAGAGAATACAATATATAGTGGCCAAGAAAGGCTTGTCGCTCTATTCCATGGAGAAACCCATGTTGCATTCAATGCTTTGAATGTGTCTTCAATTTTGTCAAAGGACCATGCTAAAAATAGGGTGGCTGCCTTAACTATGGCATGTCATTTCATCTCATATGTATTCTCCTAGGTTTGGATCATCTGGTTTGTCCCCTCTGATGTCTACACAACTGTCCATTTTGTCTTTACTCCAAGGGAGACCAATAGGTCATGCCTTCAATGTTTTCCAGTCAAAATATCTACTTTGCAAACTATTCCACCTACTGGAATAACTTTTGTGTAGATATTTCAGCCTTTCACCCTTTCTACTATGATTTGAGCCCTCGGGCTATCTTTTTTCCTTTCTAGTTTTTCCTTTTGGCCTTGGCCTTAAGGCCTTTGAATGCATTTGAGTTTGCGCTTAAGCCTGCAAAGATCAATGGCTATTTCATTGCCATGAATTTGATGTCTTTGGGTCCATCATCGTTTAAAAGCTAATGACTAGTTGGTTATCCTAAATTTGACGCATGCAAGCCCATCATCCTCCTTAGTAATTCCTTCAGATTTCTTGTTTGATCCTTCCCGAAGGGGACCTACCCTTTGAGGTCTAGAGAAAGGTCTACATTTTAGTCAGTGAGAGCCCCCCTGCAAGGGTACCTACCCTTCAGGGTCATCCTTTGGGCAGTCTTTGAGTTATAATTCCTTCAGACAAAATGTCTAAAGGAAATATTCCTTCGTGTCTTTCCCACTTGCTTTGGCTGCTTTCTGTCGAGCTTCATCCTTTTTACTGTGTCTTTATATTGGGAGTGCTCCATCTTTGACATCTGTCACAGTCTACTACTTTGAAACTTAATCAACTTATAGAAAATGGGACCCACAACACTTCTTGCATGAGCAGCTTCAAAAGGGGAATAGGGACAGGTGGCACTTTTCACTGATCTTAACAAGTGACACGTGGTGTTTCCCATTGTGAAACAAGCGAGGACACTTGGCAGCATCCACTTAACTTATAGAAGCTTTAGATACCTTTTGAGAGTCCTACAAAAGATGACACATGGTGGCTTCCACTAAGCTTTAGAAACACTATAGAAACATTTGGGACTCATTTAGATTCACATGGATGCAGACACTTGTCGTGCTCTACAGAGTTATAACGGGACACGTGGCACATTCCATTGCTTTTATGAACAAATTATAATGTGTCCTGGTAGAGGACACTTGGTAGCTTTTGCTTGACTTTGAGACTTAGACAAAACTTTTAGGCAAAATAAAAAACCTATGCAAAATGAAAAACCCGCACCCTGTGATATAACCCTTATTGCCTCAAAATTGAAATGTGCAGGGATAAAACTTGGAGTGCACAACTGAAACTCAAAATAAAATGTAGAGTATTTTACTCTACAAAGGGAAGAGATAATTTTTTGGCTTGTAGGACCAAAAATAGTTCATGTGTTGTCCCAAAAATGAGTGACAGACTTTGAGAACAACAGCTGGCTCCAGTTGGGGAACTTCCTTTAGTTGAGATTTTGGGACAACTGAGGGGAGTAGAGACCAGAATCTCTAGTGCCTTGAAGTGTGCCATTGGGATATGAAGTCATGCTAACCAACAAGAAAGCAAGGTGCCAAAAATGAAAATGAAAAGGAAAAGCACAAAATCAAACTAAAGACAATACAAATATACACATGTACAGATAATCTTATCTGATACTTTAAGAGTTGAAGAGCTTCAGATGTTGCCCATTATGAGGTAGAGAAAAAGGTGTGCCATCTTGATACTTCAATAGGAAACTATTTTCACCATTGAGCTCATGGATAGTGAACGGGCCTCTCCAATAGAATCAAACTTCCCAGTCATTCCCTTTGGTTCCCTTCTCTTGTCCCATAACAAGACTTAATCTCCAATCTGAAAATCCCAAGTTTTTGCTTTTTAGTTGAAGAGCTTCTTCACCAGACTTTGGTGTGCAGAAATTTGGTCCACCACCATAGTTTGTTGTTTATCCAGCTCAGTCAAACACATGATATTTTTGTCAATGGAGCTTTCATATGTCTGATCTTGGACTGCCTTTGCCAATTTGAGTGCTGGTAATTCTAAGGTGATCGGTATCTCTGCATTGAGACCATATAGAAGTTGGAAATGTGACATATCTATCACCCTCTTGGGTGTAATTTTGTCTACCCATAAAGCATCAACCAATGCTTTATGCCATGTCCATTGGTTGTCATCCATGAGCTTCATGATGATGGTCACCAGGTTCTTGTTGCTTGATTCAGCTTGACCATTTCCTTGTGAGAAATAATCAGAGGAGTGGGAAAGAATAATCCCATAGTAAAAACAAAAATGAGTGATCTCATGAGAAGAGAAATAGGCAACATTGTCTATCACAATCTTAGTTGGGACCCCAAACTTGGAAATGATGTTCTCTTTTAGGAAATCACATACTACTTCTGAAGTAGCATGCTTGGTTGGAATTGCTTCCACCCATTTGGTGAAGTAATATGTGGCTGTGAAGACATAATCATGTCCAACACTTGAAGATGGGTTTACAACACCAATGAAATCGATTCCCCATTGCTGGAATGGCTCTCTTATCACCACTAATTTGAGAGGTAGGGCAGCTAACTTGGGTCTCCCAATGAACTGTTAGCATAGTTCACACCTTCATACCCATTTGTAGACATCCTGAAATAAAGCAGTCCAGTAATACCTGGCTCTAAGAATCTTGTGGGTAGTTACAGGAGCAAAAAAATGTCATCCATAGGCTAGATTGTGGAAGGACCTCAAAAGTTGGTTTTGCTTCTCTTTATCTACACAGTGAAGGAACACTCCATCAAGGCTCCTCTTGTACAGGCCATTGTCCTAAAGGACAAAATTGATAGATTTCAGTTTGACAGTCCTCCTTTCTTTATGAGATAGGTGGGTAGGACACTCACCATAATTAAGGAAATGAGTAATACTTGAATACCACTCATTCGTGGTGGAGACAAAGAGGATTGTCAGTGTGTCTTCTGCTTCTTTTTCTTCATGCTTTGCTTCTTCGGGTTTGTTGTCAACAATCAATTGACAAAGGCCCTTTCCCCACACTAGCTTCATCAGTTTGATAACTAGAACAAACTCCTAGATTTTAGCAATCCAATTCTCCCTTTTGGTTCCAAACTCTTGCTGAGTTAATATGGATTTGACTGTGGTGTCAGGAACCAGGACAGTAATGTGGGAATTCAGAATGTAAAAGCGAAAATGCTTCACTGCCTTGACCACCGCATAAGCATGCTTCTCCATGTTTGAATATTTTAGCTCATGAGCTTTGAGAGGATAGTTCATGAAAGAAATGAGATATTCCACACTTTCTTTGTTCTGCTGAAATAGAATGGCTAAAAGTGTGTGTTCAAAAGCATAACTATACATGATGAAATCTTTGGTATAATCTCGAAAAACTAGAATTGGGGCGTGAGCAATGGCTATCTTGATGTCTTAGAATGCTAATTTGCCTTCTTCAGTCTAGCTAAAAGTGGCCTTTCCTTTCATCATATCTACAATATGACGAGTCTTCTCAGCGAACTCGAGAATGAACCTTCGTAAGAAATTCACTTTTTTGAAGAAAGAGTGAACCACAATCTTACTCGAGGGTAGAGTAAGCTCATGGATGGACTTGACTCTTTCTAAGTCAATCTTTATGCCTTATTTAAATATAATGTGTCTGAGAAGCTTCCCTTTTATAACCTCAAAGACAGACTTCTTGGGGTTCAAAGAAATGCCATTCTGGCAGCAGCATTCCAGCACTTGTTGTAAATGGTGCACATGATCAAGGCAATGCTTGAAAAAAATGGTCAAGTCATCAAGGTGTACCACAATGAAATTACCCATTTCATCTTTGAAAGCAAGGTCCATTGCTCTCTGGAAAGTGGCACCAGCATTTATCAGGGTAAAAGGCATTCTTCAATATGCAAAGGTGCCCCAAGGCGTGGTGAAGGCAGTCTTGTGCTAGTCTGCTTCACCAACTTCTACTTGATTGTATCTTGAGAAGCCATCTAGCATTAATAACATCTCAAAACCGGTCACTGTCTGAAGTACTTAGTCTATGATGGGCAAAGGATAGTTATCCTTTAAGGATGATTGATTTAGATTTTTGAAATCCACACAGAGGCAAATTTTGCCATTCTTCTTCCTCACAGGGACTATGTTTGCAATCCATGTGGAATGATGGATTGGAAAAATTATCCTGGCGTTTAGCATTTTCTATATTTTAGATAGAATAGTACCTGATATCTTCGGATTGTACTATCTAGATTTTTTCTTGTAAGGCATTGAATCACTTTTGAGAGGAATGTCATGGCAGATTTTTTCAATCCTGAGTGACTTTAGATCATCATAGGAGTATGCTAAGACATCCATGTACTGACAGAGTAGAGTAGTGAACTTGGATCTCTCCTCAGAAGTGCAACACTTCCCAATGTTTACCATCTTGGGATCTTCCATGGTACCCAAATTAGTTTGATCAAACTCTTGAGAGGAGCTTAAATCCATTTGTTACTGTTTCATGAATCTATCATGTTTGTCAAATAGCTTCTCAAGGGAAACTAGGCTTTTTGGAATTTTATTCTCTTTGAGTTGCAGGAACTCTTCACATGCATCTACACTTGATTCAGGGGCTGGTTCAAGCTTTTGAGGCTCACTGCCTTTGAAGTGTAGCTGTTCAAAGCTGTCTTTTTGCTCTAAAAAAGCAATGATTTGGTTGTCATTGTTAAACACTTGCCAATGACTAGCATTATTAAGTACACTTAGTCTAAAGACCAGATCAATAGTGTACCTATCTCATTTGAAGTTAGGGTGAGGAACCAAAAGAGTGGCTGAACTGGCCAACACATCAGCTCTATAATTAAATTTCTTGGGAACTATAGAGATGCTGAAAGCATCAAAATTTTCAATTTGATCCCAGACTAGATTACAGTAATGGTGCAATCTCTCATTTTTTGTTTGATACAAGTTTTTAACCTAACAAACCACTAGTTTAGCATCTCCTTTAGCATGAAAGAGCTTGATGCCTTTGTCACGAGCATCCTTCAATCCAAGTAAGAGAGATTCATACTCAGCTATGTTTTTGGTGTTGCTGAACTACAACTTGTATGATGAAGGAAAAATATCTCCTTGAGGAGATATTATCATAATTCCATCACCTAAATCAGTAGAAGAGCAGTTGCCATCAAATTCTAGAATCTATACCTCCTTAGACACTAATTTTTGCTTGGATTCTTCTTCGTTTGGAAGGAAATATTCCTCAACACTTATACTACATTCTACCATCCTTTCTATTGTTCTAGCTAAAGGTATTTTCAGGCTATCACATTTAAGAGTTTCATTAGGTGATTCATGGACTTCCTCTGTGGTTAAGAAATAATTACCCATACCTGAAGACTCAAATAAAATTTGAGCTTCAGGCGTTGATGTCTGAGTAACCACATATTTTGCTTCCTTCTCAGGAAGAAGTCTCTTCATGATGCCTTTGACAAGGATTCTCACCTCAGATAAGTCTATGCTCAACTCACCACCAGCATTCTTGCATAAATTTTGGCCAAGGATGCCGTATGATGTTGGGATGTCAGCCACTATAATAGTCATCTTAATTCTTTTGTCTGGGAATGCTGCAAATGCAAATTGAGCATCCTTGATTTGTCCTAGCAGTGGCACTTGCTTGTTCTCCATGGAGAAACATCTCCCAAATGTCTTGGTTAGTGTGAGACCAAGGGATTCTGCCACTTTGGTAGGCATGACATTTTTTGAAGCTCTGGAATCAATGATGCAATTGCTCAACTTGTGACCGTTTATCAATAGGGAGACATAAAATGGCTTAGTCCTTTTGGGGGTAGCAAGAGGAGTAATAACAAGGTTATTTTGGGTGAATTCGGGAGTGACCTTTAGAAAATTTGGTCATGTATGGATGATTTTATTCCTCACACACTCCACTAACTTATCCAACTGCTTAGGGTTAGATTGAAAAAATTCAAATTCAGACATTTAAATCTTAGTTTTCTTGACATGGTCAAGTATGTCAAATGTCTGAAATGAGTTATGAAGAAGGGAAGGGAGTTCATCCTTCTGATTTTTAGGAGAGAGAGGATTGATCTGTGAATTTGAAGTTAAAGGTAAAGGCAAGTTTGGAGTACTTACTTTTTTAGCAATCACCTGGTCCTTTGGCTGGAAAGGCAGAGTGGTTCCCCGCTTAGCAATTGAAATTATAGGTTGAGATTCTTCTCCTATTTTGTCCTTATCAGCTGATTGGACTGATTGATTCATAGACTGTGTGAATATAGTGTATGATCCATTGGCTACTTTACCTTCACTTTTGGGTTCATCCTAATAATTTAGGAAACCAATGTTGGAGTTGCCAGCGAATTTTTCTTCTTCCTCTGTGAAGAGATTAGCGTCATCTTCTTGATTTAATTCAGGCTGGAAGGAGAAATCATGTTCGATTTTTAGATATCCAACTACTGAGTTGGTTGGAGGTGCTTCAATGGACAGGTTCCACTATGGGGGAGGAAGACGATTTACTTGTCCTTGATTCTTGGTTGCATTGCCTTGGTATGACTAATTCTGAAATGTTCTCCTTGGTGCATATCTGTATGAAAGATTAGATGACATTCCTTCTACCATTTACTTTTTAAGAGCAAGCAACTCATTTGCTAGCTTCTGCGCCATTGGATCAGTGGTCACTGAAGGTGAGTATTCTAAAAATGAAGAGGATTTACCTTTGTTAGGGTCTCTCCTTATCTTTCCTGTCAAAATAAGGTCATCTTCTACCTTAGTAGCCAAATATTGAGCAGGAGCAAGGTCTATGTGACTAGCCCATCTCAATAGAAAACTCACTTCATGCAGCTGTGAGTTGATGAAGAAGCATTTGAGGTTTTTAGGTGTTAGTTGAGCAATGGTAAGAATCCAGTTCCTTAGCTTGTCAAACTTTGCAACAAAATTTCTCATAGGTTCATGAGGCTCCTTCTTCATCTATATGAGTTGGGCCAGCAAGGCATGTGCATCTTTTGCAAGCTTGAACCTAGCTTCAAATTTAGGTTTGAGTGTGTCCTAATCAGTCACTGACTGAGCTTACAGATGGTATAACTAGTCTGCAATAGTGCCTTGTAGTGTCTCCACGAATAGCCTGATTGCTATGTCTTCATACTTTACACCTATCATGCCACAGGCTATGTTGAAGGCTACAATGTGTTTATCAGGATGAACTTTCCCATCACCAAAGAATTTGGAGAAATTCTTCCTTGAACTGCATGGAAGTTCATATAGAGGTGGAGTTAGATTAAGTGGGCCAAAAGAGTTACCAAAGGGGCCTTGAACTGCCATGATTTGGTTATGTAAAAATGGGATAACAAATCTAGGTGGAGTACATACAGGAAAAGCTCTACTAATAGCAAAAAAAGTAGCTATACCTTGTGTTGGTGACCAGGTATGGGTAGGAGGAACACTCCTGGATCATTGGACTTGAAGTTGTGGAGGAAATAAATCAAAATTTTCTTGATGCACCAACTCAAAGATAGGGTTAATAACACCTTGGGATCTTTGATTTATGGTATAACGTGGAGTTTCCAGAGTATATAATGGATATGGATAAGGCTATAATGATAATGGATAAGACACAAACTAGAGTCGCCAGAGTCTATAATGGATAAGGGAAAGAACTGCTCTTTGATCCCTAGCAGAGTCACCGAAAATTGTTGGATGAATATTTTGTCACCAGCTAACTGATGAGAAAAATAGGTATCTTTAACCATAACATAGGGATATTGGTCATCCAAATGTGTAGGTTTACCACATCAAATGGGGGCAAATCTCTCCTCTCATCAAGGGGAGGTTCCCTATAAATATGAGGAGCTATATACTATATATATAAGTAGAAAGTAACATTTAGGGGAAGGATAACACCATCCATCTCTCTTTTTTCAGAGAGGATGTTCACAAACAAAGGAAAAAGTCTTGGTGAAAACACTGAAGGCACTTCTCTTCTTTTAGAAGTGATCTTGCAGGAAACAACAAGAGTTCTTTCAGGTAGTGACAAGTAACTGGTAATAAAGGGCATAGTAACCAACAGGCTAATATGTAGCACAAAGTCTCCACCTTGACTACCCAAGAGTGAAAGTACAAAGGACAATGAGGGCACAAAGTCATCCCAAGGTCCTTTACATAGAAATAGAAAATAGACAAACACACTAAAGGCAATTGTGGGGGCACAAAGTCTCTCCACAGTTGGCTTCAAGACAGCTTCCTGATTACTTCCACTAGTTCTGCTTATTTCTTTAAAATAGACAAGAACACATTCAAGAAATAGACATAAGAATAATCTCCTAAAATGACACAAGCTATAACAACACAAAGTCTGAAAGTAACTTGCTTTCTCATTCAAACAAAGAAATATGATGAATAATCTGAGATTAAAGTCTTAGTAATCGCCTCTTAATTTTGGTAGAGTTTCATTTTTATAATGGAAAAATATCCTCTACATAAAGTAAGAGAATACAATATTTAGTGGCTAGAAAGGCTTAGCACTCTGTTCCATGGAGCGACCCATGTTGCATTCAATGCTTTGAATGTGTCTTCAATTTTTTCAAAGGACCATGTTGAAAATAAGGCAGTTGCCTTAACTATGGCATGTCATTTCATCTCATATGTCTTCTCCTTGGTTTGGATCATCTAGTATGTCCCCTCTGATGTTTGTGCAGCTGTCCATTTTGTCTTTACTCTAAGGGAGACCAAGTCATGTCTTCAATGTTTTCCAGTCAAAATATCTGCTTTGCAAATTGTTCCACCTACTAAAATAACTTTTGTGTAGATATTTTAGCCTCTCACCCTTTCTACTGCAATTTGAGCCCTCAGGCTATTTTTCTCCTTTCTGGTTTTTCCTTTTAGCCTTAGCCTTAAGGCCTTTGAATGCATTCAGGTCCGTGCTTAAGCCTGCAAAGATCAATGACTATTTCATTGCCGTGAATTTTACATCTTTGGGTCCGTCATCATTTAAAAACTAACGGCTAGTTGGTTCTCCTAAATTTGACGACTGCGGGCCCATCATCCTCCTTAGCAATTCCTTTGGCTTTCTTGTTTGATCCTTCTTGAAGGGGACCTACCCTTCGAGGTCTAGAGAAAGGTCTACATTTTAGTCGATGAGAGCCCCCATGCAAGGGTACTTGCCCTTTGAGGTCATCATTTGGGCAGTCTTCAGGTTCTAATTCCTTCAGACAAAATGTCTGAAAGAATTCCTTTGGATATTTTGTCTGAAGGAAATGTTCTTTCATGTCTTTCCCACTTGCTTTCCACTTTTCATCGGGCTTCATCCTTTTTACTGTCTTTGTATTGGGAGTGCTCCATCTTTGACATCTATCACAGTCTATTGCTTTGAAACTTAATCAACTTACAAAAAATGGGACCCACAACACTTCTTGCTCGAGTAGCTTCAAAAGGGGAGCGAGGACAGGTGGCATTTTTTGCTGATCTTAACAAGTGACACATGGCATTTCCCACTATGAAACAGGTGAGAACACTTGGCAGCATCTGCTTAACTTATATAAGCTTTAGATACCTTTTGATAGTCTTACAGAAGATGACACATGGCGACTTCTGAGGAGCTTTAAAAACACTATAGAAACATTTGGGACTCATTTGGATTCACATAGATGCAAACACTTATCGTGCTCCACTAAGTTATAATAGGACATGTGGCATGTTTCTCCACTTTTAGGAACAAATTATAATGTGTCCCGACAGATGACACGTGGCAGCTTCTGCTCGACTTTGAGACTTAGACAAAACTTTTAGGTAAAATGAAAACATGTGCAAAATGAAAAACCCGCACACTGTGTCATAACCCTTACTGCCTCGAAACTGAAACGCGCAGGGACAAAACTTGGAGCGCACAACTAAAACTCAAAATAAAATGTAGAGTATTTTACTCTACAAAGGGAAGAGAGAATTTTTTGGCTTGTAGGACCAAAAATAGTTCATGTGTTGTCCCAAAAATGAGTGACAGACTTTGGGAACAACATTATGCACTTAATATTGCTTGCAAACATATATGTTTAGAAACTACTACGCTATGTTCATGTTGGTTACCTATATTCCATGCTTTCATCTATGCACTTCCATGAGTGTGTTCTTTGATTGCTATTATCTTGCATAGTATTGCTTGTTTGAGCATTTTAATATGCTCTATTGAATGTGGTCCTAATGCCTTTACTTGCCTTTTTTAACATTTGAATATGTCATTGTTGGTAGTATGGACATTTTAATGTCTTTCTATGTTTTGTGGACATTTGACTAAGTTATGTCTCTTCGATTATGCAAAATTTGAACATGTCCCTTGGATGAGGTCCCCTTGGACCATTCTATTCTTTGCATTACTTTTGAGTGCCCTTGTGTGTGTGCTTGATTGCCTTCTAAGCTTGTATTATTACTTTCTATATGTTTCCATGATCTACATCATGTATCTTAGGATTTGATGTGATCACATAATGTGTGCCTCAATGTTATATTTCCCTAGACACATTACTCCTATATGATATATGATCCATACACAACTTATATAGTTATCTTGTCATTCTGAGGCAAGGTAACTACAAGATTATACTTACCTCACCTTAAAATGGGGGGCATGTCATAGAGGCATGACTTCCACATTTTCATAGCTTCGGATTTTAGTGGGGCCATGCGAAAAAGGCATGACCTTCACACTTATTCAATACTCAACATATCCATATTATAGTGGGGGCATGTTTTGGAAACATGTTCACCACATTTACACCAGTTCTCAGATTTTATAGATTAAGTGGGGCATGTCATAGAACCATGTCTTCCACACTTGCATGAATTTCAAATTCACCAAATTTCATAGTTATATGATTTAGATAAATATTTGTGGCAACATTCTATACTTTGGTTATGTTATTATACCTAGGTTTCACCTTGAGACATATATGAGGTGCATATGCCATGCAAAGAGAACGTAAAATTGAAAAATCAAATCATTTTCTCAATTTCAAATACTATATGGACTGTTATCATATCCAAGATGGACTATTATGGATTGTTATCAATTCAATTTACTGCGGTAAATGGTTCACCTTTGAAAGGTTGAGTTGCTTAAATCACTCAATCTTACCAAACTTATAAGTTAGATTTGCTTAAATCATATATATTTACAAGACATATTTGATTTGATTAAATCATCCACCCTCACCAAATACATAGTGTGAGCTATTTAAATCACTTACACTCACCAAATCATGTACATATTTGGGTTGCATGATTCAGATGAAACAAGCTCAATGGTCATGTTGAAATTCACCTTTACACCAAGATTGGGGGCATGTGTCCTCATATATGTGTGTGTGTGTGTGTGTGTGTGTGTGTGTGTGTGTGTGTGTGTGTGTGTACATATGCCATGCAAAGAGAACGTAAAATTGAAAAATCAAATCATTTTCTCAATTTCAAATACTATATGGATTGTTATCATATCCAAGATGGACTATTATGGATTGTTATCAATTCAATTTGCTGCGGTAAATGGTTCACCTTTGAAAGGTTGAGTTGCTTAAATCACTCAATCTTACCAAACTTATAAGTTAGATTTGCTTAAATCATATATATTTACAAGACATATTTGATTTGATTAAATCATCCACCCTCACCAAATACATAGTGTGAGCTATTTAAATCACTTACACTCACCAAATCATGTACATATTTGGGTTGCATGATTCAGATGAAACAAGCTCAATGGTCATGTTGAAATTCACCTTTACACCAAGATTGGGGGCATGTGTCCTCATATATATATATATATATATATAAAGATAAGGTTTGTTATACACATCTAGGTATGCATTTCTTTCCTTCAAACTACCAATTTCATTAATAGATTAATGGGGGGGTGTAAATACTAAAATGTGATTTATAGAGTACCTTAGTCTTGTACACTTGAAAAATACTTATCATGGATGTATCTTTCAGTTATAGACCTACCAATTGTTAAAAGGCTCATGTTCACTACCTATTTTTGCATAATTGTTTATCTCTTAGTCCAACCATTGTTATTCTGATGACTAGGCCTTATATACTGTGCAAAAATCTCTAAACCTAATTACTATCCTTTAGACCTTCACTAAAATTTTTGGACCTTTAATACTTTTCTAGCTTCCTAGACACTTGTGTCCCATGCAGACACATGCATCGATGCGGGTGTCCATTTTTCCTATAAAGTATTCAGTGCCCAAAAGTCACCAATTTGTAAAAAGAAATGTATCCTAAAGGTTGGCCTAGGTGCTTTAATTCAATATATTTCTAAAAGGGATTTATATATGCATGATATCAACCCTCGTTTATTACTCACCTAAAAAACACATGTAAATCACATACAACTCATAAGCAAATATACTAAAAAACACTAAATTAAGCATTCAAGTGACCAAATCTACCATATTTGTCCCTATTCCATAACAGTCATAGGACTAGTATTTTTACAAGTCTAAATCATTCAAATAGCATCCCATGAGCCATATTTGTCAAGTTACAAGCTAGGTCACTGCATGTCTTTTCTTATCACACATTTAATCCTTTTGCACACATAATCCAACACATAAGAGAGAATTGCATAACTCTGAGGCCTTCTTTGGAGTATTAACTATGTAGGTAATGCCCATTGATACAGGGATTCTTAGGGTAGCTCGACACCATGATCCCACTAGCCCATTTTTACCACATTCACTCTAAGGATGAAGAGCTAGGGTTTGGTAATTTGAAAAAGAGTGACAACCTATGCACATGATCCAAAGACATCAGAAGAAATGTGATAGAGAACCCAAAAGGATATAATTGGTCACATCCTTATCCAGTCAATATTTCTTATAAGACACTTGCAGCATGGTTAGACATCTACATCGATGTAACTGTCCATATCTAATACAAGTGTCTGAGGCCATAGAAAGAATATTCCCAAAATCTGATAACTATTCCAAGATCATCTTCTAGTCCACTTTAAGCATGTTCCAAATTAGACCTACACATGCATATAAAACCAACTAAGTATCATTTATTTGCAGTTCATTGCAATAGTTATACTTTACTATTTTTATAAAATCTTATTTGTGTAAATTCATAATACTATTTGTTTGATTTTCTATTAAATTGGCCTGCGCATTATATTACCTCACCACCCTTGTGGAAAATCTAATCTAATCCCCTTAACCCAAAATACCCCCTAACTCTATATTTTAGGGTTAAAAATATGTACGAAACAGCCTATTATCCTTATGTTTCATATAGATGGTAAAAAAACATAGAATCACATTTTCAACCTCTTTACCAATCCCTCCTAGTGGCATTAAATCTATGATGACTAATATAGGATATCTTCAATGACAAATGACTATTCTTAAGTTTAAAGTGTTCTCCCATAAGGTTACTCATAGTGATAATATCTTGGAGGACCAACCCCTTATACCATATGTTTTTTATCATCCCAATCCTTCTAATTTTATCATGTCTATGTTTTCTTCCTTTGATGGTCAAAGATATCATGCTAGTCATTTGAAATAATATATACACTTCTTTGACCATTGGGCTAAGGATGGACAATTGTTACTTAAAGCCTTCAATAGAAGTTTAGTTTGAGAAGCTCTAGATTGGTTCTATAGCCTCCCAAAAGGTTCCTTAACCCTTAAAAAACTTGAGGATATATTTTTATCTAAATTCCATAAACATAAATTACCCAAGCTACCATTGGACCATTTAAAAGACTTAACTCAAAATGAGGATGAATCTATTCAAGAATATGTTATTAGATTTAAAGATATATTGTATTCCTTAAATTACATCCCCTTGGATTTATAAGTATAATTCATAATTATTAGGGGTCTTATTTCCACAATCCCTTTACTTCTTTTAATACTTTATATTGGGATGTGCATAAATATGCATTTTCCCTAACATATACCAATAATTGAATCACCTATTTATTCACCAAAAGGCAAATATGTTACAAATAATTTATACAAAGTAAAACAACAAAATAAGAAGAGTCGTGAACCACATCAAATACCTTTTTCTAAATCAATAATGCATACCAAGGAACAAACAATAAAAGTTTTACACAAAGGAAAGGAATCGACATACAAAATACCTCCTACAGTTAAAATATATACCTCTACTAAGAGGCAAGCACTTCAGTTCGATCAACTAAGAGATAAACCACATGATATATTGCATACATTATTGGATAAATAATTGATTACTCTTCCTCCAAATTACTACCATATACCACACATATTTGAAAAGGAGAAACTAAAACCCTTTTACATATACCATGGTACTAATGGGCATCAAGAAAATGATTGTTTTGATCTAAATCAAAAGCTTACACAACTTACAAACAAAGGAGTTACTACCTTTTAGAAAGAGATAACAATGTATATTTCCTCTACTTATTCTAGAGGTAATTCTAAGAGGGTCAATACATCCCATTCCACTATTTTTCAATAACAAATGATCTATCGGCCTCTGTAGAAGTCAACCACTAGACAAAGTCCTTCTCCCACTGTACCCTATACAATGATTGATCTCTCCTACATTGATCCTAATAACGAGCAATTGGATAATTGATATCTTGATATAAGAACACGTGGAGGAGGCATTAAGCCAGATTTGATAGTGCCTACTCACATATCTACAAAATAGATTTGGGCACCAAAACTAACATGCATAAATATATATCAAAAAGATGCACTTGATAGTCCCACAAATACATAAGTTATAGTGTTAGAACCAAAAGTAGAAACGTAGCTACCACATGATAATTATAGTCAAGCATTTTTATACCCAACCAAATTTCATTATGTATGATGATTGCCTCACTTATCACTAAATCAAACTAAATGACAAACTATCAATACTTCACCACATGAAGTAAATATCATATTTTAAACATATTACATGAACAAAAATAAATTATTTGAAACAATACCCATAATATTCTATTAGTGTAGGTTTTTATTTTTCCCTAATATTTAATTAGGGAAATTATATTTGTGCATACTTGGATTTTTCCTACATTATTGGGATAGGCTAGCTTATGTGGAGATGTGTGTCATAGATGTGTCATAGGTGTCATAAGAATGTCATAAGTAACTCTTTTAATCGGCTATTCTGGGTATGGGAGTTACTTCTCTATTCTTAGCACCTTGTCACCACCTTTCATGCAGGAGTTACAGTCTATTTTTGGGGTGCTTTGACCACCTTTTGTGGAGGAGTTACTTACGTGCTCTCCTATATGTATTCTTCACTTTTGGCCATCTCATGTTAATCAAATATTGGGTTTTCTCCTATTTGTCTTGTGCATTTATCTCCTTGTATAATTTCAAATTGCTTTAGCATCTATGTGATGTGCACTAGCTTCATCTCGTGTGATCACGTCTCCATTGCATTTGCATTATCCAGATTCTGGCAACAACTCTGATATGGTATCAGAGCCACCTCGGTAATCGTGTGTCTGGTTATGCTATTAGTTTATTCTAAAATTATTACTTTGCTTTTTTAGTAATTTTCTTAACTCGGTTGCATTTGAGAGTTTTGGTAGAGTTTCTTGAAAACTCATGCAAATCCATATGGAAACTTGTTAAAAAAAATTACTTCTGTTGAGTTTCATTCTGATCTACCCTTTAGATATCTACATTGGAGGAGGTAAACCTATGTTGGACTGGTTTTTTCTCCATTTCAAATCTAAAGGCATTGACTTCTACATTGAATTTGTACGGATTGGTCGTCGGCCTCAAACTCGAGTCGCCCGGTGAGGAAGCTGGTGAGCAGTCTACCTGCTTCCATTCGAATCTTGCCCTTGGGTCCCATGGGCGCCCAGGCATCGAGAATGTTGAGCGACCACTGGAAATTGAGGAGAGGGAGGAACAGCACCTAGAGGAGACCACTCCGCCGAAAGAACCGCAGCAGCTGCGCATTCTCTCCATCCTTTCTTGTGTCCTTCAGCAGCTGGTCACACATAACAACCAATACGTCCCACCAGCTTATGCAGACAAGAATCTTACAGTCTTCCACGGCGTACATGCTTCTTCAATTAGTGTCCCCAATTATCTTGAGTGCATCTACAAGTACACGAATTGCAGCCCCTCCTGCTTCGTCGTAGGGTTTATTTACATCAATCGGCTAGTTCACAGACAACCGGATTTCCCCGTCACTTCCCTCAACAGGCAGTTTGATTGGTAAAATCTGCCTTTGTCTAATTTTCTTATAACTATTTTGATCTTGTATTCATAAATCAGTCATTTTATTTTTTTGAATTAAAGTCAAATTGGAAAATTAGCATTTTAAAAAAGCGCAGTTTAAAGTTTTAAAAAACTTGTATCTTTGACCTACGAAGATGAAGGGTGAGGCTCGAGTTGGCAGGAGGCCAATTCCCCCTCACAAAGACCTCTTTTGGATTCCTCACTCTGTCCCGAGTCTAACGAGTGGTTGGAAGGCCACTTTCTCTATCAAAACAGGCATTTTTTTTAATGTTTTAGTGTTGTTTTTTGCAAAAATACTAGTTTACGAGAAATTGAATCTTTAATATCTTGCAAACGGTAGCTCAAATTTGGGCACCATTTTTTGCAAAAGTGTTTGTATTTCAATTCTCCACAGTGTAGGATTGTTATTTGTTAAAAATGCACTAGTTTACAAAGTGCCTAAAATTTGGGTCTCCCGAGACGCATTTTCGACTAGGTCCGACGTCTTGTTTGCTTAAATTCTTGCACTGATTGCTCTAAGACACATTCTCGGTTGAGCCCAACATATTTTGAGTGTGAACTTGCATATTTCGATGGGGCTCAACAGTTCGGGGGGGTGTGATTGCTTTTCAGCACTTGCAATCTTTGTTTTCATTCTCTTTTCTGCATAATTTCACAACTTGCAATCAACACAACTTCACCTAAATTCAGCTTAAAATGGATTCCTTTCAACGTAAACCTCTAACACCCTTCAAATATCATGAATGGAAGGTTAAAATGTCAATCATTCTTAGAAGCAAAGGGTTGTATAGGATCACCATGGTAATTGAAATAGAACCCAGCACTGATGCTGAAAAGGTTAAGTGGTACAACCATAGTGATGAAGCCTATGGATTACTGAGCTTGTCCGTCTCTCCAAAACTTCTCTTCCATTTAGAAACCTCCAAGACTCCCAAATACATATGGGACACCCTAAAAACCTTATATGGAAAGCTTGATGAGATGAGAGGTCATGAGCTTGAAAACGAACTCATAAGTCTAAGTCCTAGCAACTTTGACACCTTACAGGACTTTTTCACTAAGTTGAAGGCCCTTATATTGCAATTGAAAGAATGTGGAATAGAGAAGAAAGATGATCAACTCATCCTTTCTATTCTCGCAAAGTTAGGTCCAAGCTATTCAGTCTTTGTCTCCACTTTCCATGCCACAAAAAGTGCCCTTGGCACTACATGGAAAATGCCTTCTTTGGATTCATTCATTGTTGACATGACTAGGGAGAAAAATAAGCTAATTCAAATAGTCACAATGAAGTCTACTCAACCCGAAGCTTTGATAGCTGTAAATGGTAAGGATAAGACCTCAACAAAGGAAAAGAAGAAAAAGAACAAGGACCAGGAGAAGAAGAAAGAAAACAACAATCCTGCCAAAAATAACACTAAGTCTTCCTCCTCCAATGCTAAACCTAAGAAGGAAAAGGTTAAGTGTGCCTATTGTAAAAAAATAGGGCATGATGAACACAAATATATGAAGAAACAAATAGATCACCCAACTCATCTTCTAGAGAAGCAAAACATAGGTGTTCATGAGTCCATCAAGCAGAATTCATCTACCCAAGATTCTACTAAGGCAAAAGGCAAGGATAAGGAGAAAGAAAAGGGCAAGGCCCTTGTAGCTACAACAGCTTCTACATCTTCATGGGTCATCGACTCGGGTGCTTCTCACCACATGGGCTCTTCCCTAGTTGAGTTTTCATCTTTCGAGCCCTGTAGCATGACTTCAATTAGTTTGGGTGATGACACATCAATTTTCGTTGCAGAGAGATGGTCAGTTGAAATGGAAGGAGGAACATTCAATAATGTTCTAAGTGTTCCTTCTCTATCAACCAATCTCCTATAAGTGTATGAAATCACTCACATTGGTTGCGGCATGAGAGTTGAGTTTTCACCAGATTCAGTGGTTATCAGGGAGTTGCATAGTGATACTACAGTGGCAGTGGGTAGGGCAGATCACCAAGCAAGGTTATACACCTTCTCACATTTTTCACTTGATTTTTCTCCAATAGCATTGCTGACTCATTCAGATGGATTTAGCAAACTATGGCATGAGTAGTTTGGCCACCTTAACTACCGCTACCTTAAGCAACTTTACAAACATAACATGGTCATTGGCTTGCCTTGTGTCCAATTCTCAAAATGACTTTGCGAGGGGTGCTCTCTTGGGAAGCATCCTGAAGCAAAATTTGACAAAGGGAAAGCTTGGAGGGCTTCACAACCATTGGATTTAGTCCACAGTGATGTATCGGGACCCTTTCCCAAACCATCTTTCACAAGGGCCAAGTACATCTTCACTTTCATTGATAATTTCTCTAGGTACACCTGGATATATTTTCTCAAACAAAAGTTTGAAGTGTTTTAAAATTTTCTAGACTTCAAGGCTCTTGTTGAGAAACAGAGTGAGAAATCCATCAAGGTTCTTCGAATTGATAATGGAAGAGAGTATGTCAACAACAGGTTTAAGCAGTTTTGCACCACAGAGGGGATTGATTTGCAATGCATAGTCACTTACAATCCTTCACAGAATGGGGTTGCAGATCACAAAAATAGGTTCTTGAAAGAGATGGGTAGCTGTATGATTCACTCCAAATCCTTAGCACCATACTATTAGGATGAGGCCATCAATTGTGCTTGTTACATTCAAAACAGGGTTCCTCACAAAGCTTTGAAAGAGATAACACCCTTTGAAGCTTGCCATAAAAAGAAACCTAATGTTGATCACCTTAGGGTTTTTAGATCCCTAGCAATGGCCCGCATACCAAAGAAGAAATGCAAAGCTATGGAACGTCAGTCTAATCCTTACATCTTTGTAGGATATCTAGATGGTGTTAAGGGTTATTGCCTTTTAGATCTAGTCACTCATGAGTTGTTCATCGAAAGAAGTGTCCATTTTTAGGATAGACCTAGAGACTCAACACTTGGCACTTCTTCTCTCTCATTGGATCTACTTCTTCATGATGATTCCTCATCAGATTCAGATCAGCCATAGTAGGTTCTTGAGCCAGAGACATCTTTTTCTTCTTTGAGTTCAAATAGCAAGGACAATGATGGAGAGTCATCTACCTCTAGTCAATTAGAGGATGAGGAGTTAGCACCTGACTTGCCCACTTTCAGGCCACTTTGAGCTAGACAGACACTTGAGAGTGTTGGCACTTGGGCAAGAGATCCCACAGATGACAGACGTACTAGGGGGGATTTTCAGAGAGATCCACATGCCTTCTTTGCTTCAGTTTCAGATCCATAGACTTTTCGAGAGGCATCAGGGGTACCTGAATGGGATAATGCTATGGAGGAAGAATATTCTTCCTTAATCAAAAATCACACTTGGGACTTGACTTCACTTCCTAAGGGAAGGAATATCGTTCAATGTAGGTGGATATATCAGACCAAATTTGTAGCAAATGGGTTGGTTGATAAGTACAAGGCACAACTGGTCGCCAAGGGTTTCTCACAGGTGGTAGGCATTGACTACTCAGAGACCTTTGCACCCATTGCAAAGATGACTTCTATTCGACTCACCTTAGCTATTTCCACATCACATTGTTGGGATGTGCACCAGATGGATGTGAAGAGTGCCTTTCTTCACGGAGACCTAGAGGAGGAGATCTACATGAAAAATTTGCCAATATTTATTCAAGATTCTTCCTTAGTATGCAAACTTAGGAAATCTATCTATGGCCTCAAACAGGCCCCTCAGGCATGGTATGCCAAGATGGATTCCTTCCTTCTCACTGCAGGTTTCACCAGGTGCCATTTTGACCCCAATGTCTACTTCTTGCGACAGGATGATTCACTCCTAATTTTGGTTCTATATGTTGATGACCTTTTGATCACCGGGAGTTTTTCATAGGCTATTGTAGAAAAGAAGGCATCTCTCCAGGATAGATTTGACATGATAGACTTGGGTTTGTTGCACTACTTCCTTAGCATCGAGATCTCACAGTCAGATTCAGGGATTTCTCTTGCACAGCCTAAGTATGCTCTTGACTTATTGGCTCGATTTCACATGGCTGATTGTAAGCCATCTCCAACACCCTTTCTATCAGGAGTCAAGCTTGAGGCTGACTGTTTTTCACCATTGGTTGATGCCACTCAGTATCGACAACTTGTTGGTTGTCTCATCTACTTGACTCACACCAGGCCTGACATATCATATGCAGTGGGACTTGTCTCCAGATTTATGCATGAACCTTATGAACCTGCATTGGAAAGCAGCTAAGAGGATCTTGCATTACAATAGGGTTCACATAGATATGGGATTCATTATAGATTTGGCATAGAGGTTGACTTGGTTGGATATACAGATTCAAATTGGGCTGGCAATTCACAGACTCGCAAGTCCACTTCTGGTTACAGTTTCTCTCTAGGTTATGGTCCTATCAGTTGGTCTAGCAAGAAGTAGAATGCTATTGCTATATCATCAATAGAGGCAGAGTATAGGGGAGATATTAATGTAGCTATTGAGGCTATTTGGCTTTAAGGGATTCTTTCTAAGTTTGGCATTCTTATCAGGTAGCCCACCATCATTTATCGTGACAACTAGAGTACCATTCAGATTTGCAGGAATCCAGTTCAACACCAGTGGACCAAGCATATAGAGATTCACATGCATGTCATTTGGGAGCTTATTCATAGTCAGGTCATTGACTTGATATTTTGCCAGTCTTCGAAGTAGGTTGCAGACATCTTCACCAAACCTTTCACCGAGAGTAAGTTAATTCATCTATGTGCTCTTCTTGGGGTGTGGTCCACATCTGCAGCAGCATCATCTTCAGGGGGGCCCACTATCCTCTTCATTTCTTTTATGTCTCTCTTTTGGGGGAGAGTTTTTTCCTACGAATTTTCTCCTTTTCTCTATCTTATGGGAGATTGCATTTGTACATGGGCACCTCATCAGGCCTAGTTGTTGGGACCCATTTTATATTTCCACACTGGCCACCTAAGCTGCATTTATGGGGGGTATTAGTGTAGGTTTTTATTTTTCCCTGTTATTTAATTAGGGAAATTATATTTGTGCATACTTGAAGTTTTCCTACATTAGTGGTATAGGCTAGCTTATGTGGAGATGTGTGTCATAGGTGTCATAAGAATGTCATAATAACTCCTTTAATCGGCTATTCTGGGTATGGGAGTTACTTCTCTATTCTTAGCACCTTGTCACCACCTTTCATGCAGGAGTTACAGTCTATTCTTAGGGTGCTTTGACAACCTTTTGTGGAGGAGTTACTTACGTGCTATCCTATATGTATTCTTCACTTTTGGCCATCTCATGTTAATCAAATATTGGGTTTTCTCCTATTTATCTTGTGCATTTATCTCTTTGTATAATTTCAAATTGCTTTAGCATCTATGTGATGTGCACTAGCTTCATCTCATGTGATCATGTCTCCATTGCATTCGCATTATTTGGATTCTGGCAACAACTCCGATATATTCATGTAATACCTTCCATAATACATGGTTTTCTACCAACATGGTAATCACAGTTTTTGTAATTCTATATGAACATCCACTTAAACAAGAGAAGTTTATTCCTAAACATCTGAATATCAAGCCTACTAAGGCTATTCATCTAAAAAAGGGTAAACAACAAATAATCCCTTTTCCTAGGTGGTCTATACTTGAGAGACCTTTGCACCAGAGATATAAATTAGATTCCATGAAATCTTCATATGTTCCTGTTAGCCATTTTTCACTCCCAAGTTTTGTATCTTTCATTTTCACTAAGTGCAACCTTTAATTTTTGTCTATCGAAGGAAGCCTTTGTTTGGTACTTTGCACTTTTCTGAAGGGTCACTTTCAAGTTTGCCGAAGGATCATTTCTCTTCTGAAGGGACATTTTCAATATTTCCAAAGGGACATTTTCATTCCGTCGAAGGGTCTTTTTCTCTTGCAAGTTTTTCAAAGGGTAATTTACAAATTTTTGAAAGAAATGTCCCTTACATCTTTTTTAAAGAATAATCTCTAGCAGTTCTTTTGAAGGAATTGTTTCATAACTTCTTGTTCAAAATAATTTTTTTGAAGGGTTTGTTCTTTCAAAGGATTGGTCTGCTTCAAAGTTTTCAAAGGGACACTTTGCACTTTTTTGAAGGGCACTTTCAAACTTATCAAAGGGTTCTTTTCTTAAAAAGTAGTGACTTTCAATTTCTTGAGGGAATTCCTCGAAAATTATTAGAAGGAAATGTATCTTACAACTTTTTTGAAGGAACTGTTTCGGACTTTTGTCCGAAATAATCTTTCCGAAGGGTACATTAGAAATTGCCGAAGGGTTTTTTTTGTTCAAATTGTTTGTAAAAAAAAATTAGAATGGACACTTTCAAAAAGTCTAAAGGGACACGCTAAAAAATCTTGAAGGGCCTTTTCCTCAAAGAAAGGTCCACTCTCGTTCTTCCAAAGGGCATCTTCCAAGGAAGGGCAACTCCACTCTTCTGAAGGGCACTTCAAGTTTTGAGAGGATATTTTCACCTGTAAATTTCCCTACATAAATTTTATAAGGGTATTTATGTGCAAAAGTGTCCTTTGTAAAAAGTCCAAAGGGACACTAGAAGAAAGTCCATAGAAAGAGGGTTCTTGAAGAGAAAAGAAAAGAAGCCCCAAGGAAAGTTATTTTGATTTTTTTGTCTGAAACAAAAAGCCTAAAAGGGCATTCTCAAAAAAGGTGAACCAATCCAAAGGGACCCAAAAGGTGGATTCTTTCAGAGAAAATGGATGAGAATTATTTTGGGGAAAATGCTCGAGAATGCTCGAAGAAAATAGTCCAAAGCGACACTTGAGAAAATAGTCTGAACGGACACTTGGGAAAAGTCTGAAGGGTATTTTCAAAAGATTTGAAGGGAAACTTTCAAATAAATTACCCTAAACCCAAGGTGTCAAAGGACATTTCCGTGCCAAAGTGTCCTTCAAAAAAATTCCAAAGGGTATAGACACTTTTGCAGAGTTTGTAGAAGGAGTTCTGAAGGGCGTGTTTGAGCAGCATAAAGGGAGGATGATAGGAAGGTGCCTGATAATAAAAAGTGTGAATGAAAATAGTGAGCTAATCATTAGTTTTCAAACAAAAGGATTCACAAGCAAGTCTAAATGCTCTCATCCCTCATCCATCGAAGCAATGAGAGGGCCCATATCACCATTGATGAACCAAGATTCGTGTCATGTTGTAACGACCAATCAAAGGAGGAATACAAGGCCAATGGAATGCAAATGACAAATCTAAATTAATTGGATAACTACTTTGATTCCATAACTCAGCCCAAGAATATATTGTTTTTATTAGCATAACCATTGGAGAAGCATATTTGAGAAAGCAAGCTAAATTGTGTAACCATAGGAGAGGACATGGATCAATCAAATGGATAGAATGAGCATCCCTTTCAAATATGGTTGCAACTGAAGATAGATACCTCCAACCAATTGATTCCTCTCTTTGGCACCAAAGGTCTCCCCCTCTCACTTCCTCTTTGCTATATATACGGCCCTTTGGCTAGTGAAAATACACACACAATGTATGGTGAAGCCCTGATGGAATGATATCACATTTTGCCTTTAAGCATTAAGTACTAGTCTATTTTATTTCAAGTTCTAAGCAATTGTCTGAGTATGTAAGAGACATATAGTGACAGTAAGTGATGGTTTTCATCCTTATATCCTTTGTCCTTCATGCCTGAGCAAGATTTTTGGATCTAACTGGTCATATAGAGTGTGTTTAAGTGTATTGAATTTCTGCATGTGTATTACTATTTTGAAATATGTAAAGTTTATATTTCAGTTAATTTGATTTATGTCATTTTACACATCTCACCTCTGTGTTGAAATACTTGTGTTAGAATCCTTAGAGCTTGGGAATGGTATGTGTGTTTTGTTGTATTGTTCACTAGAATATGATATTCATGTGGAATATAATATTAGTGTATCACCATTCTTAAAATAGGTTTCCCTTATTCAATTTCCAACCCTTTTCCTTTCAATCTAATTGGTTCAAATAGAGATTCTTTTATAGAGGTAAATTCAGGGAGCTAGCCCCTTTAAATCTAGAGGTTCATTTCCTACATAGGTATACCCACATGCCTAGAAATGTCCCAATGTTGCCCAAATATAGAAGAGGCTTGAACATCCTCTTCTAATGTCAAATATTTGGAGACAACAATTTTAACATGCTCGATGGGACAAATTATTTACATTTCAAGGTAAATGTTGGTCTTGACAAGCTTAGGGTTGTAGAAATATCCTTAATCCAGCATTTGGTGGCTCCAAAAGGTGAGAATATCTAGTTGTAGATCAATTTTCCCACATTATACTTCATGGTCCTCACTAGGTCATCTAGGACTTTTGATCAAGCCCCTCTAATTGAAGCTCTTCTTGAAGAATAATGCCTTGAACCATTATTAGCGCTTAGAGATCCTTGGCAAGGAGGTTTTGGAGAATAAGAAGAAGAGGTTGAGGAAGTTGGAGAAATAGGAGATTAAGAGGAAAGAAGATAAATGGAGAGGCAATAACCTTTCACGGCCTTCAACACCTAAAATTCAATTGACCTTCCTGCATATGACCCTATTCCTCCCAATGCTACCAAGAGTCTCCTTGTTTTCAATTGAGAGGGTCCTATTACCCCATACGAGCATATTGGGGACATTTATATATTTTTTAACTTCCATAATGTTACTTGAGCCAACATAGCCATTAGATTTCTTGTTATGTCTCTAAAAGGCAAGGCACTCGACTGGTATAGGACTTTGGAAGGTGGTTGTATTACAAGTTGGGATGGCTTTAGAGAGTTGTTGGTAACTAGATTTGAGAATAAGAGTGACCATACCTCACTGATCCATCAGTTGGACGTGATAAAGAGAGGTCCTAATGAATCTATGAGAGATTTTAATGAAATATTTTAAAGGACTTACCATAGGTTGTTGCCTTTCATGAGACATCCTCCTAAATTTGTGTTCACCACTTATCTCAAGGTATTGGTACAGATGTGGTAATGATGTTATAGTTAATGGGAGGATTCAATCTGCCAACCACATATGGGATATCTATTAAAGCTGAGAATAGCTTAACATAGGATAAAACTCTACCTCCAATAATTTCCATGCCTTTGTTATCTCATAGTTTAGTTGAAGCTCTAAGCGTAGCATAAGTTCCTAACACTAATGTCAAGCTAAGATCATTTTCAAAGAAGGTGGATAATGCTATGGACAAAGATGAAGAGATCCAGTCATTGTGAGCTTAGCTTAGGCAAGCTCAGTTCTAGGCAAGTGATCCACCTAATCCTTATTATTATCCTCAACAAGGCTATAGAGCTCCACCCCAATACAACTACAAAGGAAGAGGACAATGTCAACAAGGTTTTAATAGGCAGCCCAATGCCTATAATACTAATTCCACTCTTTCTATGAAGGTTTTTGTTCTAGTACATGCTAACCTAGTCCAAGGGGAGGATCATTTGGACCAATGGGGACAACCTCAAGGTCAGTAAGTGCATGATGGTGGAGAAGATATCCAAGATTTGGTGGCACAAGAATAAAATACTCCTTACATGACATCAGAAGAAGTGAATCCCAGTCAAAGAAATATCCATGGAGAAGGTAGCAACGAAAGTGTAGGTATGATGAAATTTTAAGCAAAGGATGACTATGTGTTAAATTAAAGCATCTCAATTATAGATAACATAAGAGCCAAGAAGAGAGCTCTAGGAGATGTTCCAAGAGTAAATGTAACTCCAAGTGATGCCTCTTTAAGCCCACAAGGTGTGACTCCTAATGCAGTTCCTGTTACCAGTCGTGCTCCTCAACAAAATTAGAATGCAAGTAGGATTGTCAAACCTACAACACAGTAGGTTCAAACTCCCCCACTACCTTTAACAATGCAAGAAAAGGTGAATACTTCCCCTCTAAACATTATTTATTCTTTGAATAATTCTAAGACAAACATATCTATTTGAGAAGTCTTGCATATGCCTGGTCAAAAAGAGCTATTACAAGAATAACTATCAAACATTCATGAAGCCCTTCAAATGTCAAAGCACAATAGTGTGGCCATTACCAATTCTCCAAGTCATGTCTTAGAGCCCTTAACCAAACCTAAAAATCCTCCACCGTTCTACCTCACACTCATTATGGGAGATAAATTGGTTCATAATTGTATTGTAGATAGTGGAGCTAGTACCACTATCATGCCTAAGGTGATGGCTAATAAATTGGGATTGAAGTATGAACCACAAAGTAAAGGTTTGTTGTAGCTTGATGGGATTCCAACCAATATATTGGTATTGGTCATAGGTCTGAAAGTTTTTTTACACGATTGCCTAAGTTTCCCCATTTTAAAAGATGTCATGGTGGTAGACCTTCCAGCCCATTTTGTTATCTGCTTGTCAAGGGACTTCATGACTAAGCTAGGAGGATACCTTTCTATTTATTAGCATTTTCTATATTTTAAAACAAGATATGGAACCAAAGTGACTATAAGGACTCATCACTTAGCAAGGTTTCATATTGAGCCATACATGGAGACAAGTTCAAATCAAAATTGTCTAATCAATAAAGAAGAAGAAGGTGTCATGGATGGTGAATCCTCCTTCCCCCTTGAAGGTATTTTTTATCATTTCCTTGATAATTACAACAAAAAAATTCATGGACTTGATCCATATAATTTCATAAAAGAGACTGATTTAGGAGTTTACTGTATGCACCAAAAAGATGCTTTTATTCCTTCACTAACCAATGAAGATCATGAACTTGATGGGATATGGGAAATCTTTTTTGATGGCTCAAGAAGCAATGTAGGTGTAAGAGCTGGCATTATGTTAGTTTCTCCATCAAATAATCAATACTACTCCTCATATAGATTCCACTTTAGCTACACCTATAATGTGGATAATATGAAGGCTTGATTCATGGCCTCCAATGGGCAAAGAAGAGAGGAATCAAGATTCTAAAAGCTTATGGAGATAGTGAATTGGTCATCCATCAAGTGAGAAGTTAATCTACAGCCAAGAATCCTTTGCTTAAATCCTATAAGCATAGGGTATGGGACCTACTTGAATATTTTGATGCCTTCAACATACATACCATACCAAGGGGTTCAAATAAACATGTTTATAAATTGGTTACTATAGGAACACAGTTTGACATAGTTGTTGATGTAGGGAATGAGAAGGATCAGTCTCATATCAAGATCATTGTGAGGCCTTCTATTCTAGATAACGAAGTGTCATGGAAAGTATTTGAAATTGATTAACACATTGCACACTTCTTACAAAATGAGGTAGGATTCTCCTCAAGGAGTCAAAAGAAACTACATAATCAATATCAAGAACAAGTTATTCAACAAATAACAAACAAGATACCTAAGGGACTGATTAATTTAGAAAGTGTTTTAAATGAAGATGATCAAAAGAAGAAACAAAGAGTGAGCATGTCCATGAAAGAAGATAACTATGAGAGAGTCATGATTTACAAGGACAAGCTCCTAAAAATTGGTAAAGTGTGTTCCTTATCCGAGAGATAGGCCTTTATTGAATTATGCAAAGAGTTCCATGACATCGTTGCTTGAGAATATAAAGATTTGAAAGGGTTTGATCCAAGTCTATCTCATCACACCATTGAGTTAGAACCTAGAGCTAAACTAATTAGCTAGAAACAAAGGCCAATCAATCCCAAGATAGAGGAACTCATGAGGAAAGAGCTAACCAAGCTGATTGAGTCTAAGATTATCTTTCTTATCAAACACTCAACTTAGGTGGCTAATATTGTACATGTTCAAAATAAAAATGGAGAGATCAGACTTTGTGTGGATTTTTGAGACCTTAGTAAAATGTTTCTTAAGGATCATTACCCAATGTGATCTAGGAATTTGACTCAAGAGATGATGGTTAGTATGGTGTTAGTTCCAAAATTGAAAAAAAAAACACACTAATAACATAACATCTCTAGGTCTAGACACTAAGGAGAGCTTAGTTAACAAAAAAAAATGACAAACACAACTAAAAAATAAGAAATAAAACAAAATATTTCCTTCACCTTCTTTGGATGCTCTAAATGCCTTTGTAGTAGTGGTTTGCTCAATTTTATGCTCCTCCTTGGCACCTCTATCTCTCCTTGGAACCTTTGGCTTGTGGCTTGGCTTGGCTTGGAATCAATTTGGCATGGTAACACTAATTATAATGTCTCCTTGAAGATATTTGATCATTATAAATTTACACCAAAATAGCTTAGAAATGATGTTCATGGCCTCTCTATTTATAGATTTTTTAGAATGTTTAGAATCAACCTGAACCGTCCATCTTGAGATTGATATGTGTGGTTGAGGATTAATTTAATTTTTGGAATTAAGTTTATAATTATCCTCATCATGACATTGGAAAAAAGGGCAATTAAGAGGCATGGAGGGCATCATGGAAGGCATTGATGAGGCATGAGAGGCATGAATCCTGATATTTGTGGCATTTATGGCCTAAAGATGCGTTCCCAAGAAATGAGGTCACCTAATGATGCATATATTCAATATTCATTTCCAAAAATAAGTTTTCAATAATTTTCCATGGAATTATTAATTAGGATCTAATTTGGTTTAATTATCTCTTAATCATGTTTAAGCACATTGTGCACAAATTACCCAAATTAATTAGAATACCTTATTATTGGTCCTAAATTTGATTGGATTAACATTGGATGGTGATTTCAGATGCATTGGATGTGTTATCCCATTTAGGATGTTACCAACAACAAATAACAAAGGCCCATGATTTGTTTAGAATATTTGATAGGAAAGAGCAATCCAGAGCACCTAGGTGCAAATGTGGCATTTCAACTCAGACTGATTTGATCAAAGTTAGCTAGCTCATAAATTGCATTACCCCATTTAGTGATACCCTGGCCAAAATTAGCACTTGAATATGTCAGTTTCACATCATTTAGCATGTTTTAGTGTTTTGAGGTCAAATTGTGTGTTTTTAGGTGAAAATTGGTCAAAAGCATGGTTGGAGGTCATTAGTGGCTAGATTCAGGTGTCTATAGTTTACCCCTATTTGGGAAGGCATTGCAAGCTATAAGCACAATAATGTCTTCTCACAGAATGAAAAGGTCTTATATGCCTATAACTACAATGATGATAAACTAACTATATGATACCCCCTTGAGGGAGTAGTTAGCACAAACAGGTCGACAAACGGTCCCTCGATAAGAAGTGAAATGAGGGGACCAAAGAAAGGAAAGATGATGGGGTGAAAACATAATGATATTGAAAAAGTAGTCATAATCACCGAGAAATCAAGTGGGATGGTGCACAATGGTTTTCCCAAAGGTGGTTATAAACATTATACCCTGATAGTGGTAATGTGGTATGATAACACAATGATTTGCCCAAAGGTGGTTATAATCATTGAGAAGATGGAGCTACCCTAGTTAGGATAGAAAAATAAGAGAATAACATGCCCCTGTATGGGTGGAAAACATAAAGTGGTGACAACACAATGATTTGCCCAAAGGCGGTTATAATCATTAAGAAATGCAGGTGAAATGGTGTGTAATGATTTTCCCATAGGCAGTTATAATCATTAGAATCTGATTATGACAAACATGATAAACTTGGTCGAGGATGATGATAACTTAACACAGAGGGTAATGATGAATTGAAACAACCTACTAATAGGGAGATGCTCATCCAAACTTATAAAATTTGACATTCTTTCATGGTTAATTACTCTATTTGGGATATGATTGGGAGTGAATCAGGATGTCAGTGCCAAAGAGATGCTATCATTGTTGAATAGACTTCTTGAAGCTAAGGTTTGTTGTATCATGTGTCGTTAGGCATCATGGTATAACATCATGAGGACTTTGTTGAAATATGCATAAGGACTAACTCCCATAATCCAATACTGAATAGAAAATAATGCACCAATGATAGAAACCATGATGACAATGTAAGCATATGAATATGGGTAGATTCAAGTATAAGTGTGGGCAAGGAATCACCCATTGAACACACATAAACTGAATCAAGGTAACAATGTTGAAAGCAAACAAATAGGTAGACAAACAAACAAAATAAGCAGAGACAAACGAACAAACAATGTAATAGAAACCATATGAACATTGCTTTTTAAAAATAGCTGAAAACTGAACAAATAAACAAAATGAGGGAATATAAGAAAAGGAAGGGGGTGGCCAAGTTGTCTCCATATGCAGTAGGTAAGTGGATGTTGCTTACATAGTTTCATGGATGTAATATCCAATAAAAAAATTTCAGGCCAAGTGTACTTCTCCAAAGGGATGGGAAGAAAATGATAACTGATGAAAACAAATAGAATCACTGTGATAGAAGAATAGGAATGGTCTTGCAAAATGGCAAGTGCGTGAGAGAAAAAGGCCAAAAAGGATGGGGAAACTAAATGACAAGTGATTTAATTATAACTTAGTAAGGGTTCCTAGAATCCTTAAGGCAAAGAAGTGGTTAATGTTTTTATTCTTTTCTAACAAATTTTCAAATGTTTTTGGAATTATTTGAAGTATCTCAACTCAATCAAGAATGATGAGACACTAAATGGTTTAAGCTTACAAAATGGTGAGAGTGTTTTAAACTAAGGTTACTTATAAAATGATGAGAGTGTGGCTTAAGTTTCTCATAAAATGGTGAGAGATTGGCTTAGGTTGGTTGCAAAATGGTGAGAGTGTAGCTTAGGTTGTTCACAAAATGATGAGAGCATGACTTAAGTTGCTGACAAAATAGTGAGACCATGGGTAAAAGGGGTGATTGAGCTAACCTCAACAAGTATCAAGCACTACCTACATAGTCCCAGAGTAGGACCTCAAGTCACTATAGTTTCACCTTTATAGCGGAGGAACTCGATGAGTGTAGCAATCAATTCAAACAAAATAACCCAATTTGTAAAAAGGTATAGTATGACATAAGAAGTGGCAAGTTGGTACGTCAAGGCTTAGTGTTGCCCCTAGTTTACCCATAGGAAGTTATAACCAGGACACAATAGCATAGATCAACGGTACTAATTTTCCCAAAGGTAGTCATAATTAGTAGCAAGACTGATGATAAAAAAAGAATAACAAACAAAGGATGCAACTATTGAAACTTCTGTCACACTATCCAAAATATGATCTCTATCTAAAGTACTTGAATGAACTAATGAAACTGATCAGATAACTTGATATTGAAAATACATAATGAATGAATAACCAAGGTCAAATAGGCTAGGCTTTAGAATAGACTGGGTTGATAGGTCAAAAGAAAAAAGTGGATATGACAAAGCGGATGCATAAGGATGGTATTTGTACAAATAAGAATAGTGATAAAGTGGCATAACTGAAATGGTCTTTACAGATAATACCCCTTAGCACTTAACCATAGTACTACTTGAGATAAATAATATTCATTAGCTTAAGAAGTTCATCTCCATCTAGTGTGGCAATCTTGTATGCTCCTGATCCATAATCTATCATAATGATGAAAGGCCCTATCTAGTTTGGTTTGAATTTCTCTTTATGCTTCTTCTCAGTTGTGGTATTCTTTTGGTTTTCTTTAATAACAAGATCACCAAGTTTAAATGTTATATACTTAACACACTGATTATAGTGGAGTTTGAGTCAATTCTGATATGCTTGAAGATTATTGAGTGCAATTGTGTATTTTGTATCAAGTAGGTCTAGCTCTTATAGGCAAGCCACTCGATAGGCATGATCATCTAGGACATCCTTGAAAGAGATGCATAGTGAAGGCAATTCAAACTCAATGGGAAGGATGGCTTTAGTACCATAAACAAACAAATATGGAGTGGCTCATGTTGGGGTACGATGATTGGTATGGTATGCCCAAAGGGCAAGGAATATCTGTAAGTGTCAATCTTGACCAACATCATTGATAATCTTTTTGAGGATATTGACAATGGCTTTCTTGGATGCCTCAGCCTAGCCATTATCTTGAGGGTAATATGCTATATAAGAATGTTCCATGATGTTATATTCAGTACATAGTTGATATGCATCCTTGTTCTCAAATGATCTTCCATTATCCGATATAAAGTTAGAGGGGATATCATATCAGCATATGAGATGGTTGAAAATGAATTTGGAAATTTGCTTTCCAATCATGTAAGTGAGGGGTATAGCTTCAACCCACTTAGTGAAATATTCGATGGTGGTAAGGATATGTTTATGGTCATTAGATGAAATGGGGTTGATCATCCCAATGAGGTCAAGTCCCCATGTATAAAATGGCCATGGTGTCAACATCAGTTTTAGAGTTTTTTTAGGATATGAATCAGATTAGCATGCCATTGACATTTATCACACTTTTTTACATATGCAACGACATCTACGTCTATTGTTGGCCAATAATAACTAGTACGCAAGAGCTTTTTGGATATGACTATCCCACTATAATGATCTCCACATACTCTATAAACTTCTCTTAATGCTTGTGTAGACTCTGATAAAGCTAAACAACGAAGCAAAGTTCCATTAAAAATATGGTGATAAAGAGTGGATCTTAGTAGAGTATAACAAGTGGAGTGGTGAATAAAGGCTTTGTTTTGTTTTTGAGATAGGTTAGGTGGAAGAACTTGGTCATGAATGTAGTTATAAAGGTCTGAGTACTAGATATAATTAGGACCAATAATATCACAAATCATGATAATAGTTAAAGGTTCATGAGTTGGTGCTAACAAATTCTTGATGAAGAACTGATACTCTCTAGCTTTATCTATTTGTTGAATCAGAGAGCTAATAGTAGCCATGACATTTACAGTTCTATTACTAGCCCTTGGTATGTGCTCAAATTGAATGTTGGCAATTTGTTGTTTAAGAGTGTCGACCATGGCTTTATATAGAACCAGATTGTCATTTTTGGTCTAAAAATGATTTGTACCCTGATTGATGATTAATTAAGAATCACCATAAACTTGGAAATGAGATATATTCTAATGCATTGCTTGTCAAAGTCTAGAAATAAGTGCTTTATACACATCCATGTTGTTTATACAAACAAAATTGATTCTAAATGATTTAGGGATTAGATCCCCCTGTGGTATAATAAATAATAGGCCTACCCCTAATCCATGTGCAGTAAATAAACCATCAAAATAAAGCTTTTAGGGTTGCTCCCCAAGGGGTGTGTCAATGACGGTCATTATGGATTCATTAGGAAATTGAAACGTGAGTGGTAATGAAACGTGAGTGGTTATGTCTATGAGAGGTGCTTCAACAAGTTGATTTGCAAGAACTTGTCCCTTGATTGCCTTTTGATTGACATACTCTATGTCAAACTCATTGAGAAGCATGATCCATTTAGCCATTCTACCTTTCAAAGTTGTTTCCAATAGTTGATACTTGAGTGGATCTACTTTTGAAATGACCATGGTCTTATTATTCAACATGTAATGGTGTAGTTTATGAGCTACGAAGACCATGGCCAGACAAGCTTCTTTAATAGGTGCATAGTTATGTTCATATGTAACCAAGGTATGGCTTAGGTAGTATAAAGCATGCTCCTTTCCATTATCATCATGTTGATCCAAGAGTGCCCCCAGAGCAAGGTCAATAGCTGATAGGTATAACAAAAATGGCTTTCTTGGCATATGAGGTCATAAATTAGGTAGATTAACAAGATAGTCTTTGAGTATTGAAAAGTTGTTTGGCAGTGATCATCCTAGTGAATGCAACTCCCTTCTTTAAAAGGTGTGTAAATGGATGGCACTTGTCTACTAATTGAGAGATGAAACATCGGATTGACTGGATCTTACCCTACAAACTACATAGTTACTTTAAATTAGTTGGTGGTGACATCTTGGTTATAACATGGACTTTAGCTAGATCAAATTCAATACTTTTATAAGACATGATGAAGCCAAGTAGTTTGCTTAAAGTTACACTGAACACACATTTCTTTGGATTGAGTCTAACTTTGTACTCCCATAATCTTTCAAATATCTTACATAACACTGCTAGATGATCAGCCCTGGTTTTGGATTTTCCTAATATGTCATCAACATAGTCTTCAATAATATCATGCATCATATCATGAAATATGACATTCATGGCCCTTTGATATGTAGCTCTAGTGTTTTTAAGGCCAAATGGAATTACCTGATAACAAAATGTTCCCCATGGAGTGGTGAAGGCCATTTTATGTTGGTCAACTGGTGTTATTTTGATCTACTTGTATCTTGAAAAGCCATCCATGAGTGAAAGCATTTCATAACCTATCATGGATTCAATGATCATGTCGATATTGGGCAAGGGAAAATCATCTTTAGGATAAGATTTGTAGATGTCTCGAAAATCAGTATAAATTCTGATTCCTTCAAGTTTTTTGCTAATAGGAACCACATTAGAGATCCATTCTGAGTAGTCAATGGATCAAATACATCCTACTTCTAAGAGTTTTTCCAACTCTTTCTTTACTAATATAGTAATGTGAGGATGCATCTTACGTAGCTTTTGCTTTATCAATTTGGCATCAATATTAACCATTAGGTAGTGTAGAACCAAGGCAAGGTCTAAACCAAGCATGTTAGAATAGGCTCATGCAAAGATATCTATAAATTCTCTTAACAAAGTTGTAAAAATGTCATGTTCCTCCTCAGCGAGGGATGCACATAATTTTATCCATTTTAGGTCTGATAGAGTCCTAATATTTACCTCTATTGTATCTTCAACTAGAAGGGTCAAACCATCTTCTAGGATAGTAGGCAATCACTTGAACTATTGGATTATGTCAAGGTCCTTTGTTAAGACTTGCTCTTCAACTTCTCCTAGGCATGATGAATCTGAGTCTCCTAATGGGAGATCTAGATATGTAACAAAAATAGTAAAAAATTCTTGAAGAATTTGATGAAATACTTGTTGCTCAAAGTTGAAATCGGATCCATTGGCAAGTTCATCATTGGTGGTCTCCTAGTCTGAATTTGAAGAAGAATGAACACCCCCATCTAATGGCACCTGAAACAAGTTTTCACCACTAAACTAGCCTTTATCTTTACTTTTTCCCTAGTTAAAAAGTACCTCAAAGAGGTTTTCACTTTGGGACCTCAATGTTTTATGTATTTGTTTTTGGCTAAGGGTGTTCACTCGCTCTCCAAAATAGGCTGAAAGATCTAATGTGATTGAGAATCCTGATTTGTGATATCCTAATGAAACATTGTCTTTAAGGCCTAAGAAATCATAGAATGCCTCATCATTATAGAACTCATCAATCAATAGACTGGATTCTTGTTGGTCCCAATCTATCAGTTGGGGATAATATAATGGCAAAGGGTTGTGATGAATAGCCAGGGTAAGGGTACAAATGGCATTGGTATCCAATAGGTTGGTTTTAGCTAGGTTATCAAAGGTGAGGCTATGACTAGACTTTGCTTTATTGTCATCATCATCATCACTAGTCGTTGGTGATGGAGTCTGAATAAGATATGTGGGGTCACCCCCAGATGGTTCAAATCGAATTCCATAAGATCTTTCATACTTAGTCATATAAATTGGCTTGATGGTTCTTTGTTGATTCGGTCTGAGGCCTCTTCCTTCATAATTGTGATGCACCATTATCCTATTAGGAATATGATACTTTGTAATTTTATAACAATCAGCTTGGTTGTCATTGTACAACCATGATTCATCCCCTTCAATAGGGTCAGGTTCAAGGCTAGATGTTGGTACAAATGTGATAGGTCCCTTATCTTTGTTCTTTTGTTGCCAATGCATATGTGGGGTGACTTTAGGTCACCCAAAGGTTTTCAAATTCTGAGGAAGATTGGCAATATGAAATGTATCATGGGTCACATACTCTCTTGGTCCATTATCTAAAATGGTGAAATGATTAGAATCATTAGGAGGTGGCATGTGGGAAAGGGAATCCAAGGTATTAGGATCTATGCAATTATCTGGTGAAGGATCAATAAGTATGACCTTTCCTTTATCTTGCTTGGAATTTGGATTCAAGCCATACTGATAATTGTAGCTTTGAAATTTGGCCTCAAGATGCTTGCAATGTTCATATGGGTGTAAATCTCTTGGAATATTCACTTCCATCCCTAAGTGAGAAAACTTGATACATTGTTGCAACGTTGATGGGACTGCATGAATCTCATATAAACAAAGTCTACCTAGAAGCATATTATATGATAACTCAAGATCAAACACATGGAAAAGTGTATCATGGGTCAGAGGCCCAGTGATAACTAGCAACCTAATGGTGCCTTGTGATTCTCTTTCCTGATTATCATAGGCTTTGATAGTTATTGTTTATGGCTGGAGATCTACAATGGTGTACCCAAGAAGCTTGATGAGCTTTAGAGACACTATGTTGAGGCCATATCCATTATCTATAAGGACACATTTCACTTTATGCCATCTTATATAAACTTCTATGTATAATGGGTTATTATGAAGTGAACTAAGAGAAGACATATCACTTTGGTTGAATGTGACTTGTTGGGCTGGAGCTAGGTGTCCAACCAAAGCTTGAAATTTATGAAGGGATATATCACTAACAATAGTGGATTGGGTCAAAAACTCATTCAAGATGTTCTTATCGATTATTGATGTTCATGGTAAATCTAAAATAGAAATTTGTGCTGGTGTCTTTTGTAAGTATTCCATAATATCAAATTTCTTATCTTGATTAGTAGTAAATGGTTTATTTCAAGGTTGAATGATTGGTTGGATGAAAGGCATAGTGACAAATGGTTATGGGCCTGGGATAGTAATCTTTGACCTCTAAGTTGTGATTGCACAATTGATATTAAATACTAGACCATTATTGCTAACCAATGTTGGGAATGGTGTGCGACTAGACAGGACAAGTCTCAATTATCGATGCACTCATATATGGTCACGTGGCAAGGACAAGTTATCGATATAAGGTCTAAAAGTGGAATTCCTAGTTTTTTGGTTTGCTTGTATGCATTCCCAGGTCAAAGAAGGATTATCCATGTAATTTGGTTGAATATTGTTGTTTAGCAATAGTCTAGGCTGATTAGTGTTTAATCTAGGATTAATGGATATGGTATTAATGCTACCCCCTGCAATATGTCCTACAACCCTGTTGTAGTCACGTGCAACTACATGGTAGGTTTGTTGGTTATTACCATTCTGACCTTGGGTTTGTCCATTGTTCTGTCGTTGTGGGTTCTACTATTGATTTTGTTGATTCTATTGGTTTGGTCTTTGATTTTGATACTATTGATTTTACTATTGCACTGGCCATTATTGTTGTTGTTGTTGGTTATTTTATTGCTACTAATTATTATGTTGGAGAAAGCGGTTTTGATAAATCCCAAGAGTTTGATTGGAAGTGGAAGCACCATTATCCAATGTTATCTCCCCATTCTCTAACATATTCTCAATTAAATGCTTGATTTGGACACATCTTCATAGATTATGTCTATTGACCTGATAATAGTCACATAATTCATTTTCATGGTAACAATCAAGATAAGGAATGCCTTGTGGATAACGCTTTGGTATAGGCCAACTAATCATATTAGCGATAGAAGCTTGTGAAATATAGATTCAATAGGTTCTCCTAGGTCACTAAATACATGATGTGCAGGCACGGTTCTCTTAGGAGGAAGGATTTGTAATGGTAACGACTGTTGTATTTATTGTGTAAGTCTTGGTTATTGCACTTGTGGTATTGATTAGAGAGGCTGCTGGGTAGGAGTAAGTTGAAAAGGTGGTGCAGATGATGTTTGTACCATTTGGACATGATAGGATGCGGTTAATCTATTTACCATAACATTCCTATTATGATTGAATTGCTTCAGTCTTTCTTGGTTATTGGCCTATGCCAGTTATGATTCTTGCGCTTAAATAGGATGTTGATGTTGGCCATTTCCTCAATTGGTACCTTGATTTTGATTAATTGAATTAAGATTGATAACTCCTTTATTAATGAGCGCCTACTCGATCAACAAACTTTTATTAATGATCTCTTTCAATGTATGTGCACATTGTAGTTCTAGATGATAAGCTATCTCACTATATAAATTTTTGGTAAACATAGTGGCTAATTGTTTATCTAGTAAAATGTGGGTGAAACAACTTGTAAGGGCTCTCTATAGTTGTAAATGACTTGAAAAACTCTAACCACCTTTTTGATTTGCTTGTGTTAAGTCCACTAATGAAATTTCATGCTCGAGATTATAGGAAAAGTACTGCATAAACATATCAAAAAGATTATCAAAATCTGTTAATTAATTTTAGGGCAACATCAAAAACCACTCCAAGGCTTGTCTAGCCAAGTTCCTTGAAAACAACATTAAAAGGTATATGTCACTATATGCCACTGGTTGACATGTGACAAAGAATTCGGTCAAATGAGCCTTAGGGTCATCTTTCACTTTGTATTTATCAAATTTTAGTAGTTCGTATCCTAGAGGAAATGGTATCTATAAATACTCCATGTTGAATGGGTAGGAACACACATCATCCAATTTGAACTTTTTAGTCTATTTACCCACTTCAATGGCAACAATTGCATCCTTTATCTATTATAATTATTGAGATATGAAACTGAAAGGAACATTAGTTTAAGGTAGAATATTGGTTTGGATAGATGGTTAGGAGGTCACAAGGGGGACACTTTGACCAGGGTATGATGGAGATATCTGTTGAGGTATATTGGTTTGGTTGGGGAATGGACCAAGAATACACATACGTGGATTAGGATGTACTTGAAATTACACAATTGGTTACATGATATTCTGGTTTGAGTTCATGATAAAGGTTTGAATTAGAGGATTTTGTGGTTGGGATGGAGGGATATAAATATAATGTGCCTGTTGTGGTTGAAAAGGGACATGTTTCTAACTAATCAAACCTTGTTGTTGAGTGGGAACTTATGGACCAAGACTCGGTCTCTGAATTTGTGGCATGTTTTGAACCAACAGTTGTCTAGTATGTACTTGAGAAAAATGGGGACCTCTTTGTTACATGAATCCCTATGAGGAAGTGAAAGCAACTTGTAAATTTGGCATCTGTCGTTGACCAATATTTTCATGTTGTTGACTAGTCATTGCTTGATTTTGGATTGGCATATTAGTCTGCGATTGAAGAGGTATGTTCATCATTACCTAGTGAAGTGAAACATTAGTTGCCCCTGATTGAGATGGTAATGTATTTGTCTTGTATTGCATTGATACACTAGATATTGTCTATTATTGTGGAATACTACTCATTACCTATTGAGGAGGAGAAGGGTTCATCACATTATATCATTGAGGTGTGACATTAGCCATTATTTGCTTACTTAATCCTATAGGTAGTATACTTGAGGAAGCAGTCAGTTGAGGTTGGGGTGTAGAAACTCCTATTCCCTGGTATGATGATCTATTCATAGGATTCACTACAGGCACATGTTGTTGGATAATTGTTTATGTGTTCATACTACTTTGATTAGGATTGGATGTTGTTTGCACATTATCTACTACATTTGGTTCACTATTTTGTGTATAGGTCGAAGACACTTCTTCAATAACGGGCATATGCATCAAGCTATCTATCGAAGCATTTTGTATGAATGGGTTGAAATTTGTTTTCTCTTGTCCAGTTAACTCTATTAACACTCCTATTGAAGGAACTAGGTCAGTGAGAGGCTTACTCACCATGTTCATCTAATTGAAATCATGTGCTAGATTCAGGTAGGTTTGATATGTTGTCTGCATTTGGTTAAAGTGATCTTCCATGATGTTTTTGCCTTGATTAGATATATTAGGGTATAGATACGTTGTTTGGACTAGAGCCATAGGATTGCTAGAAGAAGCCTATTGATCATAAATGATATTGTGGGGCACTCTTACTAGACTTGGTAAATTTTCATGGGGAAAGTCTACTAGAAACTTGGCCCCTACCTTTATGGCTCTAACCAAAATCTCATCTTTGTTCTCTCACAAATGTCACTCAAACAAAAATGGATCATACGTGGAAGTCATATTAGTAGAATATGATGTTGAAGAACTGACTCATCCATTGTGGGTATCGTAGCTAGCTATTATGTGGCTTGTTCTTGGTCTTATTCTAAATAAGGTCATGTGTTAACCAAATAGTCAGCCAATGGATCTTAGCTTTGTCTCCCCGATTGAGTATTATAAGAGGGATAAGAATCCATCTCATAAGCAATATAATTTGCATAGGGTTCTTGTACCATTTCTTCTTATGCAACCACATTACTAATCCCTAAATTGTACATGAGTCCACTACGAGTGTATGAATACATGTTGGGATCCATAGTCAATGCTTTGCGATAAAAGGTCAAAGAGTTCTACAAACTCTAAAAAGGATAGAATCTAAAATGGATGATGTTCCAACTTAGTCTAGATTTGTCAAAAGGATCAAAAGGTTTATGCAAATATTTGTGAGGAAACAAGCTAGCATGAAGTATTTAATGTTTCACTGTTCACACAAAGATAAGCAAGTAAATGGACCAAAAATCAAAATGCCAAACTTTAAGGTTGAAGTGTTTCAAATCAATCTAATCTATAAATTTAAAAGTTGCTAGGTCTTTTGGCCAAATGTGGTGTCAAAATCTAGGCTCAAACAAGGCATGTACTAGGACTCTTGGCCAAATGACGTCAAAATCTAGACTTTGAAATAGATGAAAGTTTTAATCTAATAGATTTGAAACACTTCTAACAAACACTAGGCATTTGATTCTTAGACATGAAATTGATTAACTAGGTATAAGGTATGAAACAAAAGGCACTTTAGAAATAGTTTATTTTTTCACAAAAAATGGTATAAAACATGGTTCTTTTGATAAACAAGCTAGACAAAAGTGAACAATATGACTGTTTTAGACAAAAGATCACAAAAGTACACTCAGATTGGTCTAAAAATATAGGAACAAATTTAGAACTCTATATAATGGGGTCAATGAAATAATATTCAAAATGTTTTGGGTAGTGTCAACATGCTATACTACCCAAAAGGTGTGACAAAAAGGTTTATTTCAAAAACTATCTAAGGTAAAGACATTTTCTTACAATTTTGACAGTATAACACTAATTTTATTGACTCAAAATGTTGTGGTGCATAGACTCAAAGTGCAAGTGTTTAGCACACAATAGCTTAAGTCTATCAAGTGATGACAATGATTATGAGTCTTAAACAACCTTCAACCCAAATTTAAAATTAAACCTAAGTTCCCTCAAGTTTAGTGCAAATGGCGAGCCCACTTAACACATCAACCCTATGAACTTTTAAAGGTACAATTCTAAATTTAGATTATAAGTGAAGGTCTTAAAACAACTTTGGTAAAGTTCTAGACTCAATTGGGCAGCATAATTGCGCTAAAGTTAATATGAATCTCAAGCTTTTGATGAACTTTGAACAAGGCAAATTGATGATCTCACACGAGTAGCATAACACCTCTTTTTTCAAAAGAACATTTGGACTATGTGTTTGGTTTGGATTTTTTGTTTACACCAAGTTTTGACTTCAAACAAGACTTTAATCTAAGAGAAGACCGACTAATGAATTGCTCTTAGATCGTAAACTGACAAGGTTGTTTGGTATTATCAGAATCCATCAATATATGTCATTTGAGAGGATTTTAAGTGTTCATCCAAAAGTAAATGTGCATTATATAGTAGGGTTTTTACACCCACCTTCTCTCAAATATTACTACGACATGGACCTTGAGGTGCACCTTGCACCAAAAATACTTTCATGGCGAGTGGGGATTTGTCTAAAATCTAATAAGTTTTCAAACAATATAATAAAATCAATTAAAAAATGACTTCCACGTCAAACAATGCAAAACAAAAGCATGGATTTTGGGTCTGTATCACTTGTCTTGTTGCAAAAAGGTCTAGTCCTTTTTGCAACCACTACATTTTATTATTCGCTCAGTGTAGTGCGATGTCCAAAGTGCCACTATGTCCTATGTACAACTCTAAAGGAGCCAAATAAAGTCAATGCCAAGAGATGAAACCCTAGGTCAAACCTTCCATAAAGAACTTGTGGGAGGTGATGAAGTCCCCCTCGCAAGCCAAGTTTGCATAAAAATAAAGAAAGCATGAAGTAGAAATACTTTAGGGTTGTTTTCAAGGTCACCCAAACTTTGATGAGTTTTTGGGAAGTGATTTAGATGACTTTTTTTTCTAAGCTTTGGACTAGGCTATTTAAAATAAGAATGGTGCTTTTGATTCCAAGGGTTCCCTATAGGGTACAAATGGAAGAGCATACACGTAACATTCCTCTTTTTGCCAAACAAAGATTTAATCTAAACAACTATTGCAAACAAGAATTGACAAGTGTGTTCAATTTTAAGCCCAAATGAAAGTGAGGTGGTGTTCATTTGACCCCTTGGTCTTAGTTTCAAACTTTAAAAGCATTCATCATAAACATCTAAAAAATTTAAACACCAAAACAAAGTTCCTAATTGATTTTAAAGCATGCAAAAGGTGATCTAAACATGTTCTTGTCAAATGTCAAGCTTGGTCTTGTATCAAAAATGATAGCATGTCCTTTAGCTTTAAAGCTTTTTTTGTTTTGAAATAATGAACTTTGGAAAAAGAGCTCTCAGGAATGTGTTTTAAGAAAAACACAATGATTGACGTCGATTTATTTAACCGACGACAATTACATTTTCTAACTGATGTTGATTATCTAACCAACATTGGTTAAACCATGATGATCGATGAAAGGTATACAATCGATGTCAATTTTACTAATTGATGTTAGTTAAGATATGCAACCAATGTTGGTCTTACTTGTCAACATTGGTTACTTTGTAAAAACTGTGGCAAATAAAAATGACAAAATAAAGTTAGAAAATCAATTTATAAGAGTTTATGAGTCTAAATGAATATTTTAAAGTTATAAAATGATCTTCTTTAGGTGTGAGATGCATCTAGTCCCATCGGACATGCCATAATGTGATCTAGGAACTTGACTCAAGAGAGGATGGTTAGTATGGTGTTCCAAAAATGAAAACAAAATGAAAGAAACACACTAATAGCATAACATCTCTAGGCCTAAACACTAGGGAGAGCTTAGCTAACAAAAACAAATGACAAACACAACTAAAAAGTAAGGAATAAACTACAAGAATTCCTTCACCTTTCTTAGATGCTTCAAATGCCTTTGTAGTAGTGGCTTGCTCAGTTTTGTGCTCATGAAGTCCTTGGCAATGGAAGCTTGGCTACCTCCATCTCTCCTTGGCACATTTAGCTTATGGCCTGGCTTGGCTTAGAATCAATTTGGTATGGTAACACTAATTGTAATGGCTCCTTGAAGATATTTGTGCATTATAACTTTGCACCAAAATAGCTTAGAAGTGAGATTTATGGCCTCTTTATTTAAAGATTTTTAAGAATGTCTAAAATTAACCTAAACCGTCCATTTTGAGATTGAGATGTGTGGTTGAGGATTAATTCAATTTTTGGAATTAAGTTTATAATTATTCTCATCATGACATTGGAAAAAGGGGCAATTAAGAGGCATGGAGGGCATCATGGAAGGCATTGATGAGGCATGTGAAGCATGAGTCCTGATATTTGTGGCATTTATGGCCTAGGGATGCCTTCCCAAGAAATGAGGTCACCTGATGATGCAAATATTCAATTTTCATTTCCAAAAAAAAAAAATTCAACAAGTTTCCATGGAATTCTTAATTAAGCTCTAATTTGGTTTAATTAGCTCTGAATCATGTTTGGGTAATTTGTGCACAAATTACCCAAATTGATCAAAATACCTTATTATTGGTCCTAAATTTGACTGGATTGGCATTGGAAGGCGATGTCAGATGCATTGGATGCATTATACCATTTACGATGTTACCAACATCAAATAACAAAGGCCCATGTCTTGTGTAGAAGATTTGATAGGAAAGCGTAATCTAGAGCACTTAGGTGCAAATTTGGCATTTTGACTCAAAATAATATGATCAAAGTTAGCTAGCTCATAAATTTTATTACCCCATTTAGTGATACCCTGGCCAAAATTGGCACTTGAATATGTTAATTTCACATCATTTAGCATGTTTTTAGGCCAAATTATGCATTTTTAGGTGGAAATTGGTCAAAATCTTGGTTGGAGGTCATTGGTGGCCAGATTTAGGTGTCTACACCCACTACCTTCCATGGAATCAAATTTACAAGTGGTTTCAGGGTCTCAACATTTCTCACTTTTTGATGGTTATTCAAGTTACAATCAGATTTTGGTGATTGAAGAGGATCAATTCAAGACAGCTTTCACCACAAAATAGGGAACCTTTGCCTACAAGAAGATGTCATTTGGTTTATCCAATGCTGGAGCTACATTTCAAAGGGCAATGAACATGGCTTTTAAGGGTTTGATCAATAAGTTTATGCTTGTGTACCTTGATGATATAGCTATTTTTTCAAAAGATGTTACTGATCATATGGAACATCTAAGGTAGGTATTTGAGAAATGTAGGGTGTTTCGAATATCTCGTAATCCAAAAAAGTGCATCTTTGTTGTCCATGAGGGCAAGTTGTTGGGTCATATTGTTTCCAAGGAAGGCTTGTCAATTGACCCCGAGAGGATTGAGGTTATTCTAGGCTTGTATTTACCTCAACACAAGAAAGGAATTCAAAGATTCTTGGGGAAAATAAACTTTGTGAGAAGGTTTATCCTAGGTTTTTTGGCTGTGGTAAAGCTTGTCATAGCCATGCTCAAGAAGAACCAAGCTTTTGCTTGGACAAAGGAAGGTGAGAGTAGTTTTGAGGAAATCAAGCAAGCTATTATGAAATCTCCTACTCTCTTAAACCCAAACTTTGCCAAGGATTTCATACTCTATACCTTTTCTAACCTTGATACAATCTCATCTATGCTCATGCAAAAGAATGATGAAGAGGTAGAGGAACCAATTACATTTGTCAGGCAAGGATTTGAAGATTATGAGGGTAGGTATTCATTTGTTGAGAAATAAGCTTTAGTTATGATAAGAGGATTTAAAAAATTTAGACACATGGTTTCAAACAATAAGATATATATCATGGTTTCTCATCCTAGCACCAAGGGGTTTCTTCTAAGAAAAGACCTCAAAGAAAAGAGAGTTGGATGGATTACCAAGGTGATGGAGTATCATGTAAACATCAAGGTGACAAACCTAGTGAGAGGTAAAGGGTTATGTGAGCATTTAGCTTTAGATGTTTAAGATAATCAAGAGGAAGTCTTGATCAACCAAGTTCAACCCCAACTAGCTGATCACATACAAGTTCAAAGTTAGACACAAGACATCATTAGTTTTTTTGCAAAATGATGAGTGCCCTAATGGATTGAACAAGTCTCAAAGAAGGTATTTTAGATTGAATACCATTCCTTACTATCTTGTCGATGGTGTTCTCTTTAGCAAAGATATGAATAGTGTGTTGTTAAGGTGTGTTAACAATGATCAGTTTGATATGCTGCTAAAAAAGTTTCACAATGGTGCAGATGGAGGTCATTTCTCTCCTAAGATGACTGCTGCAAAGATAACGAGGGCTGGTTACTATTGGCCTAGTATTTTTAAGGACTATTACCACTGGGCTAAAAAGTGTCCTCAATGTGCCTTCTTTGTAGGCAAATAGAATTTTTCAGCCCTTCCATTGAATCCTATCCAAGTAGACCAGCCTTTCATGCAATGGGGCCTTGATTTCATTCATATGATCAACCCTCCATCAAGTGCTAGGCACAAATGGATATTGACTACTATTGACTACTTCACAAGGTGGGTAGAGGCTGTTGCATTGAAGAAGGCAAGTGAAAATACCATCTTGGAGTTTTATGAGAGCATTATAACAAGGTTTGGAGTTCCCCATGTTATCATTTCTAATAATGCACTTGCTTCCATAAGTGCTAAAAAAATTTATTGGGCAAGTAGGAATGGAGTTTAATTGATCACCTCATCCAATTATTACCCTCAAGGTAATGGATTTGTTGAGTCTACTAACAAGAACCTCATCAAAATCATCAATAGGACATTAGAGAACAATCAAAGAGCATGGCACAATAAGTTGAAGATAGTCTTATGGGCTGACATAATTAATCCTAAGAAGTCAATTGGTAATTCTCCCTTTGTGCTTGTTTATGGGAGAGAGGCTAGGTTGTCCATATCTCAAGAACTCTTTACTTTGGAACTTGCACAACAATTAAAACTACTTGAAAATACTTCAATGGAGGTCAAATTGACAAAACTAATGTAACTGCAAGAAGTAAGAGACAATGCAAATAATACCATGGAATACCACCAAGTGCTTATGAAGAAGTCTTTTGACAAGAAATCAAGTGTAAGAGTGTTCAAGGAGGGTGACTTGGTCCTAAAATGGGATGAGGACAAAGCAAAACTGGGCAGACATACTAAGCTTAACACTTTGTGGATTGGCCCTTACATTATTAGTAGGTGCAAGCAAAGCAATCATTTCTAACTGACCAAGATGAATGGAGAAGAATTGCATATCCCTATTAAAGGGATACATCTGAAGCTCTGCTATTAGTTTTTACAAGTCTATTTTGTAAATAGTAGTTTAGGTGTCTATTTCCTTTGGTTTGTTTTTGTGTTCCCTAAGTGTTTTGTAGCACAAGCATGTTTCCTTCCTTTTGTTTGGTGTGTGTCTCTACCTTGTGTGTATGAATCAATCCAACCTATGTTTTGGATTAAAGGTCTGTTCAAGTCATTTTTGAGTGCCTATATGAATGAGTCCATACCCAATGGAAGGATTTAGGCAATTGGTTTGAGGCATAGTAGGCATGCCTCCCCTTGGAATCACCAAGAATGGTAGCCATTTTTCACTCCCACGTTTAGCATCTTTCATTTTGGCTAAGTGCAGCTTTCAAATTTTGTCTATCGGAGGAAGCCTTTGTTTGGTCCTTTGCACTTTTTTGAAGGGTCACTTTCAAGTTTGTCGAAGGATCATTTCTCTTTCGAGGGGACATTTTCAATATTTCTAAAGGGACATTTTCATTTCATCAAAGGGTCTTTTTCTCTTGTGAATTATCTCTTGTAGGGTTTCTAAAGGGTACTTTATAGATTTCTAAAAGAAATATCCCTTACATCTTTCTGAAATAATTGTCTCTTGTAGTTTGTTCGAAGGAATTGTTTTGGACTTTTTGTTCAAATTTTTTTTTTCAAAGGGTTTGTTCTTTCAAAGGATTGGTCCACTTCAAAGTTTTCAAAGGGACACTTTGCACTTTTTCGAAGGGCACTTTTAAACTTCTTGAAGGGTCTTTTTCTTGAAAAGTGGTCACTTTCAATTTCTCCAAGGGAATTTGTCCTTGCAATTTCTTCGAAGGAAATGTCTCTTACAACTTTTCCGAAGGAATTATTTCAAACTTTTGTCTGAAACAATCTTTTTGAAGGGTACATTACAAATTTCTGAAGGGTGTTTTTTCTTCAAAGTGTCCTTCAAAAAAAGTTTGAAGGGACACTTTCAAAAAGTTTGAATGGAAACTTTCAAAAAGCCCAAAGGGCCTTTTACTCAAAGAAAGGTCCACTCTCATTCTTTTGAAGGGCATCTTCCAAGGAAGGGAAATTCCATTATTTTAAAGGGTACTTCCAGTTTTGAGAGGATCTTTTCAAAAAAGGTCTAAAGGGACACTAGAAGAAAGTCTGTAGAAAGAGGGTTTCGAAGAGTAAAGAAAAGGAGCCCATGAGAAAGTTATTTCAAACTTTTTGTCTGAAATAAAAATCCTAAAGGAACATTCTTGACAAAGGTGAACCAATCCAAAGGGGCCCATGTTGACACTATGGATTGCACCCTCTGAAAGGATACTCAACTCCTTTCCTCCACATGGCACAATGGAAACATTCCTCTTGTTGTGGATGGCAAACTTGAGGGATGGATCTCTAGATTAGGGGCTAGCTCCCCTTGATGCACCTTAAGGCCCTAGATTTCCTACTGCTAACAATGGGGGGTGAAAAGAGAGAGAGAGAAACTAAAAAATAGAACCTAACTAATGTGGTGATGCACCAAACTGGTTGGTCTACTCAACAATTACTTACACTTTACACCAAAGAGAATCTAACAAAAACTTCATTCGAATGAGAAACTGATTACATCAGTGTTTCAACAAGGGATCCTATGAAGGTATAGGGAGGAAGAAACCACTAGAGGTGTCCAAAAGACACACTATTGGAGAGTCTATTCATATGTGCCTATGCTTCGAGCTGAAAACTTCTTGTTAACCTATATAAAAGGATTCACAATACACTAGATATGCTGGTATAAACTTATGAAAGCATCAAAAAAAATGACTGAACATAAGATGAGACCATAGAAATAAATAAAAGTACAACTCAAATGGAGGTAAAATGCTTCTTTTGATTTAGGTAAATTCTTCAGGGCTTCATCATACAATTCAAAGAGATCCTTCTTCAAATGAGAAGTTACAATTATATAGAGGACTGGGAAAATAGTTCATTAACCAGTCAAGAGAAAGAAGCCCATGCTACATTAATCACTCCTATGATGACCACCAGCCCATGATGTTACTATCTCTTCTTAAATGCATATATGAAAGCTATTTTATAGGTGCTTAAGTTGTTTCCCTTGATGTTTGGGCCTATAAGAGCATGGGTTACTTCACCTAGAAACCTATAAGGCCATCCCAAAGATATGTTGATTGGGTCATGCTCTCTTCAATACTGAGCGCAACTGGTTATTCATTAATGGTAAAGCAAAAAAATGTAGGATGCTCCTCTTTAATGCTTGCAACCAATCTCTTTATTGTTTTTTGGTGGAAACTATTTTACCTAAGTGTATTTACTTCTCTAGATGACGACTCATGTGTCACCTACCATGGTCTAGTTCACCCTTGGGTCTGGGCTTTGACTTGTTATGCCACCTAAAGCATTTTAAGCTTTTGTCCTATATGTGTGTGGCCATGTCCTGGGTTACCCACTTCACTTTTTTCTACCTTGCTATTTTTTCCCTTTTCATGGCAATTCGGGCTCTTGACATTAATGAATTCCCTCCCGGGCTCCTTTGCTTGTTAGGTCGCTAATTCGTTCCTCAGGTTCTTGGGCCTTTGAATTTCTTCAGACAAAATGTCTGAAAGAGTTATTTCCTTTCTAAGTTTACACTTTTCAACCTTTCTTTAGTAGGCTTTCTCTCCTCATTCCTTCGAATAAAAGGTCCAAAGGAATTCTTTCGAACATTTTATCTGAAAGAATTATTCTTTGATTTCTTTCCAATGGCTAGCTCACCACCTTGAATCTGACATTTGCAGGCTTGTCACCCTTTAGGACAATTCCTTCAATTTTTTTGCAAAATGAACCTTTCCTGAAGGAAAAGTAACCCTTCAAAAAAAGTGAAAAGGTCCTCTTTTCAAAGCTAAGTGCCCTCCGTAAGGGCACCTACACTTCAGACTTTTATTTTGTAAATTTTTTTGAACTTTCTTCAACTGTCAAATTTCCTCAGATAAAATGTCTAAAGGAATTCCTTTGGACATTTTATCTAAAATAATTCTTCCTTGAGTCTTCATCCTTGGATTTCCTTCAAACAAAAAGTCTGAAGGAATTCTCCTTTGGCCTATCAACCTCTTCGAAAGGCAAGTCCTTTTTGGGATTTCTACCTTGCCCCTTTACTTCGACCATCTACCCTCCGCAAGGACACCTTGAGCCCAAAGTTACCCTTCAGGCTTTTACAAATGTCCATTTTGATCATTGCTTTCCCCCTGTAAGGGCTTCTTGGCCTATAAGTTACCTTTTGGAAGAATTAAAAAGGTCCTGCTTGCCACCTAAGTGCCCTTTGTAACGGCACCTACCCTTCAAAATTTTTGCAAATGACCCTTCAAGATTTTGAACTTGGTCCATTTTATCGATAAAAAACCATCTGAAGTAACTTACTTGCCCTGTTAAGCATCCGAGATCGAAATGAGTTTCAAGTCGACTCTTGCTTGGCAAACCCAAAGCACTTGGAAACTAAAAGAAGAAAACACTTGGGTTTTTCATGGAAAAAGGCCTGATAGAGAAAAATCTACACAAGGCAGCTATGGGATGAACTAGCCAGAACCTAGATTGAAAGACCCTTGCAAGGAAAAGGAAAGGGCGGCCCAAATTTTAACCTACAGGACCAAAAATTGGTCAACACATTTGGTGATTCACAGGGGAAGCATGCCAGCTATGCTTGAGAAGACTGGTGGCCTAAAAATCCATTAGGCATGGAGTCAGGTTGTAGCTTAAAAAGTTGACAATAGCCTTGTAAAGACCTAAGAATCAATCAAATATTCACCCTAAATGATAAATAAAACACACACAAATGATAAAAACACTAAACACATGCATAAAAGCACTTAGGGAAAATAAGGAAAAGATAGGGAAACTACGTACATAGCAAAAGAAAAATAGTGATAGTGTTTAAGATATATCCCATTGATTGGGATATTTATCTCTTCACCATCCAACTTGGAGAGTTAGAAAGCATTATGTTGCTTGCATTGGATGATGACATATGGGCCACTCTACAAAGCATCAAACTTTGTGTGCCTTCCAGGTTTGGCTCAGTCCCCATCTCATTTCAAGATAATGTCACCTTCTAAGAAGCTCCTTAGCGTAGACCTCTTGTCAAAATGCTTCTTTGTTTGGCAGATGGACATTACATCCATGGCTTGGTCTCTTACTTCTTAAAGCTCCATTAACTCACAATCCCTGACTCTTAGGCTGTCACTATCTATCAATTGCAACTGATGGGCAAGATCCAAGGCTGGTAACTCAAATGAAATAGGAAGTCTAGCTTCCCTTCCATACACAAGTGTGTATGGTGAATTCCTAATTTCCCTCTTTCGAGTGATCTTGTCTACCCAAAGAGCTATCTTCAAATTGGCATGTCAAGTCCTTTGATTTTCCTCCATTGTCCTTTTAATGATCCTAATTAGATTCTTATTTGTGGTCTCGACCAGCCCATTTCCTTGTGGGTAGTAGTTGGAAGAAGTGCTAAGATAGATGTCATACTTTAACACTAACTCGCTTGTCTTTGTTCCCAAGAAAGCCAATGTATTGTCTTAAATGATTGTGACTGGAACCCCAAATTTCATCACTATGCCTTCATATAAGTCTAGTACTATACTCTCATTGGCCTCTTTAAAAGCTATGGCTTCTACCCATCTTGTGAAATAATCTATAGCAATTAAGATCCACTCAAGGCTAGCACTAGAGGGAGGGTTGATCAATCCTATGAAGTCCAACCCCCATTGCATGAATGGTTGTTCTACCTGAATAGGATGAAGAGGCATCGTATCCAACCATTGCTTCCCATCAAAGAAAGCACATAATTGAAATTTCCTCACCCAAGCTTGAGTGTCTCTGAACAAACTAGGCCAAAAGTAGACAGCCCTCATAATCCTTGTAGTTGTGGCCTTGGAAGCGAAGTGGCCACCAACTGGTCCAACATGAAAATCAGACAATACCTTGTCAACTTGGTATGAATTGATGCATCTCAAGAGTATCCCTAAAAGGTCCTTTTTGAATAGCACTCCATCAACTAGGACATAAGGAAGAGATTAGATCCTAAAATACCTCCTCCTGGTCCTATCAAGACTTTGTGGACACTCACCAGTTTGTAGGAAATGAACAATGTCTTGTGCCCAACTCTTCATGATTGTAGGTATTTCTGCTGCAGCTTCATCATGGAGTACCAAAACATGCTCCTTCAGCTCTTTGTATTTTGTAGTAAGGTGTTCACACAACCCTCTTCTCCTTACCAAATTGGTGGTCTTGATCTCTGCATCATACTCCATTACTTTGGTGATCCACCCTACCCTTTTTTCATTCAAGTCTTGGTTCAGCAAGAAATATTTTACACTAGGATGTGGCACCATGATGTGAATCTTGTTATTAGACAACATATGTCTAAATTTCTTTAGACTTCGTATGACTGCAAGCACCTATTTATCAACATATGTGTACCTAATCTCATAGCCTTCTAAGCCCTAGCTAAAAAATGCAAGAGGTTGTTTTTCACTTGAGTGAGCATAGTAGAGATTACCTCTTCATTTCTAAAGGTGTAGAGATTGAAGTCCTTGGAGAAGTCTCGACTAGTCAGGGTGGGAGGCTAGGTGATAGATAGCTTGATACCTTTGAAGGTTTCTCTTCTCCTTGCTGTCCACGTGAACATCTCATCCTTCCTTATCATGGAAGTTAGTGGCTTAACCATATCAGCAAATTTAGGAATGAATCTCCTAATGAAAATTATTTTTCTAAAGAAACTTTGCAGGCCCTTCTTGTGCTTAGGCAAGGACAATGCTACGATGGCATGCACTCTTTCTGGATTAATGGACAAGCCTTCTTTTGAAATGACATGGCCCAAGATTTTACCTTCGTGGACAACAAACACACATTTCTTAGGGTTGAGATAGATGATGAACTCTCTACACCTCTCAAAGATTTTCCTCCTTGAGTACTTTAGATGTTTACTTGCCTCCTTGGAGAAGACTATCACATAATAAAGGTAAACCAACACAATGTCATTTATCAAACCCTGGAAGTCCATATTTATAGTGAGTCTGAATGGCATCTTCCTATAGGTGAAAGTTCCCCACTGGGTGGTGAAGGTTATCTTGTACTGGTCACAATCTTCCACCAAACTTTGATTGTATTTGAAGTAGCCATCCAAGAGGGAGAATCTCTCACTACCTATCACCATCTGAAGAATTTGCTCCATACTTGGGAGGGAATAGTGATCTCTTAATGAGACTCTATTCAGGTCTCTAAAATCCACACACAATTTGATCTCTCCATTTTTCTTCCTAATGGGAACCAAATTGGCCAGCCAAAAAGAGTGTTTGTTAGGGAAAATGATCCTAGACTCGATCAATTTGGTGAGTTCCTTCCTCATGAGAGGCTCAATATTTGGATTGATTGGCCTTTGCTTTTGCTTGATGGGTTTGTCACCTTCTTCTAGCTCAATGGTGTGCTGGGCCAAAATTGGGTCAAACCCCTTACAATCGCCATACTCCCAAGCAAAGACATCGATAAACTCTTGGAATAACATAATGAAAGCATGCTTTTCTTCATTGGTACATACCTTCCCAAGTGCAAGCAGCTTATCCTTGTAGATCTCCACCTTTCATAAATTTTTTTCTTGGTTGACATGCTTGCTTCATCCTTCTTGAGTTGGTCATCTTCAGTGAAAATGGTCTCAAGAGTTACCAAACTTTTAGGAAGTCTATTGGTCTTTAACTAAACAATTTGCCCATCATATTATTGCTATAGCTTGGATTGATTCCTAGAAGTGAACTCAGCTTCCTCCAATAAAAAAAGTGCTATTTGGTGGTCACTGTCAAACACATACCAATTGGTGACATTGTCTGGTATGGAGGGCCTCACTATCACCTATAAATGGTTTTGTTTCCTACCTTGTCTCACCCCCTTTGGGATATTAAATTGAGCACCAACTATTGCTAGTCTATTTACATGCTTGCTATCCTCTCTTGGGATGGAAGTGATGTTGAAAGTAGTGAAGCTCTCCATTAGGTCCCACACTCTATTCTTGTAATACTTGAGTATGGAATTCCTAGTCAAGTTTTGACCCCTCACCTGGTTCATAATCAACTCGTTGTCTCCAAACACTTGCAATTCTTTGATTCCTCTTTTCCTTGCCCATTCTAGACCATGAACAAGAGATTCATACCCTGTTAAATTGCAAGTGCAGGAGAACTAGAACTTGAAAGTTGAGAAGTATTTCTCCTTTGAAGGTGAAACTAGCATTGTTCCACCACCAGCTCTGAACTTGCTTCTAGATTAATCAAAGAATAACTGCCACAAACTACAATCCTCTTGGTCTACCTTCATCACATTTGGCATAAAATCATCTTTTTCATGCATGCAGTAAACTCCAATACCAAACTCTTTGATGAATTTTTAAGGATCATGATCAAAATTTTCATTTCCCCATTCATCTAGGAGCAGGTCAGCAACTCCTATAAGGGAAGATGATGGAGATTGGTCTACCTAGAGTTCTTCTTCATTAGCGATGGCATAGCTGACATTTACTACTTTGGGTGAGTATGGCTCTAGGTGATCTTTGTGGATGGGCTTCGGCTCAATCTTCACCTTAGTTCCATACTTTATCATAAAAACCATGTAAGACTAATTCGTTGTCAAGTATCCACCTATCTTGGATGTAAAATCCTTGGATAAGCAGAAAGTGAAGTAAGGAGGAACATCTGCCACTACCACATCATGGGGAATTGAGAAGGTTAGATAGTCATGTAAGTTATATTCAAGACTCTTACCATTCCCAAGGTCTTGGCTGGTGATCCATCCAACTGAAGAACTCCTTTGGTCATTTTCTCATATTTGAGGCTAGCTTATCAGCTATGTATTTGGGCATAACTAAGGTGCTTCCTCTACTATCAATAATGAATTTGTGGACCAAGAAGTCACTAATAATTAAGGATAAATAAAAATGAGGGAACTTTTCATCCTTCTTTGTTTGACCTCCCATGGGAAGAGCCTCATTCACTATCAACACATTATCATTTTTTGCTTGGACAACTCGCTCACCTAGCCCGTGAAATTCCTTTTGGAGTATATCATTTTGCCCCAGTAGTGTTAAAGAATCCCATAATGATATATTCATGTGTAGCTTCTTCATTTGGTCCACTATGTTGATTGAAGGATTACCCCCCTTGGAGGTCTCCTTGGGGACATTTGTAACTTGTGATGTAACCTGAAGAGTTGAAGCTGCAATCGGTGGTCTATAATTGGGAGAATTTTGATTTGCTTATGATGAAAGAGACATTTTAGGTGACTGAGTAGTTTCTTGAGCTTCATCCGTATCTCTTTTTTTGGTTTTGGTGTTGGCTGAAACACAATCATTCTGGTCACTTACATTCCCCACATAGTTGACTATGTAAAACTCCCCTTATAGGTGATTCATAAGAGTGGAATCAGATTAAGACTCCCTGTTGTCCATCCCAAGTTGTGTTGACATCTCAAAACTTGAGAATTGTACTACCTGATCACCTTGTGTGGTCATACTTTGATTTGGTAGCTCATTGGCATAAGCAACCTGTTCTTGACCATGCCCCAAGGGTGGATAATTAGGCTGCTCCTGCACGAAATTATTTTGAGTGGGGATAAGAGCCTTGGAAGATGAAGGGGCATTTGGATTATAGATTTGATAAGGCTTGACTTGCATAATCTGACCCTGCCCTTGATTATAATTCTAAAAGGGAGGCCTATTTGTCTGCTCAAACTACTGGTAGCCTTGATTTGGCCTATAACTCTAAACTTGTTACCTCTTGAGGGAAAATAGCATGTTGGTAACACTTTGCAGCAGGCTCTTAACTTCATGGAGATCATTTGTAGGGGTAGCATCCAACCTCTCTACACTAGGTAGAGGAGCTAGAGTGGTCATAACAGGTTGAACTGAGGGCAAAATATTAGGAAAGAGTGGCATATGAGGCCTAGGAGCTATCTTTCCTACTTGAACCAGACAATTTTAGCAGCTATGGCTATTTCATAAGCAGCAGGTAGAACATTTCCATCCATGGATTGTATCATGAAAATAATTTCATATTTAGGGCCCTTAAGTAGTAAAAGAAAACATAGCTTGGGGTTGGCCTCACAAGAATTGGGATTCTGTCCCAAGTCTTTTAGAACCTAGTGTTGAAATCTTGCATAAATTCATGTGGGGCTCGTTTCATGGTGGTCAGTTGCTCAGCTAGAGACAATTGGTCACTCCTAAATATATTTGTTAAGAGGGTCCCTAACTCATTCCATGAGCCAACTGAGTTCATAGGCAAGGTCCCATACTAGTCTAAAACTCTCTTTAAATGACAAGGCTAGCAATCTGATGGCTACATTTTCCTCAGTGATATTATGGATGTTGTAGAGATTGGATATGTTTCCGATATGCTCAATAATAATTATTGGGCCCTTTCCACTAAAGGGAGGAACACTCTTGAGAGTTGTCCCTAGAATTGGGTCATACTACAGAAGGTTTAAAGGACTCTAACCATTGAAGGCCACAAAATGGAAAGCCATGGTTGTGAAAGGATTCAACTGGGGTCTCCTTGAGTAGGTGTATTTTATGACTGGTTTGGGAAAGTGGCTTGCTACGTAAGGATGAGTAGTTGCAAACCTTATCCTTTTTTATGAGTTTAAAGGCAACTCAATAAATTCAAAAGGGACACCCCTAGAAGATCTTATGGTGACCTTAGGCATGGGATGCTAGGCAGATCATTAACCAGAGAACGAGTTCCTAAAAGGGAGTCACCAAGTGTTGAATTATAGTCCCTTCTTTTGGATTTTTTATAAAAATAGGACCAGCACCAATCTTGAAGGGAGTCACCAAGTGTTGAATTATAGTCCCTTCTTTTGGATTTTTTATAAAAATAGGACCAGCACCAATCTTGAAACTTATAAGGCATGAAAATGAGTCCCACCAGGCATGCCAAAAATTATTGACATTGTGGATTGCACCCTCTAAAAGGATACTTAGCTCCTTTCCTCCACACAACACAATAGAAACATTCCTCTTGTTGTGGGTGGCAAACTTGAGGGATGGATCTCTAGATTAGGGGCTAGCTCCCCTTGATGCATATTGAGGCCCTGGATTTCCTACTGCTAACAATGGGGGGGTTAAAAGAGAGAGAGAGAGAGAGAAACATAAAAACAAAACCTAACTAATATGGTGATGCAGCAAACTAGTTGGTCTACTAAGCTTTTACCTACACTTTACACCAAAGAGAAGCCAATAGACACTTCATTTGAATGAGAAGCTGATTGCATCCGTGTTTCAACAAGGGATCCTATGAAGGTATAGGGAGGAAGAAACTACTAGAGGTGTCCAAAAGACACATTGTTAGAGAGTCTATTCATATGTGCCTATGCTTTGAGCTAGACACTTCTTGTTGACCTGTAAAAAAAATTCACAATACACTAGATATGTTGGTATAAACTTATAAAAGCATCAAAAGAAATGACTGAACATAAGATGAGACCATAGAAATAAACAAAAGTGAAATTCAAATGGAGGTAAAATGATTCTTTTGATTTAAGGAAAATTCTTCAAGGCTTCGTCATACAATGTTGAGAGATCCTTATTCAAATGAGAAGTTATGATTATATAGAGGATTGGGAAAATAGGTCATTGACTAGTCAAGAGAAATAAGCCCATGCTGCATTAACACTCCTACGATGACCACTAGCCCATGTTGTTGTCATCTCTTCTTAAATGTGTATGTGAAAGCCATGTTGTAGGTGCTTAAGTCATTGCCCTTGTTGTCTGGGCCTACAAGAGCATGGATTACTTCACCTAGAAACTGACAAGGCCATCCTAAAGATATGTTGATCGGGCCATGCTCTCTTCAATACTAAGCACACCTGGCTATTCATTAATGGCAAAGCAAGAAAACATGGGCTGCTCCTCTTCAATGCTTGCAAATAATCTCTTTATTGGTTTTCAATGGAGACTATTTCACCTAAGTGTATTTACTTCTTCTACTGATGACTCATGTGCCACTTTCCATGGTCTGGTTCACCCCTGGGTCTGTGCTTTAACTTGCTACACCACCTGGAGTGTTTTGAACTTTTGTCCTATGTGTGCATGGCCATGTCCTAGGTCACCTGTTTCACTTTATTTTACCTTGTTATTTTTCCATTTTCTTGTCAATTCGGGCTCTCAACATTTATGAATTCCCTCCTGAGATCCTCTCCTTACCAAGTCACTGAGTCATTTCTTGGGTTCTTAAGCCTTTGAATTTCTTCAGACAAAATGTCTGAAGCAATTCCTTCAGACATTTTATCCAAAAGAATTATTTCCTTTCTGAGTTTGCACTTTTGGACCTTTCTTCGGTGGGATTTCTCTCCTTTGTTCCTTCAGACAAAAGGTTTGAAGGAATTCTTTCAAACATTTTGTCTAAAATAATTTTTCTTTGATTGTTTTCCAATGGCTAGCTCACCACCTTGAATTTGACATTCGTGGGCTTGCCACCCTTTAGGACAATTCCTTCAGCTTTTTTGCAAACGAACCTTTCTCGAAGGGAAAGTAACCCTTCAAAAAAATTGAAAAGGTCCTCTTTTCAAAGCCAAGTGCCCTATGCAAGGGCACCTACCCTTCAAACTTTTATCTTCTAAAATTTTTCAGACTTTCTTCAACTATCAAATTTCCTCGAACAAAATGCTCAATGGAATTCCTTCAGACATTTTGTCTAAAAGAATTATTCCTTGAGTCTTCAGCCTTGGATTTACTTCAAACAAAAAGTCCAAAGGAATTCTCCTTTAGCCTATCAACCTTTCCGAAGGGCAAGTCCTTTTTGGGCTTTCTACCTTGCCCCTTTGCTTCGACCATCTGCCCTCCACAAGGACACCTCAAGCCCAAAGTTACCCTTCGGGTTTTGCAAAGGTCCATTTTGCTCACTACCTACCCCCTGCAAGGGCTTATTGGCCTGTAAGTCACCTTTTGGAAGAATTGAAAAGGTCCTATTTGTCGCCTAAGTGCCCTCCGCAAGGGCACCTACCCTTCAAAATTTTTGCAAACGACCCTTTAGCCTTTTGAACTTGGTCCATTTTGCCAATAAAAAGCCCTCCAAAGTAACTTACTTGCCCTATTAAGCATTCGAGATCAAAATGAGTTTCAAGTCAACTCTTGCTTGCTAGACCCAAAACACTTGTCAAGTAAAAGAAGAAAACACTTGGTTTTTTCATGGAAAAAGGCTTGACAGAGAAAAATCTACACAAAGCAGCTATGAGATGAACTAGCCAGAACTTGGATCGAAAGACCCTTGCAAAGAAAAGGAAAGGGGGGCCCAAATTTTGGCCTGTAGGACCAAAAATTGGTCAACAACCTAAAAGGTGGATTCTTTCAGAGAAAATAAACAATAATTCTTTTAGGGAAAATGCTCAAGGAGAATGCCCAAAGGAAATAGTCTGAAGGAACACTTGAGAAAATAATCCGAAGGGACACTTGGGAAATGTCTGAATGGCCTTTTCAAAAGCTCCGGAGGGAACCTTTCAGATAAAGTACCCTAAACCCAAGGTCTCGAAGGGTATTTCCATGCCAAAGTGTCCTTAAAAAAAATTCCAAAGGGTATAGACACTTGTGTAGAGTCCATAGAAGGAGTGTCGACGGGCATGTTTGAGCAATCTAAAGGGAGGATGACAGGAGGGTGCTCGATAAAAAAAATCTCGAAGGAAAATGCCTCTGAAGGAGTTGTCCAAGTGGAATGATGATTGAATGAATTTCAACTTCAAGACAGTAAGCTAACTATTGGTGTTCAAATAAAAGGATTCACAAGTAAATCTAAAGGCTCACATCCTTCATCTGTCAAAGCAGTGAGAGGGCTCATATCACCATTGATCAACTAAGATCTGTGTCATTTTGTAACGACCAATCAAAGGAGGAAGACAAGGCCAATGGAATGAAAATGATAAATATGTAATAGGTGGATAATCACTTTGATGCCATGACTCAGCCCAAGAATATCTTGTTTATATTAGCGCAACTATTGGAAAAACATCTTTGAGAGAGCAGGCTAAACCATGTAACCATAGGAGATGACATGTATCAATCAAATGGCTGAAATGAGCATCCCTTACAAAGATGGTTCCAACTGAAGATAAAGACTTCCAACCAATTGATTCCTCTCTTTGGCACCAAAGGTCTCCGCCTCTCACTTCCTCTCTACTATATATATGACCCTTTGGCTAGTGAAAATACACACACAATGTATGGCAAAGCCCTACTGGAATGATATCACATTTTGCCTTTAAGCATTAAGTACTAGTCTATTTTATTTCAAGTTTTGAGTAATTATTTGAGTGCGTAAGAGACGTATAGTGACAACAAATGATGGTTTTCATCCTTCTATCCTTTGTCTTTCATGCCTAAGCAAGAGTTTTGGATCTAACTAGTCATACAGAGTGTGTCTAAGTGTATTGAATTTCTGCATGTGTATTACTAGTTTGAAATGTGCAAAGTTTGCCTTTCATTTCATTTGCCTTGTGTCATTTTACACATCTCACCTCTGTGTTGAAATAATTGTGTTAGAATCCTTAGAGCTTGGGAATGTTCTATGTGTTTTGCTACATTGTGCACTAGAATACGATATTCATGTGGAAGATAATCTTGGTGTATCACCATTCTTCAAATAGGTTTCCCTTATGCAATTTATAACCCTTTTCCTTTCAATCTAACTGGTTCAGATAGAGATTATTTTACAAAGGTAAATTCAGGGAGCTAGACCCTTTAAATCTAGAGGTTCATTTCCTACATAGGTATACCCACATGCCTGGAAATGTCCTAATGTTGCCCAAATATGGAAGAGGCCTAAACATCCTCTTCTAGGGTGCAAGATTTGGAGACAATAATTCCTACACATCATACCTAGTCACGTAGAGCAATTAAACATGTTGCAATTACTACTACTCTAAATAAACCAAAGAACACTCAACAATGGGTTCCATGAAATATTACTTCTACTACTAATGATTCATGACCATATGATCCTATGAGGCATACACATAGTATTATCGACTCTCCATATCCATATATGACATCTATACATGTTCCTTAGGAGTATCACCAGTATGATTCATCGTATTTTGAGTATAGAACATCTTATGAACATTCTTTAGATGGGATAATCATCTAGCCCTTGATTTATAAAAATTCAAAAATACCAAAAATATCAAATATTCAATAAAACATAAAAACATTCAAATAACCCATAAAATACAAAAAATATCTAGAATCCCCATGTTTACTAGCTCCTTGGCACCTATGTTGACTTCTACTACTAATGATTCATGACCATATGATCTTATGAGGCATACACATAGTATTATCGACTCTCCAGATCCATATATGACACCTATACATGTTCCTTAGGAGTATCACCAGTATGATTCATCGTATTTTGAGTATAGAACATCTTATGAACATTCTTTAGATGGGATAATCGTCTAGCCCTTGATTTATAAAAATTCAAAAATACCAAAAATATCAAATATTCATTAAAACATAAAAACATTCAAATAACCCATAAAATACAAAAATATCCAGAATTCCCATGTTTACTAGCTCCTTGGCACCTATGTTGTTTGATTCATGTTAGTAGATAGCATATAATTCCATTTATATACACAAATATGTTTCACACATATTTAAGTATGATACAGGCATACCATAATCACATGATATATGTGCATACAGATGTTGGACCTCTCTTCTACAAGTGTCATATAGTACATTAGTTGAATTTTCTTCATTGATCATGGTTGATACATGTTACATATCCTTTACGATCATTTCTACATTATCATGTTTAAAATTATATACTATGCTTACACATGTCTATATACATGCTCATATCTTTCACAGTTTACTTGATATGCTATGTTACATGACATTTTTTGCTAACACATACATGCAAGGACTAGTATAATATGCTTATGTCAATTGTTTATACTTCATTTATTCACATTGTCACTTCCTTGCATGTTTTTCATTGATTGTTATTGTATTATGGAAAATTTGAATATGTTCCTTGCTTGTTGTCCCCCATTTCATTGTATGTTGTTTGGACATTTAAATATGACATTCTATGTTTATTAGAAATTTGAATAAGTCCTTTCCTTTAGATCGTGTGGCATCTAAACATGCCCCTTGTGTGATATCTCCTTGGACCATTTTTTTACATTACATTGAGTGCTCTTGTGTGTGATTGATTGTTTTTTGTGTTTGCACTATTATTCTCTATACATTTCCATGATACATCTCATGCCCTTAGGGCTTTATGTAATCACACACTACATGTTTCATTATTATATCTTTTTAGATATGTTACTCTTATATGTTACATGATTCATACATAAATTATATAGTTACCTCATATTTTCTAGGTAAGGTACCCTACCATATTCTATTTCCCTCACCTTAAGAGGGGGGCATTCAATCAAGTAAGCACCTACCAAGGCTCATTCAATAAATCACATAATTGATTTATTTTACCCTAATCATCCCTATTTATGTATCAGTTATAGGAGTATTCATACAAAAGGTCTGAAGCATCCAAAGAATAACCCATGAGTGGTATTTGTCAAGTTACAAGCTAAATAAGTGCATACATATACATATAACATATTACACCATTGTTCACACACATTGCCACACACAGGGAATAACTACATAAGTCTGAGCCCCTCCATAGAGTATTGGCTATGTAGGTAGTGCTCATTGATAGAGGGGTAATTTAGGTCAACTCGACACCTTGATCCCACTAACCTATTTTTGGCAAACACATCCCAAGGGTGAAGGGGGGTGAAGAGCTAGGGTTTGATCCATAAGCATATATCAACATATTTTTTGTAATATTCATAGACATCAATAAAAAGGTGACAAAAAAACTCCAAAAAGTGAAATTGACAGATCCAAAAAGAGGCTATATTTTAGGCAGGGTATAAACATCTAGAGGAGGATACTAACATCAATGATAGTGTTTGAGGAAGGAAAATGGTCAATGACCTGAATGAATAGAACACAAAGCTGAGTTATGGAACTAAGATGAAGCTAAACAAAAATGAAACTCTAGAACATAATAGTAAACAAGATACACTTATTTTAACCCTTTGGTTGTATAATCATTACTATATTTATTTCACATTCTTGAATGAACTTATTGTCAAACACTATATTATATTTCCTATATCCGAATAACACATTATTGCATTCAAACATTTTATTTACATTGTGTGTTTATGTAATAGGCCCATTTTGAATATAATACCCACCTTTGACAACCGTTGAGCCATTACCCAGTCTCTCTTCGTACATCAAGGCCTCCAACACAAAGCATAAATTGGAGAAGGTACTTGTAGACAACAAAATCCAAAATGCCTTCCATGTGGCTACACTCTTTATCTCTCTTAGAAGTTGTAGTAGGCCCAACATAAGCAATAAAATAAAATAGGTATCATATCAACTTGGTAAAATCATGTTTTTTAAAGTAGGACTCCATATAGATGAAAATATTTAAAGCACCAATGACTCCTGACAACATGAAGACGACTTAGCTTTTTGTTTCCAAAGTAATGAATACCCCATCATAAACAAAATGTGTAAAGTCATGAACTAGAAAGGCAATGTAATAGGCATTCATGAACAAGGAGTCAGGGAACCAATCCAAATTCATTTAAACAAAGAATATCATGGCCTTGGTTATAAAACTCCAGGTGATCAGTACAAGGAAGCTAGTGACACTTCTACAATTAATGAGGAACTTATCCCAATGTCAAAATAAGTTCCTTCTATAGCCTTTAAAAGGATCTTACTACCACCAACCCTTTCAATTACACTGCCATCCATACCATGAATCTTGATTTCCAATATAATTAATTCATTTATTGGGACCAAAAAGATCATGTACCATTAGATCTCTTTCAAAACGATGAGGCAACTATAAACTTTATGGGACTTCGAGATGACATCCGATAGGGGATCACAAACATGGATTTGAAGTCAATCTTGTCTTGACAACATATTTTGAGGATCATTAAGAGTTCTTTAGTCAAAAAAAATCAAAAAATAAGAGAAATAAAAAGCTTAAAAATCAAAGTCCCCTATTGAAAACCTCTTTGAGGTACTATCAAACAAATAAAATCAAAATCATGAATTCAAGCTTCCCCTGCATTAGCACAATTTTAGGACATCTCCAAATAACATGTTAGGGACATTATTGATGTCAATATTGGAACAACAAATAATCCGAAGATCATTAAACTTTAGAGTACTCTTAGTCCCAATGAACAAGAAACTCTTGCCACCCTCCAAGCAAAACTTTTAGATGTCTTCACATGACTAGAAAAGGTGTGTGAGATTGTTGGTCTCAATCCAACTTGCTATCATGAAATTTATACTTACCTTCATGATCACACCATCTATTAAAATATTTCACACAATCAACGATAATCCTTCATCCCATGCGCATCCAACTTCATCCTCCTTGGTAATGCCATCTATCACAGGGGCTATGATGGATACTTGTTAAGATATTTAGAAGAAGACAACTTAGCAATCATGAAAGTCCATGGTAGAATATGTGAAGCACATACCAATGGCATGGTCTTCACAGATAAGTTATTTAGAACATGATACTATTGGAGCTTATTGAATCCATGAAGGTTCTATTGCTACTGTTAAAAATAATTTAAAATTCAAAATACCAAAAAAAATCTAAAAAACAAAAAAATAAAAAATAATAATAAAATTAAAAAAGAAGATAAAAAAATGTCCAAAGGTGAAAACCATTTTTATGGTGCTTTGGACAAGTACCATGATGAAAACTAGTTTCTGACGTCATGAAAAAAGTCTATTGTCTGTAAGTACCCTACACTTGGGGGAAATCTCACTTCATCCCATCCTAAAATATCTCTCCATCCAAATCCTTAAACATCCTAAACCATCCCTATAATTGAGATATCTCATCCTTGCCATCATGACCATCCTTCTCCATGTTTTTGGCTTGGATAAGGAAGTGTAAAAGGTCTTGAAACATGTTTTGGAGAAATATTGGTATATTCAAGATTCTTTGGAGCACAATGGAACACAACATCAAATGGCATGATGACAAGTGGGCACTTGTTCCTATGCGACATAATCCTTAGAGGTATCCTAAATCCCTTTACCTTTCCATCCCATCATGAATCCTTTAAGCATTCCATCCATTACCATCCCCATTTTTGATGCTAGAACTGGTTTTCATTTTGCTTTTAGCCTCACCAAAAAATGTCAAAAATCTAAAAAATGTTAAAAAATCTAAAAAATACTAAAAATGTCAAAAATCTAAAAAATCCTAAAAATTCAAAAACATCTAGAAAATCCAAAACAATAGCCAAGTCTAAAAGCCCTAAAATAATTTGTCTTGACCTTAGTCCAGTTAAAATCCTTGTTCACTTTTAAATAAATCATTGCAGCTTCATTAGGATGTATCATTCCCACGTTAAAGCTTGCAACTTTATTAGGATATATCATTCCCTATCTAACCCATTTACATATATTATTACTTGGGGAAAATCAAAGCTTACAACTTTATCGGGATACATCATTCCCAATTCTATGAGTATCATCAATAACCAAATATTAAGGGTTTAAACTTGATAAAGGACAAAACATAACTTATTTATTATGTTTTTTTGTTACTTGTCATACGCTATAACAAATGTCATGTTGCTCAAACAATTAAAATTTCATGCAAAATTAGCATCATGTATCATCACATCCCTAACTTTCACCAACATTCATATATATTCATTCACATACATTTTTTTAACTAACTATCCATAATTCACATCCATTCTAACTAAACACCCATTCTTGCTAACTAAGTATGTATCATAAATAATACAACAAGAGCATTAAGCCATCCATCATATCATCACATAAATCTAGAACAACATATAAAATTCATGATATCCATAAACATGAGCCTTCATCGTCACATCATCAATCCACATAATCGATTATCTCCTTGATTTTTGCTTGCACATCCAAACAAAAAATAAAATCTGAGCTCGTAGTTTTATCAAAATATATTGTTCTCAATCCAACCCCCTCACATATATCAGTGTGAGGCACAACAAAGATTGAAACGTTATCATGATATATCGTTCCCAATCTAACCCCCTCATATATATCATTGTTTTGGGGCAAATCAAATCAAATAAAATCATACAAACCTTAGATCAAGTGTGTAAATATCATCCATCCATAACATCCACCAAAACATCATCATACCTAGTTATCAAATGTGTATCTAACCCCTATTTATTCACCACCATCCCTCCATTTTTATCCGTAATTTGTCCATGTTAACCTTCTTCTCATTTGAAGAATCCATCTATGTCTTTCATCCCTGCACACACTCTCAAAGGGGCATCATCCCTAATCATAACTAAATCATCTCCCTAATCAACCACACCATTAGGGGAATCCTAGTGCACACATCTTTCTTATAAATTTTATCTACTCTCTGAAAATTAATTGTTTCTTCTATTCAAAATGTTGTTTCAAAGAGGGGAAAACATAGACACCCTAATTATACCACCTTACTACCATCACTAATCTACTATCATTGAGATTCATTTTTCATCATTTATCCTAACTAATCCATCCTATCAGGCATCTATAACAACAAACATGCTCTGATACCATCTGTTAGGACCCGAAAGCACCATTGATTACCATGCAACTAAACATGCAGAAATAACTAGAAGCAATAAGTAACTAGAATTTAGAAATAACACAGAATATGAGAGACAATACCCAATTGTATTAATACTCCTCTAGAAGGAAATACAACAAAGAAGATTGCCACAGTTCTTCTTCCTTACACACCTCTAGGGCTCCCACACCTCTAGGGCATAAACAGTAAATCTCTTCAAGAGCTCACTCTCTCTTACGGTCCCAACACACAACTCAAACACAGAGTTGGTGTTCACCTCCAACCAGTCAGTAGCCACTACTGCCAGTACACTGAGTATACACACATACTCAACTGAGTACACAATGCACTCCAAGTAGATCTCCCATAAACTTGCAACAACCAACAACTCAAATGATCTTACTTATGGAAAGATCTACCTTGCCTTCCTCTTTGCTTAATGATCGAGTACACACTGTACTCCAAGTAGATCTCTCCTGATCTTGCTACCTGTTGTGTTGTTGTCCTCCCTGATCTTGCACACCTGCAAATCAATCTGGTTTTGCACACCTGCAAACCTGGATCTCGCACCCACATACACCTGCAGATCAACAGATCTTACTTACCTGGAAGGAACTACCTTGCCTTCCTCTATTTGCACTTTGATGTGTTGTTGTCACCATTGATCCTACTGTCACATGTAGATCTCCTTTGACCTCACAAACACACACACCATGTAGATCTCCAAACATGGCCTTGCAACACCTGCCGACCAAGATCCTACATACATGAAGAACCCCTCTGATTCTCCAAACCAGCACCCATACTTGGCACTGTGGCACTAGGAGGAACACACCTTTCTCTCTTCACACACAGAAGGAGCTAATATTTGCTCTCTTACTCTCTAGCACAAATTACAATACAACCCATGAGTCTATTAAATAGATCTCATGCAAATAATAATTAGATACCTAATTACAATAATTAGATCCGCAGCTCAAGACTATAATTAGCCTTCTTACATGCAAACAACTGGTTCGTTAACGAACTGTCTGTGGAACTCGCAGTTCAGGACCACACAGGCGACTGACGTCAGTCCCTATCTGCCTGGGGGTGATCGACGTTGGCTGATCTCTGATCATCGTTGGCAGCTTCCTCTCTCCACCTGACCGATGTCAGTTAGCCTGACTAACGCTGGTGACTGTGACACTCAACAACCTCCTCCTCCATGTTTGCATCAGTAAAGCTTTTAGCTCCATAACCTAACAATCTCCCACTCAGAGATAAACAGCTGTACTTTACCTATACTTGTACCCCGTCTAATCTGTTTCCTGGCTTGTATCCCTCTTCAAGATCAATCCTGAAGACCACCCACCACACAACCTGTGGTGTACCTCCTGTCATCCAAGTGACCTGCCGCATCCGAACCTACAAACCCATGTAGTGAAGTCCTGACCCTGCATAGCATGTATACCTGCTGTTGGTCCCTCTCAAATACTTGAAAACCCACTTCCCTAAATTGCCTCTTAACTCTCTGACAAGTCCCACTACTGGGGAAAACTTAGGTCTATACTAGACCTCATGTGATTTCAGACATTGAACTGTCCAGCACTTGGTGTGTTCCGATTTTGCATCCTGCGTATTGAACCTCGCTAACACTTGATTCACATCAGCTCCCACTGGAGACAAAATCAACCTGTGATCTTCCATGTCTCTCATGCCAAAAATTTTTGCTGCTCCCAAATCCTTCATGGCAAACCACTGAACTAACCTTACCCTTAGCTCAACAAAACCCTAGATGTCTGAATCTTCATCATGCATACCATCCACATACAGCAACAGGATAATGTCGTGACCATCATCCACCTGGTAAGACAAACACAATGGTTACAATGACACTGACTAAAGCCCTGCTTTGTCATCCACCTGTCAAACCTATACCACTGTCCTGCAGCTTCCACAAGACCATATGACCTGGCCTTCCGTCTCACGTGTCCATTATCTCTATTCTTTAACCAAGGAATCCATTCATCTTTTAGTGCTTTCATATCAGCTGGCAACCCTACCAAATCTCTCGTTTGGTTCTGCATCCTGTTCATGGCATACTCCCACTGTTTCTTGGATCCTTCCTGCTATGCAGTGAGCAACGAGTATAAAGAAGAGGAACAACGAATTTGAGGCTTACTTACTCTTTTAGTCCTCCATATGGGCGTTTGAGACTCCTTGACAGCGTGTTGTCTGCCCAAAATATGTTATAGTGACCAATCTGCATCTAATCGACATCAGTTCCATGCAACTATCCTTTCTATCAACACCATTTTTTTGACCAACGTTGGTCTTACCTGGTCACCGACATCAGTTCTATGACTGACACCGATAGCCACCCTACCTGACAACACTGGCTCTAGTCTGCACATGACTGACATCGACACCTGTCTGTTCGACGCTGGTTCCCCATGACCGATGTCGGAACTGTGTTCACCTGTGAAAGATGACTTTTTACCTGTGAGCTCTCCATGGATCAAAACCCTATCCAAACCGCCTTGCTCAGAGTTACTCAGTTCCATCCACTGATCTCTATCCATCATCTCCTCCAGAAACACCAAGGCTTTCCAGTTCTTAAGTCCGTCAAAAACATCTGACTTCCTCTTAAGAACATGCATCTCCTTCTTGCTCATGTGACCAAAGCCTACAAAGCCACGTCTTCACAACAAAAAAAGAATCAGTAATATAAGTAGATAGATAAAGGATACCTACTTTGTTACCACCAGCTAATTCAAGTGCATCCGCTATGAGAGTTCTTGTGCATCTCTCATCACCCAACTTTTCTGAAGCAATTAGCCATATCTTCAGAACTGGGACCTGCATGACATTCTTCAACACCCATGTGTTGGCCGCCTGCAATTTCAGCAACACTTCCCCTTTGCCAATACTTTGACAAGGCACACCATCCCCTCTATATGGGGCTACATGGAAAGAAGCAACAGAATCTATAAACCAAGTTTCTACTTTATCTAAGGAACATCTTAGAGCATCCTGTGCAACAACACCTGCAACATCTACTTCTTCAATTCTTTCATGCTGATCTCCCACCAACCAGCAATATCTCTTTACCTGCTCTTTATTTCCATAACACCGTAATTGACCATTCGTGCTTTTTAATTCCTCCATTCTTAGCTTACTTTCTTCTGCCATTGCTATACTCCCACTCAATCAGAAACCCCTGAGAGTGACCTGTAATCAAACACAAACTTGCTCCCTGCAACCTTAGCTCTGATACCACTTGTCAGGCATCTAGAATAACAAACATGCTCTGATACAATCTATTAGGACTCGGAAGCACCATTGATTACCATGCAACTAAACATGCAAAAATAACCAGAAGCAATAAGTAACTAGAATTCAGAAATAACATAGAATATGAGAGACAATACCCAATTGTATTAATACTCTTCCAGAAGGAAATACAACAAAGAAGATTGCCACAGTTCTTCTTCCTTACATACCTCTAGGGCTCCCACACCTCTAGGGCATAAACAATAAATCTCTTCAAGAGCTCACTCTCTCTTACGGTCCCAACACATAACTCAAACACAGAGTTGGTGTTCACCTCCAACCAGTCAGTATCCACTACTGCCAGTACACCGAGTATACACACATACTCAACCGAGTACACAATGCACTCCAAGTAGATCTCCCATGAACTTGCAACAACCAACAACTCAAATGATCTTACTTATGGAAGGATCTACCTTGGCTTCCTCTTTGCTCAATGACCAAGTACACACCATACTCCAAGTAGATCTCTCATGATCTTGCTACCTGTTGTGTTGCTGTCCTCCCTGATCTTGCACACCTGCAAATTAATCTGGTTCTACACACCTGCAAACCTGGATCCTACACCCACATACACCTACAGATCAATGGATCTTACTTACTTGGAAGGAACTACCTTACCTTCCTCTATTTGCTCTTTGATGTGTTGCTGTCACCTTTGATCCTGCAGATCTCCTTTGACCTCGCAAACACACACACCATGTAGATCTCCAAATGTGGCCTTGTAACACCTGTCGACCAAGATCCTACATACATGAAGAACCCCTCTGATTCTCCAAACTAGCACCCATACTTGGCACTGTGGCACTAGGAGGAGCACACCTTGCTCTCTTCACACACAGAAGGAGCTAATATTTGCTCTCTTACTCTCTAGCACAAATTACAATACAACCCATGAGTCTATTATATAGATCTCATGCAAACAATAATTAGACACCTAATTACAATATTAGATCCGCAGCTCAAGACTATAATTAGCCTTCTTACATGCAAACAACTGGTTCGTTAACGAACTGTCCATGGAACTCGCAGTTTAAAATCGCATAAGCGACCGACATCGGTCCCTGTCTGCCTGGGGGTGATCGACGTCGATCGATCTCTGACCGTCGTCGACAGCTTCCTGTCTCCACTTGACTAACGTCAGTTGGCCTGACCAACGCCGGCGACTGTGACACTCAACAACCTCCTCCTCCATGTTTGCATCAGTGAAGCTTTTAGCTCCACAACCTAACACATCCATCATAAAAAATCTAAATTAATATCACCCTCATTATGACGTGACCCCCATCCTATTAATAAAATAATTTCATATAGTCCCACCAACATTGTACTTTAATTAATAAACTAATTAATCAATATTAGTTAGATAATTAGTCCCTAATTAAACCCATGCACATAAAAATAACAAAAATAAATAAATCAATCAATTAGCGTACTCATCAACCCACTCAAACTAATCATTAATCCTTTCAACCACCTCATTAAACCATTTAACCAACTCATTAAATCCAATCAACTAACTCATTAAACCAACCAACTAATTCCCTCAACTTCCTCAACCAACTCATCAATTCCCTCAACTTCTTCAATGATTCAAATTTGGATGCTATTATATTGGTTATGTGTACTAAATTTTGACTATGTCAAATTATATGTAAGTTATGTTCTTATGACACTATTTTAAGAAATTTAATGCACTCAAACTATCAACATCAGACATGCTTCTGAGGAAAATCAATATGAGGGTAATCTAAACATCTTCATGGTGATGAGTCAGAAAAGACTAAAGAAATGACTAAAGAAAAGACTCTTAAGAAAAGACTAATTTCTATTGTAGGGAATAAAATAATATGTTATTTATATAAAAAATATATTCTAATTCCATTTTTGAATTCCTATTGGAGTAATAGACAATTTTTAAAAAAGGCACTGAATTTCAAGGTCATATGCAAAAGTTATGACCTCCAGAAGTCAAAGTACTCTAGCTCCAAGATTTCTCAGGGGCCTAAGTATTCAACTCTAGAGGTAGGACTGGACTCTGGAGCCAACTGTGACCACATGGATTTGAATTGTTTTTTGACTTTTTAACTTTTTGGTTGTTCATTTCAATTTATTGGGGGTTTCTAAGGATGGAAGAGGATAAATATAGGCCCTAGCAATCATAAAATAACATCAAGAAGATAAATAAAGGGAAGTTGGATTCACATTGTTTCTTTAGTGAGTTTGAGTCTGAATTTTCAATTTCTTATTTCTATTGGTTGTAGAGGATTGACTTAGGTGTTGAGTGTAGAGAAGTGTCTTGAAAGTATAGAGCATTTATATATGATTGTTGGATAGAGGAGTAGTAAAAATTTTGTTCGTAAAGGCCATTGTTGGAAGTAAGCTTGTATACTTGTTACAGACATTGTCGAAAGGGAGTGCAAGTTGCTTCACCCATTGAAGTTTTTCCCACATTAGGTTCTCTAGGATAAAGTTGTGTGTTTCACTCATTCATTCATTTTCTTCATGGTATTATGTAGTAAGCTTTACATTACATTTTTTGTACTTGTGCATTTATGTTTTGACACTTTTAACATCATCCAATAGCCATAAATCCAATTTTTAATCAGCTAACTATTTAACATTTGTATTGGTGAAGCTTAGAGTATAATATCCACCTAGCTTATAGATCAAATTGGTATCGGAGGAGGTTAGTGTTCCATAGATTGTGTGGTTCGTTTGGCTACCATTTTATAGTTATATGCCTATCACAAGAGGAGCAATTGCTAGTGTAAAAGGTGATTTGGTATCTTTACAACAAGAGATATCTACAAGAAAGTGGAAGAGAGATTTGAGAAGTATGGCTTCTGAAGATGAGAGGATAGCTGAAAATGATGAAGGAAAATTTTGCAAATTAGAAGATGATGTTGCAAGCATATCTCAATCCATGAATGGGTTTCAAATTTTTTTGAAGGTGGTCATGGAAAAGTTGGGAGTTTTCATGGATACTTTTGAAGAAAGTGAGGAGCTTAATAGTTCCAACCATGAGAAAGAAAAGTCCCAATTCAATCAAGCTCCACCTCCATTCAAAGCAGAGGTAAAAATTGATATTCAACGATATGAAGTTGAGGTAAATGTGGATAAGCTTGATCATTGGTTAGCCCAACTAGAAGTATATTTTAATTTACATCAAATTAGTGAAGAGCAATAAATTTCTTTTGCATGGTTGAAGCTAGCTAGTCATGCTCTAACTTGGTTTGAAAGTTATCTTAATTATTTGGTTATTAAGAAGCTACCATCAATTAGTAAATGGGATGAATTTAAAACTTTGATTAAGAGGAAATTTTATTCTATCTGTACGAAGAGGAAAGGTCTATTGAATGACAATATTTGAGGCAATAAGAAGGCAAAAGTGTGCAAGTCTATACAAGTGAGTTTCGAAAAAAGGCGGTCCAAATGGGAAAATATACATTTGATCATGATATGCTCGTGAAGTATGTTGGAGGGATGCATAGTCACTTAAAGAGGCCCATTTTACTTGCTAATCCAAAAGACATAGATGAGGCTTGTTCTTAAGCCCACTATCTTGAGATGGATGAGACTAAGGGTCCATCTTCCTCTTCAAAATATTCTGATGTTCCAAAGAAGAAAGTGGGGTCAATGCTACTTCTATGGTTTCCAAGAAGGATGCTCAACAACATTGTCAACATTGTGATGTTGATAGCCACTCCGAGGATAAGTGTTGAAAGTTACATCTAGAATTGCATCCATTTAAAAATAAGAAGAAGAATAAAAAAGCCATGACATTGCTTAAAGGAGAAGAGATTCATTGTAACACAAATGTGGATGATAAGTTGTGTTGTACCTCCATGCAGAAAAATGTATGCTTGGATAGTCATCATGCTCAAGATAAAGGTGAACCTTCTAAACTCTTCCATATCAAAGTTCAAATTAAGATGGTCAAAGTTGATGCTCTCTTTTATTCTTGTTCTCAATCAAATTTAATTAGCGAAGAGCTAGTAGAAAGACTGGAGTTAGAAGTAAATGATCATCCTAATCCTTATGCTCTAGGAGGGGTGAAAAAAGGAGTATAGATAAGGGTCTCTAAATAATGCAAATTCAAGTTTGCAATAAATGAACATTTCATTGATGAAGTTGTTGTAGATGTTATACCTTTTGACATTTGTGAAATAGTTTTTGGCAACTCTTATATATATGTTAGAGATGCTAGTTTCAAAAGGAGGTCTGATTAGTACCATTTGGTTAAGGGTGGTAAAAGATACAACATTCAATCCTATCAAGGCAAATCTAAGTTCTTCTTGGTGAGTTTAACTCAAGGTAACCAATTGTTTGATGCTAGTGGGAAGTTTTCTTTCCTTATTTTAAAAGATAAGCAAGGATGTAAGGATACTCATAGTGGTATACTAACAAAGATAATTAGGTGCAATTGTTACCAAGATGTTTGCTTTTAGATACGTGTCTTCCTCAGTAAGGAAGTGAGCCACATAAGGGGAATGAAAGGGTGGACTCAACAGTTCATAACATTGATAATTTATTTCAGCATAAACACCTCCAAGTTCAAGAGAGTGTCAAGAAGTGGGGAAGGAAATTTCCTCACTACAAAACTTCTTAAGATTTTAGGGACTTAAAATCCTCAAATTGGGGAGATATGATCTAAATTTAGATCCTAGTATACTAGCCATGTGTACTAAGTTTCCACTATGACCAATTATATGTAAGTTATGTTCTTATGACATTGTTTTAAGATATTTAATGCACTCAAAATATCAATATCATACATGATTCTGAGGTAAATCAATATGAGAGTGATCCAGACATCTTCATGGTGATGAGTCAGTGAGTTGCATGCTCTTAAGAAAATGCTATTTTATGTTGTAGTGGATAAAATAATATTTTATTTGTATAAAAATTATATTGTTATTTCATATTTACATTTCACTCAAAAAATAGACAAGTTCAAAAAATGACATTCAATTTCGAGGTCATATGCAAAAGTTACGATCTATGGAAGTCAAAGTACTCTAGCTCTGGGATCTCTCGAGAGCTCAACTATTCAACTCTGGAATTGGGACTGATTGACTCTGGACCCTGCCATGACCACATGGATTTGAAGCATTTTTTGATGTTTTAACTTCTTGGTGGTTTCTAAGGATGAAATAGGAGAAATACAAACCCTAGCAATCAGAGAACAACAACAACAAGAAATATAAAGGGAAGTTGAATTGACATCATTTCTTTGGTGACTTTGAGTCTTGGTTCTTAATTTCTTATGTTTATTAGTTGTAGATGATTGGCTGAAGTGATAATTGCAAAGAAATGTCTTGAAATTGCAGAGCATTTATATATGTGTTAGATAGAGGTGTAGTAAATAATATGTCAGTAAATACCATTGTTGGCATTAAACTTGTATACTTGATACAAAACACAGTGGAAAGGGAGTGCAAGTTGCCTCCCCTGTTGGATTTTTTTTCATCTTGGGTTCTCCAGGATAAATTTGTGTGTCTATTGTGTGCTTTGCTCATTCATTCCTTTGATTCATAGTATTATGTAGTAAGCTTTACATTACATTTTATGTGCTTGTGCATTTGTGTTTTGACATGTTTAACATCATCCAACAATCATAAATCCAATTGCTAGTCAACTAACTATTTAACATCCGTATTGGTGAAGCTTAGAGTGGAATATCCACCTAGCTTATGGATCATTCAACCAACTCATTAATATTCAACTTTTTCATTGAATACATTTGACCCATAGACCAAATCACATATGTACAAAATCAAGTATTATCATTAAATCTGAAATTATCCCAACTATCCATTCTCCATCTAAGAAATCTATAAATTGATCCTTCCTCTTCCATTTTTAGAAGGTTGAAAGAAGTGGAAGAATTTGTATAAATCTTGTCAACAGGGAACCAAACAAATCAAACAACTGAAGGTACATGTTGATGGAGTTTTTACATAAAATCCATTCAACAACCACAATCAAAGTGAACAAATACATCTAACAAAAGAGGTCTTCATGGTAAGTGAACATATGATTCTCTTATTTTAGCTCAATCAGAGGGTATGTTAGATTTATATTAGGTATTTAGATTGTTCTAAGTTTCTAGTTAAGCTTTGAATCTTTTCATATTATAAATTTCGTACTGCTTGCGCATTCAATTAAACCAAAATCTCTCATAAAAACATTTACACAAAACTAATTCTAACATCAAATTCTTATTTAATTTTTTTCCTATCAACAAAGCTTCTCATTTTATACCATCTTTCCCCTCTAAATATTCTTCCTAACGTATCTTTCAGTTTCATGTATTATATTTGTTATGTACCTAAAGATATGACATATTAATGTATATAGGTTGATGGAAATGCTAACATGTGGCACACATTCCCCCTAGTTAGTTATATGGGGCTACTTTATTAGGATAAATGAGAAACTTATGGAATTAGTATATTGGGTAATGGTCAACCTACATTGGGATATATAGAGGCCTATATAAAGGAGATGAATATCATTGTGAAAGATATTAATAAGTGTTGAGTCTTCTATTTGATATAAGGATATTGGAGGTTGTCCCATCGAAGTAACATTATGAAGCTATTCCTTTCTAAAGGAGTATTGTATGGTGTTGCCCTACCTTAAGGGTATTATTCTATTTCTACCTATATTGAATATTTGGGCATCTTGGCCTACCAATATATATTTTGCTGTGTTGATCTACATTATATTCTACATATTTACGAATATAATAAGTGTGGATCATAACACCATTAACATTGATAGGATCTACAAAATCTTGGCCTTGTTGATATATCTCTGCTTCATTGAAAAAATATTGATCAGTAATTTCACCAACATTGAGGATATTGAAAAATATAAGTATATTAAAATAAATTATAAAAAAACAAATATTATTGACATTTAATGTCTCCTTTAAAACTCATTATCATGATGAGAACATCATCATGGCCTTGAGTTATTTCCATTTTAACCTCCTTGTGATATTGTTATAATATAGATAAATTAATTTCAGAAATAGGAATACCCATAAACATTTAACTAAGCCTCAAAGATATATATAAAATCATAAATTAGATGCTCAAAATCTAATATTAGGAAAAAGTGCTCAACAACAGTAAAAAAAATGACCTAGAAAAGTCATAATGATTGGAGAATATGTACAAGTTGTTAAGTTTTGAACCTAAGATGTTCAGTTGTCAAGTTTTGTTCTCGGTAAAAGTTAAGCAAGTGAAATTTTTTTCAACGATTATGTTTTTTTGATTTGGTACTGCAAACACTTCACAATTTTTTGCATTTTCACTTAGATCACTAATAAATTGAGTTCTTCTTCTTCCCCTAACTGGGTAACTAGATTTAAAAACCATAAAGAAAACACCATATATTTTAGAATATGTGTTATATAAGGGAATAGTTAAGCTAACTTGATATTTGTTAGGCCCCCTCAACAATGTATCATAAAAAAACACTGATAATTGTAGTAATTGTCAGCCAAACATCCCAGTGCAATGTAATATGTTGCTAACATAAAATTTAGTGTTGTAATGAATGCTCTAATGATTATTTGATTTCTCAAAATGCTAAAAAAAATCTTCTGAATAATAAAATGAATTTTTTTGAGTGCTTATTCTTTTTTCAAACATTTTCTAAATAACTAAATACACTAAGGTGAATCTGTATTTATAAATGATTTGGATTCAAATTTGGACCCTATTGTCATAGAAATCGACATTTAATGGTAAATAAAAGATGAGATAAAGGTGGTCATAATGGGTGAGTGGCAAAAGGGCCAAAAGCTCATTGCCAAGTCTATACAGTGACACCCTAGACATATATGGAGCATAATATCATGTTTTGTATAAGGGAGCCCAAAATGTGATCAAACTTGGTTGTGTAAGAAAATGTTAGCTTGAGGACGCTGAAAGAAGTTGCAAAAATCACTGAGATTCAATGAATGTGCCAACAACATCTAATTTAAATAAAGAGTATACAAGTACATAAACATCTTAAAAACATGTAATTCAACAATTTATAAATATTTAAGAGTAATTAAGCAAATGCACCAATAATGTCTAATTTAAATTAAGAGTTCACGAGTACATAAATATCTTAAAAACATGCTCTCGTTTTTTATAGTGTCGAATCTTTACATTAAGTAAGAATTGATCTCTAATAAACTTTTTGTGAGCCAAGCACCTTCACCAATAAGTCAACTTATAACAAAAAAATCATTAAAATTTAAATGCGCACTCATTTTAAACACTTGGATAAGATAGATAGATAGATATTTTAATAATGCCCACGAGACCAAAAAGAGTCTATGGGACCCCAAACCAAAAATCATAATCTAAAGACGTGAAGAAACCATCAAAAAAAGAGAGTGGCTTTGAATTTTCTGACTCTAGTTCTCAATGCTGTTGGGTTGTTCTACGTTTAAAGGTTCACTTTTCTACTATAGATCTTGATAAAAAATTATTTGTTTTTATCAATGTTCTCACCCTCAAATATAGTGAGCATAAATATTCTCTGAAGACTGCCCACATATTTAACTCCAATATTATCATAAACAAAATATTCTATAAAATAATACCATTCTAGTTCAACTATAAGTAATGTGCACATAAAACATAAACTTAAAAAAGAGAATGAAAATGACAATAACAACAACATGAAAGAATTCATAAAACTAAAAGAAAGTGATTGGGCTGGTTATCTCATAAATTATTTATTTAACCGCGTGGAAATGAAGCACAACTTTTAAGGAAGAGAATGAGATTAAGAATAACGAAGTATATAAAGCAATTCACAAGGGTAAACGGAGTTACGTGATCTTTGACGCTAAACCGTCTTTTCAATTCTCCAGGGGAGGTAAGTAAGCGTTACGTTTTTCTAACTTATGTTTTTCCATTAATCCATTTTGTTTCTGCAATTCGGAAATAGCAAATGATATTTTTGTGCTACACTAAATACCAGTGGGAAGAATTCTTGTCAAGTGGGAAGATTTTCTCTCTTTTTAAATGAATTGGCTGTAATTAATTTCCAGAAATTGACCATTGAAGATTTTCCGGAGCCATGCTGCTGGCAAGTTTAAGGCTTATTTTTTCCAGTAATGAGCAAGTGCTCCAACGAAATACAGAATTCTACCCTCTCAGGAACATGCACAATCTTAGCCAAGTTTGCTCAATTTTATCATTGACAATGATTTTAACAGACTGTAAGGTAGATCAGTTTTCTCCAACCAAATAAGGAATTCTACCCTCTAGGAACATGCACAATCTTAGCCAAGTTTGCTCAATTTTATCATTGGCAGTAATTTTAACGGACTGTAAGGTAGATCATTTTTCTCCAACCAAATACACAATTCTACCCTCTCAGGAACATGCACAGTCTTAGCCAAGTTTGTTCAATTTTATCATTGGAAATGATTTTAACGGACTGTAAGGTAGATCAGTTCCAGTAATTATTTAAATTAATCTGCCTATGCAAGGTTGTGCTTGTGCATTTTCAAAATGGTGAACAGCAGGCTTTTAGTAAGAAATTGGGTGCTTATTGTCCAAGTCACCAACATGAAAGCGGCCCATATCACCATTGTGGCGCATTTGAGTTTGACCCATGTTTACAAATCTTAAGACTATTAATGGCGGAAATCACATTTATCTTAATGTAGAAGTTGCCCCTTCTCTGAGTCGTTTATATATATTTCTATCGATCAAGGGCCTTCCTGTTGGCCCTCAGCCAACTTTAGGTAACTATCAGAAACTACGATCTGTAGCTCTCTAATTACATGAACATTGCTGTATTTAACAAGTTTTGGAATTGGAGAAAAAGATCTCAAGCGTACTGGTTATGGATGAGAAAAATACTGTTAAGAAGACAGAGCTTTTATGTACATAAAGTTAGCATAAAAGAATTGTAGCATTTCACACATTAGAGAAAAAAGAGAAGGGCCCATGGTAAACAGAAAATTCTGAACTGAAAATTCTGTTTTCTTTGTTATAGATAATTACGCATCTCATATAATGTTGACGGTTATATTGACATTTGTTTGTACAGTAAGTGTAACTCTAAATTGATATAGATCTGGCAATATTTTAGACTTGGTCAATATGACTTTAGTGTCACACTCAATAGGTGGATGAAGGAAAATAATAAGTGGATGAGTAAATGTGGCATTTGCATGTAAGATTGGCCAAATACCAATGAGGAAATAAAGAAGTATGTGAAATAAAAATTCAGGATCATGCGGATAAATAAACTTGGGCGGAAGAAAGAATACTATGTCAGAGAATTTAATCTTACTTGTGACCATGACTAAACAACCTACAAGGAGCATAAATAAGTGGAAGGTGAAAATGCTGATGGCTTAGCTAAGGACTAGCTTGCATCAACTTAGATATGAAATTGGAGGTGGACAATGCCTTAAGAAGAGTGGGGAGAAAAACTTGCCTATATTGTACTTTGGGGTTGGTGGAGACAAAATGACACCACATCATGGAGTGCCCGGTCTATAGGGACATCGGAGTCAAAGATGCCGACAACTTAAAAGTTAACATTTTGTCTACCTTGTTTGTACAGGCTAGACTAGATACAACAACAAATGTTTTGGCCAAGATTCATAGTAGAAGATCCAACATAAAAAAGGGAATGGATATTTCACAAGCTTAATGGGGCAGTCCTTGTCTCAAGTGGCTGTTTTTGCACAGAGCACCCTTGTTATAGTGTTTGGCCCCATAGGCTGCTTGGTCTCATGGACATTATATAAATCTTTCATTCATTCATTCAGCACCCCCTACACCTCCATATAGCAAGACTTTAGGTTGGTAATTTTATTGCTCGCATAGAGTTTTCAATGTTTTTTATATAACAGTAATACCATTAACAAGAGTATCTGGTGCCATCTCATTTTTTCTACAAAAAAATGATTATGTTTTCTGACTCTGGTTTTTTGGTGACTAGGCATCTGGTCATGAGAGGTATCCTTACTTGGCACTTCAGTTGAGCTTGCTTCACATTTTTCTTGTAACTTATCAGGTTAAAGATCTTGTTTGTACCTTGAGGTCTCAACACATTTATGGTTCCCGAGAATTTCTATGACCATCATCCTCCTTTTGGAGATTTTTTAGATGCAAATCCTTATCTTCTGCCACCAAGAGACATAATCAAGAAGATTATTTGCGAAAGTTTTCATAGACTTTTTTTTTTGGTTGACTTGTGTTTACCCTTCTCAGACTCTTAGCTCCAAGATGGTTTTCCATACAGAGAACATGGTGCAGATTTAAGATGACCTTAGTGCTTATCTGAATTATCCTTGGCAACACTGGTCACATGGCCTTAGGTTTTCTCTTGGCCAAGCTTAGAGGGCACTCCCACCAGTTACAATTTGATCCAGATCATTGGATTCCTTGTGGAGAGTGCCTTTGCAGACTATTCTCTCTCTACGAGGTTGAGACCAGGGACCATTTCAGTTTGAAGTACTTAGGTTACTATGAGATCTGGGGAAGGTGTTACTAATTAGATATTTTGAGAATTCTTTATCTCTATTTTTCTATTACCCTGACCATGGGTGTTTAGATTTGTTTCTTAGAGGATGGTCACCTTTAGAAATTAGTCCTTATGGAGTTATTGCAGACATACTGGAGCGATTGCATCATTCTTCAAGCCATTTCAAATTTCAATTAATGGGGGTGTTAAGCACTTTGTGGCTACCACAGATATTGGTAGATCATCGAGACAATGTTCAAAACTACAGTGGTATCAAAGTTGGCTTACCTTATTAAAGCCAGAGTCCCACGTACAGTGATTTCTGCTCTCCCCAGCACCCAGTCCTCTGCCCATGATTGAGACTGCATCACTTGCTTCTCTACCTCTTGTAGGATATTTTTGGCTTTAGATTTTAGGAGAGCTTCCTCATATTTAGTGAGGAACACTACAATGCCTCTTGAGGATAGATCCATAGACTCCTCTTAGCTTGACCTGAGCTCTCGATAATGTCCATATATTTAATATTTCAGAAAATATAATTGTTGGTAGCACTGTAGATTCTCCTACTGCTGATGACGATTGGGTTTTTACACCACCTCCTCTTCAACTTGTGGTTTCAATTTTGCACCTAATTCTTCTCACTTCCAAAATGCCTCAAAGATATGCTATAATCAACACTGATCCTCATAAAACCTTTTGACATGAGAAAAATTTCTGATACCATGCTTCAAGAGACTACTTAAATCCACAGAATGACCTTTTTAACTCTCAAACTAAATGCTCTTTCTGTTTGAAATCGTTCCCTTTAGGTTGGAGATGTAGGTTTCCTTTTAATATGTGTGTTAAAGAAAGCTGTCCTAACATTCATACGATGGACTTCTAAATCACGTGCTGCTTTGAGTTCTATCAGAACACTAATGTATGGCGTTTCTGCTATAGGAGGAAAAAGGTTTCATTGCAATTGATACCTTCTGCTTGTGTGTAACCTATTGCAAACGGTCTTGCTTTATACCTTTTAATTCATCCATACCCTTTGTCTTTAATGTTAAAGACCCATTTTCATCGAACATTCTTTTTCCAGGTAGACTCTCCACAACTGTCATGTTTTGTTGTTCAACTGAGATGTTTTTGTCACTGCTTTCTGCCATTTTGAAGAATGTAGGCATTTGAAGCCTTCCCATAATGTTTGTGTCTCTACAACTGATGTTGCCAAAGCATAATGTTCAACCCGTTTGGAGGTTTCCTCACTTTACTTGATCCCCACAGGACTCGTTTAGAGGGTGTGCTGTTATGCTGATCACTTTGTTTCAACTTCTTTCTTCTTCACAATCTTCTTCCAGTTGAGATTGTTAAGTTGGGGATTCTTTGGCTGAAGTTTTTTGACCATAGAGAGTTTCATATATTGCTACTCCCACTCCTTGTTTGTATCATTTATTGTCTCATCAAAGATGACATCATGTTTGTGTTGACCATTTTTGGTCCAACAAGCCAAAAAATCGGGCCCCTTCTTTCCCTGCTGTTCTGAGCCAGTTCATTTCTTGATTTTTCACAACTCCGCAAGTTTCTACGGACTTTGTAGGTCCATTTCTATGGACTCTGCAGGTAGAGACAAATTCGACACTTAGGCGCAAAATGGACCATTTCAAGTGCCCTTGCGGAGGGTAGTTCGGGACTCAAGAACCCTTGCGGAGGGCAGGGAACACTTTCAAAAGAGGCTACAGAGAAAGGCCGAAGAGGTAAGTTTCTTTCAAAAATTTGTCTAAGGCAAAGGAAATACCCTTCGGAAGAGTCGTTTCCAATTTTCCCGAAGGACACTTTTCAAAGGTAGTCGAGGAAGCAAAGGAAGAATTCATTTGGACTTTTTGTCCGAAGGAATTCCTTCGAACAAAAAGTCCAAAGAAATTCGGGGAAGCTGCGGGAGAAAAGCCCGAAAGAGAAAATTTTGAAGGTTAAGCAAAGTGGTCGAAGACAATTCTTGCAGACTTTTTGTTCGCGGGAAAAGTGGCCGGGAAAATTGTCCGCAGGAAAATTGGCCGCGGGAAAAACCTGAAGGAAGTCTCCGAAGGAAAGGAACGAGCAAGATGATTCTTGTGGAATTTTGTCCATGGGAAAATAGCCAAGGAAAAAAAGCCGCCGAAGGACCCCAAAGGGCAAGTGCCCTTGCAGGGGACTCTTGGCCAAAATGAAGGACACTTCTCCAAAAGCCGAAGGGACACCTTCCCTTCAGGAGGGTCCAAAACAAGAAGCCCGAAGGAAAGGGAAGCAACAAGAGTCTAAAGGAATTGAGAAACGCTGAAGAAAGTCCAAGGGGTGACGGGCCCGAAGACGTCAAAATCAAGCACGTCAAACTAGCCGTTGGTTTTCAAACAACGACGGGCCCGCGAACGTCAATTTTACACTAGAAAAGCTCGAGAGCGGAAGCTGCCAAGTGGCAACTGCGGAAGGTTTTGACATGTTTTGTAAGAGCAGCGGAACGTAACACGTGTCCTTTGTAAAGCTCAACGGAAGCCGAAAAGTGTCAACGTCCGCGGTCTCTCCCTTTCGTTCAGTAAAGACTGTGGTGGGCCTCGGAGGAATTGCTAAAGAGAGCGGAAGCTGCCAAGTGTCATCATCCGTGGGAATCCGAATGAGTCCCGAACGCTTATGTATTGTTTCTAGAACTCAGCGGAAGCTGCCAAGTGTCATCTTCCGCAGGACTCTCAAAAGGTGTCTAAAGCTTCTATCAGATTAAGCGGATGCTGCCACGTGTCCTGCCCGTTTCACAACGAAACGCGCCACGTGTTACTTATTGAAATCAACGGAAAGTGGCCAAGGCAAACGAGAAAGTGTGAGGAATTAGCAGAAGATAGCCGTGAGGGCTGAAGGAGCCAGAAAGAAACAAAATCAGGAAGAAGACAAAGTGCAAAAATGGACAAACAGTCCAGGTGGCAAAGGAGGCGAGTTATTGCCAGGTGGTCATCAAACGACGCAAACAGTAAGCGGTGCGACCTGTTTTCTCCATTTTTCATTTATAAGCAGACAGACAGCGTAAATATTTGGAAGGAGTAGCCTTGTTTGCAAAAAAGAGGCGCAGCCCGTGCTTTCACATTAATGTTTGAACGCCAAAGTCAAGACCGGCGATCACACAGCATGGTTCTAGCAGGCCTCTTCTAGAAGAATGACATCAGCAACAGTGACTATCTCTTCCTGATGCTCTCAGCGCACATGGGCCAACTTGTCAAAGGGCGCCAAAAGTCTTTTTCAAAAAGGGCGCCTTTACTTCTCTTTTTTCTATATATTGTAAACTTGTCATTTTAAGAAAAGGATCCAATCTCTGAGCCTGTAAGGCAAAGCTTTGCCCAAAAATCTCTCGGGCTTGTAAGGTAGAACTCTGCCGGATTTTACCTTGAATCAAGACTTGGCATTTTTACCTCCATTTGGACTTGCACTCACGCATATGTCTATGTTTTCTTTTTGTGTTAAGTCATTTTATTTTATGCTTTTCACAGAACGATTCCAGCATGTCTAGTGCATTGTGAAGTTTCTTCTTCTGCAAGTCTGCCAGAAGTGTCTACAGTAGGAATATAGGCGCATGTGAATAGGCTGCCAAAGTGTGTCTCAGAACACCTTTGATAATTCTTCCTCCCTGTATCTCTACGGACCCCTGACTCACTGATACAAAAGAGTTTTCCACATTAGATGAAGTGTATGGGGGCCTTTTCTTGGTGAAAAGTGTATGTTTGGGCTGAGTGGGTCAACTTTTTGGTGTATCACTTTTTTAAATTTAGGTTTAGGTTCTGTTTCAGCATCCTTCTCCCTTTTCATCCCCCCCACCTTTTTTTCATTTATTTGTTAGCAGTAGGAAATCCAGGACCTAAAAGATACATCAGAGGGAGCTAGCCCTTATCTAGAGACTCTCCCCCCAGCTTCACCGGTCCCACAGGCGAGAGGGGAGTTTCCATTGTTGCGTGTGGAAGGCAGGAGCTCGGCCTCCTACTCAGGGTGCAATCCACTGCATCAACAGTTTTTGGCACACCCGGTGGGACCAACTAGGACAAGTTGTGTTCAAAGAGTTGAAGATTTTTGGTGTGTTCTTCAACCAACCAGCCTTTGGAGGCTTTTTTATCAACACCAATGGCGACTCCGAGTTGAATCAGTTGGTTAAGCAGTCCAGGTGCCATCAAGAAATCTTATTTTTGTATGTATAATTCCATTGCTAAGAATCATGGACTTTGTTTTCCTTCATATGACTTTGATCAAGCTAAGAATCTTCATGCAATCACCTCAAACAGCTCTCCTAGTTACCCTTCAACGATAAGGGAGGTGGCGTTGGAGTTTGAGAGGCAGGTAATGGAGATTGACAGACTGGATGAGCAGTATGGATATCAACAGGAGCTGATGTATAAAGAGGAGTGTTTGTTCAGGCAAGCTCAGGCCTTACAATCCATGGAGGAGGTAGCAAAATGGAAGAATCCATTAATGCAAGGCAGCCAGCCTTGCGTGCCCCCTCCTATTCTAAAGAAAGCGCCCTCTTGTGCACCAAATCCTTTCTATTAGATAGCACTTACTCATTTTAGCTCATCCGATGCATCAATCAACCCCTTGACCCCGTGCGCCTAGCCTTCAAGCATCAAAGGGAACTAGGGAAACCTCCCATGGAGATGAACCTTCTAAATTCCTTAGATTGTGAATCTTCCTTTGGGGGGAACATTATGAACCAACACATCTCTCTCGAAACTGCTCCTACTCATCATGATGATGCTGGTGACCTCCAAGAAAGGCTCTTCCAAGAAGATCTAGCCAGGGGAATTGCAGAGTTGGAATCCCAAGTGAGATTCCTCAGCCAACGTGTGATGGACATGTCTGAACACACCCCATCTACACACTTCCAAGAGAGCTATCAGGCCACACCTGATATAGATGAAGTGCTGGCCAAATGGAAAGAGGAGAATCATTCGATTCTAGCTCAAGGACTGCCTCCTCTTCCACATGGTTTTTTCACTTCACCCCTTCTCAAGGAGGAACCTATTTTGTAGGAGGCGAGTGAGGAGCAAAATATCCAATTTGCAGCTCTCCAAGAGGCTATCATGAGCGACAACGAAGAAGAAATCATCATCGATGCTCCTTGTGAAGACATCATCAGCAATGGAGAAGACTCAGGTCATGCATACATGCGGATGTTCTAGCAATATGAGGAGGAACATAAGCATGGTGAACTCTCTCCCCCCTTGTTCAATGAACTTCTTTGATGCTTCGATGAGGAAGATGATTATGCCATGGAGCTCGAATTGGAGGAGAATCAGGAGGAAAGCCTTGAAGAAGAGAGCTTTGAGCAAATAGGTGATGTTCTGTGAGATGAGCAATCAGTTTGAGATTCCATTTCAGACATCACAACAGTCACCCTTCTTCAAGAAAGCCTTGAGGGAGCAGAGGATGAGTTTGACAGGGTCTTCATTGAAGCAGAAGGAAACGGGTCAAACCATGATGCATTGTAGAGGGACTATGCATATCAAAGGGCTTATGGTGATGAGCCAACAACCATTGATTTCTTGGTGAAACGCATCAACGTGAAGGACAATCATCCAACAAGCTTCCAAGGACAAGAAAAGTACATATATGTTGGGAGCATGTTTGATTTTGATCCACTCGGATGCAGGCCAATCCAGGTGGCAGGTAAGAGGAGCAGGTCACCAACTCTCCATTCCATTTAGCCACTTGTCTAGCACCATAAGTTTCCTAGTCAGGTAGGGGACCTAAGAAGTTTTCCCTTTGATCTAGGAGGGAAGCAAATATACTTGATTAGCTGTATATAGTAGTTTGCTTTCAGTTTTCTTTTCTGCTTTCCCTAAGTGCAGTTTGCACAAGTAGTGGTTTTTAGCCTTGTGTGTGTTTTCCTTGTGTTTGGGGTAAAAGCTTCATGTTTGATTCTTGGATCTCTCAAGGCTGTTGTTAACCTTTCTTCAAAGCTGAATTCTCTAAGCATAGCAGGCATGCTTCCCCTGGGAGTCGCCAATTTGTTGACCATTTTTGATCCAATAGGCCAAAAAATCGGTCCCCTTCTTTCCCTGCTGTTCTGAGCCAGTTCATTTCTTGATTTTTCACAACTCTGCAAGTTTCTACGGACTCTACAGGTCCATTTCTACGGACTCTGCAGGTAGAGACAAATTCGACACTTAGGCGCAAAATGGACCATTTCAAGTGCCCTTGTGGAGGGCAGTTCGAGACTCAAGAACCCTTGTGGAGGACAGAGAACACTTTCAAAAGCGGCCACAGAGAAAGGCCGAAGAGGTAAGTTTCTTTCGGAAATTTGTCTAAGGCAAAGGAAATACCTTTCGGAAGGGTCGTTTCCAATTTTCTTGAAGGGCACTTTTCAAAGGCAGTCGAGGAAGCAAAGGAAGAATTCCTTTAGACTTTTTGTCCGAAGGAATTCGAAAGGCGTGGAAAAGACTAAAAGGCAAGAAGTGATTTCTTTCGGACTTTTTTGTCCGAAGGAATTCCTTCGGACAAAAAGTCCGAAGAAATTCAGGGAAGCTGCGGGAGAAAAGCCCGAAAGAGAAACTTCTGAAGGTTAAGCAAAGTGGTCAAAGACAATTCTTGCGGACTTTTTGTCCGCGGGAAAAGTGGCCGGGAAAATTGTCTGCGGGAAAATTGGCTGCGGGAAAAAACCCGAAGGAAGTCTCCGAAGGAAAGGAACGAGCAAGATAATTCTTGCGGACTTTTGTCCGCCAGAAAATAGCCAAGGAAAAAAGCCGCCGAAGGACAGGTGCCCTTGCGGGGGACTCTCGGCCAAAATGAAGGACACTTCTCCAAAAGCCGAAGGGACACCTTCCCTTCGGGAGGGTCCAAAACAAGAAGCCCGAAGGAAAGGGAAGCAGCAAGAGTCCGAAGGAATTGAGAAAGGCCGAAGAAAGTCCAAGGGGTGATGGGCCCAAAGACGTCAAAATCAAGCACGGTGAACTAGCCGTTGGTTTTCAAACAGCGACAGGGTCGCGAACGTCAATTTTACACTAGAAAAGCCCGAGAGCAGAAGCTGCCAAGTGGCAACTGCGGAAGGTTTTGACATGTTTTCTAAGAGCAGCGAAACGTAACACGTGTCCTTTGTAAAGCTCAGCGGAAGCCGACAAGTGTCAACGTCCGCGGTCTCTCCCTTTCGTTCAGTAAAGACTGTGGTGGGCCTCGGAGGAATTGCTAAAGAGAGCGGAAGCTGCCAAGTGTCATCGTTCGTGGGAATCCGAATGAGTCCCGAATGCTTATGTATTGTTTCTAGAACTCAGCAGAAGCTGCCAAGTGTCATCTTCCGCAGGACTCTCAAAAGGTGTCTAAAGCTTATATCAGATTAAGCGGATGTTGCCATGTGTCCTGCCCGTTTCACAACGGAACGCGCCACGTGTTACTTATTGAAATCAACAGAAAGTGGCCAAGGCAAACGGGAAAGCGCGAGGAATTAGCAGAAGATAGCCCTGAGGGCCGAAGGAGCCAGGAAGAAGACAAAGTGCAAAAATGGACAAACAATCCAGGTGGCAAAGGAGGCGAGTTATTGCCAGGTGGTCATCAAACGATGCAAACAGTAAGCGGCGTGGCCTGTTTTCTCTATTTTGCATTTATAAGCAGACAAACTGTGTAAATATCTGGAAGGAGCAGCCTTGTTTGCAGAAAAAAGGCGCGGCCCGTACTTTCACATTAATGTTTGAACGCCAAAGTCAAGACCGGCAATCACACAGCATGGTTCTAGCAGGCCTCTTCTAGAAGAATGACATCAACAATAGTGACTTCCTTTTCCCGATGCTCTCAGCGCACATGGGCCAACTTGTCAAAGGGCGCCAAAAGTCTTTTTCAAAAGGGGCGCCTTTACTTCTCCTTTTTCTATATATTGTAAACTTCTCATTTTGAGAAAAAGATCCAATCTCTGAGCCCGTAAGGCAAAGCTCTGCCCAAAAATCTCTCGGGCTTGTAAGGCAGAACTCTGCCGGATTTTACCTTGAATCAAGACTTGGCATTTTTACCTCCATTTCTATGTTTTCTTTTTGTGTTAAGTCATTTTCTTTTATGCTTTTCACAGAATGATTCTAGCATGTCTAGTGCATTGTGAAGTTTCTTCTTTTGCAGGTCTGCCAGAAGTGTCTACAGCAGGAATATAGGCGCATGTGAATAGGCTGCCAAAGTATGTCTCAGAACACCTTTGATAGTTCTTCCTCTTTGTATCTCTATGGACCCCTGACTCACTAATATAGAAGAGTTTCCCACATCAGATGAAGTGTATGGGGGCCTCTTCTTGGTGAAAAGTGTATGTTCGGGTTGAGTGGGTCATCTTTTTTGGTGTATCACCTTTTTAAGTTTAGGTTTAGGTTCTGTTTCAACATCCTTTTCCCTTTTCATCCCCCCCCCCTTTTTTCATTTATTTGTTAGCAGTAGGAAATCTAGGACCTAAAAGATACATCAGAGGGAGCTAGCCCTTATCTAGAGACTCTCCCCCCAGCTTCACCGGTCCCACAGGCGAGAGGGGAGTTTCCATTGTTGCGTGTGGAAGGCAGGAGCTCGGCCTCCTGCGCAGGGTGCAATCCACTGCATCAACAATCTGTTTACAAGTTTCTTTGTTCCAAAATTATAGTCTACAACCTTGAACACCATTACCATATCCTAAGAAAGTATAGTGCTCACACTTTGCATTAAGGTTTTATTGATTTTCTTTAGAAATGTGGATGTTGACTTCACATCCAAATATTTTCAAATGTCTTGACTCCTACTAATGGCTTGCTACCCCTCCATGCTTACCCAGGAATTTCCCATTCAATGTCTTTATCATCAATCGATTTTTGATGTATTTTGTAGAGGGAATGATACAATAATGTACAAATTTGAGACTTTCGTCACAAGAGAGGGTAAAATGTGATTGTGAAACATGTATATAGCCTGTAGTAGTCGTGCCCCACAAGGAATATAAATGACTTTGATAGACAATATGACACTCTCGACCATTGCCTTATCTTTCTAGGCAAAACTTAGTTATGGTTGGGAGTGGGAGCAAAATACATAGGTAACATAGGAGGTGGGTGCTTGTGGGGAAGGCTTGGTTGATTCCCCAAGGTCTTACAATGCAATTCACAAATTGAAAGCGAAGAGGCAGGAAAATAAGAGGGTAAGAGCCAAGAGGCACAACAAAGAAAGAGGGAGCCTAATGGCAATGTTGGAGTAGGAGGTAAGAGCCAAGAGGCATGATAATGTGAGAGGGAGCCTAGATGTGCAAAATGTAGTAACAAGAGGAAAGAGCCAAGAGGCGTAAATAAAGTGAGAGAGATCTCGGGGGCATAGAAATGTAAATCTATAGAAGTAAGCTAAACTCCAACACAAGAAGGTTAGAAATATAATGCAAATAGTGCTAACATGAAATATGAACTATACAAAATGTCTAAAGTGCAATAAATGAAAAAAATGGACAAATTGAAAACTATGAAGAACATGCCTCAAGCTTAATACTTTTTTAAAAAACTGAGCATTGATGGGCTCTTTGAAAATATGTCCTTTGTTATTTTGTAATTGATAAGTACTTGGTCTAAGGATGTCTTCGATATTGTAGGGACCCCACCACATTGGGCATATTTACCCTCTCTGTTGCAGGTGTAATCCAATTTTAACACTAAATCTCTGACATCAAATTTTATGATATTTACTTGTGTTGCTTAGAGATGCAATTTTTGTATTGACGCTTGTGATGGAGAGTGCTCCTGTCTCTCGTCAAATAAATCTAAGCAATGAAGGCAATCTTCACAAAGCTCTTCATTGGGAATGATGTCATGAAGAGAAATGTGCAATGAAGGTATCTCCACTTATATTTTTAAGATGGATTTAGAGTCGTAGATTAGAGAGAATGGAGCTTCTCTAGTGGCTTTTTGAATATTAGTGTGATATGCCCAAAGTGTGGGATAAAAGTTTGAGATGCCAGTCTATGTGGGAATATTGAATAGTCTTTTCTAAAATTATGTTAAGGATTTTATTGGTTGCTTCAACTTGGCCATTGCATTGTGGATGATAAGGTGTAGAAAACTTGTGTGTACTTTTGAATTTGGTGCAAAGTTGCTTCATGTCTTTATTTTTGAAATTCCCATCATTGTCATAAATGATTGTGGGGAACTCCAAAGCGATAGATGATTTGATTAAGGATGAATTTTGAAATAGTGACTTTTGTAATGTTAGCAAGGGGCATATATTTGACCCACTTGATGAAGTACTTAGTAGCTGTTGTTTTACCTTAATTTGGATTAATATAAATTACTTAATCAAATTAAGATAAAAACTAGTATGTGAATTCAGATTACTAAATATGACATCTAAGCATGAATATGAATTTAAAAGCTTGAAACACATTGCAATGATTTGACGCATGGCATATGCTAAATATAGTAAGTGCAACAAAGGGATTAGTACTTAGATTTTCTGATTGACTGTCTGATTGTGACCAACTTATGATAGTGGAAAACAAACTGATGCATGCATGTGCTTCATCTAGATCCGAAACTATGCTTTTGTTTGGCAGGGTCGGTTCCATCAGCTTTGGGTCAGTATCGATTGTTGATACTGACATGTGGTTGATAGTGACTTGTGTGGAAAAGAGGGTCTATGATTGTACAATCACCTTTCCCTATCTTTGAAAGATTTGTATGTGCGATGCCGAACCCTAATGATGCGTGCAACTCCAGAAATCAGCCTCTACCTTAAAACACTAGGTGTGCTTGTGAGGGCTAGAAACCTGCAAAAATTGAGAAAGTGTAATGGGCTGAGTGGACCCCAATCACCTTTGTTGATGATTGATTGTTGCCTACATATTTGATACTTCAAAGAGGGAAATCAAGCCACACGTAGTTCTTCCACCTAATGTGATTGTGCAATTGTGCTCCTTTGCCATATGAATGCAACTAATGATTTGGCTTTGATACTTGACAATGTTTACTTTGACTTGGATGTGGGCTACTCCGAGTGATTGATTTGCGAATTGGGAGGAATCGGGTAATTTTGCTTAATATGTAATAGTGTATAGAGGTGTATCAGATAAGATTCAAGTCCCTTATCGAAAGGCCTTGATTTGTATATATATGAGTCCAATTGGTTAATTTCTCACACCACCAACATGCTAGGCAGATGGACCGACCATAAGGAAAGGTTTGATTTTAAAAAATAGCCATTGTTGGGAGAGGGTCATTATCGTCTGGGGCAGGTCAGTATTGACTGGTGATACGGACTCAGTGTGATGTTAGTGACAGTGCACAAAAGGATTGGACAGACGGTTTGGCGATGTCTGTATGAGATAATAAGTTTGGCATAGATTGTAAGGTTTATGAAGGTGTCTAACAACAAACGGATAGGGTCAAACTCATAAGGTAGCATGTAGGTGTGAGAGAATGGTGAGTTAGGACCATATTTGTGCATGCAAGTCATGTGCGGTCAATGTATGTCAAGCTTATCATTGTCAAGTACTTAATACCAAATTTTGGTATCTACAACTGTAAAAATAAAGGTGTGGCCATCATGTGGTCAAGGGATCTTGCCAATGAGATCTAATCCCCACATGGAAAAGGGCTTGGGAGCTTCAAGTGTTTGAAGCTCGACTGGAGGGGAACGGATAAGATTATCATGTATTTGGCAAGCGTTGCACCTAGCAAATGTGACGGCGTATTTTTATGGTGTTGGCCAATAATAACTCATGCATAGGCATTTGCGGGCTGTAGTGTGACCGCTATAATTACCTACGCAAATGCCCCTATGTGCTTGTTCAATAAGAGGAGTTACCTCATTGTTAGTAATGCATCGAAGCACGATACCTTCAAAGTTATGATAATATAGGATATTATAGTTAAGGACATATTTGAATACTTGTGTGCAAATTCTAGTCTTTTCATGATAATCAACATTGGGAGGGTATGTTTAGATTTCTAGATATTGGATGATGTCCTTATACCAAGGGATTTGTCACTTGGTGATGGCCTCAATGTGACAAATTAGGGAATCAACTTTAGGTGTTGAGGTGCAAGGTGATTTTCACATTTGAACAAGGAACCGTTTTTTATGTAATACTTTATGTAGATGACTAAGGGAGGCTAAAGAGGCAAGAGAGTCTGCGATAGCATTTTGTTCTCTTGGGATTGCCCCTTGATGGTGAAAGATGCGAACTCTTTGGTAAGATTAGTGGCAAACTCATAATAATCTTTAAGATTTTCACTTTTACATTGATAAGCTCCCCTGACTTGTGAAAAACAAGTGGGAATCACCTAAAGCATGTAAGTAATATCCATATCAATGGCTACTTGCATTTCGAGAATTAGAACTTAGTATTCAACCATGTTGTTGGTAACATCAATGTAAAGTCGAAAGGCTAGAGGGATGAGCTTGCCAAAAGGATTGGAGAGGACATTGCTTGCCCTAGTTCCGTGCAATTCAACAATGTGGAGGGTCCAAGTGCCCTCATGCAATTTGACTGTAAGCTATTGTTGTTCTTGCTTGGTTTGCTTGGTAGATTTATGGTTATTAAGTTCTATTTTACATTCGTCAAGGGTTTAGACCTCGAGATCAACTGCGAAATTATGGAATTGATCTTTCAGAGAAACGAATGGGTGCAAAGGCAAGTTGATTGGTGATCACTTCCCCCTTCATTGATTTTTGAGTGATACTTTTTAGGTCAAATTCCATGAGGAGCACCATGCATTTACCAATTCTATCACTTGGCAAGAAGGCCTTAGAGAAGAATTGGCGAAGAGGGTCTGTATGGACGATGACGTGGGTTGTTTGATAAAGCATGTAATGCCAAAGTTTGTCGGCGACAAAATAGATAGCGAGATAATCACACCCAACTTTGATGTAGCAGGTCTCGTATTCAATTGATGCACAAATAATGTAGTATATGGTAAACTCTTTCCCAGATTCATCTTTTTGCACAAGCATTGCCCCAATGAAACATGGGTGGAATGTGTATAAGATTAAAGGTCTATTGGAAGATGGTGGTTGAATGTAGGAGGTTTTATTAAGGATTTCTTCATGTTGTCAAATGCATGTTGGCAAACTTCATTCCACTCTAGCTTGACACGTTTATTTTGGAGGTAATTGATTGATTAAATTTGATAGGAAAATTTGATGACGGATCTTTGAATTTCCGCAAGCTTCCCAAGAAAGGTACAAATTTGAGGGATAGCTGTTGGCTTAAGCATGCCAATAATTGCTTTGATCTTGGAAGTATCTATGTCAATCCCTCAGCTCGGTGCCTTGAACCCTAAAATCTTGTCGACAGTGATTTCAAAGACACTTGTTAGGGTTGAGTCTAACTTTGCATGTGTAGGTGCTCAAAGATGATTTTAAAGTCATGGGGATGATGCTTGTGAAGTTTAGATTTGGCAAGGTGGTCATCCACGTAAGACTTGACGATTTTGTGAATTAGGGCATGAGAAATATGAGTCATGGCACGTTGATAGATTTCCTTAGCATATTTAAGGCTAGAGGGCATCTTGAAATAACATTACATGCCCCAATTAGTAGTAAATGTTGTCTTATGTTGATCTTCTAGAGCGATTTCAATTTGATTATATTTGGAAAAATCGTCCATGAGGGAAAGCATTTCATAGCCGGTTGTAGAATCAACAAGGGCATCAATGGAGGGTGGAGGGAAGTTATACTTAGGACATGCCAAATTTATGTTGCGAAAATAATAGCATATGCAAATGACGATTGTGACCGTTGGAATGGGGATTATGTTAGAGATCCATTTGAAGTAATCCACATGCTTGATAAACTTAGCATCCATGAGCTTTATGATTTCTTTGTGACAAAGCTTAGAAACTTCTTCGAGGAATTTTTGTTGTTTTTGGTAGATGGTGCCTGCGTTGGGATAGGCGATAGTATTGAACAACTATTTTAGGATCAATATTAGGGATGTCAGAATATTGCCAAGCAAAGATGTTCTTATATTTTGTGAGTACAACATGATAGTTGTCTTGATCTTCAAATGTGAGAAAAGACTCTATTTTGACTATATGAGGTTGTTAGGAAAACTGGCTATGCAAGGTTATTAGGGTTTTCCTAGATTGCCATCAATGGTATCCTTGGCCATCATTGCATTACCATCCTACAAGCGATACGGTATAGGTTTTAACTTTGAAATTTTGTTGTTTTTTGACTTGACGCTAGCGATAAAGTTGTGAATATAGGGAGGAGTGTTTATATAGTGTCCAAGCTTATGATGTTGGTGAGGGAGATGATCTACCCTTGCATGAAGGAGTTCTAGAATAGCCTCATCACTTGGTAAGGTAGGTAATGGACAATTGTATTCTATGTCAACTTCTAGGTCGATGTATCAATTACCTTGTTTGTCATTTTCTTAGTGAATATGTTTCACATCGGTGACTTTAGCATCCAAGGTAATGTCTTGAGTTGTAGGAGGTTCAAATTTTCGTTGGTGCCATCGGTCCGGCCGATGTTGTTGAGCTTTTTTGTGCTGGTTGGGATGTCATTGACTTGGCCGATGGTGTTTGATTGTTTTGAGTGTAACTGAGCATCACCGACTTGGTTGATGGCGTTGATTTGTTTTAAATTCAATTGAACATCATCACCCTGGTTGATGACATTGGGTTAGTTTGTCTGTAGTTGAACATCATCAGTAGGGCCAATGATGTCATGATTGTCTGTTTGAAACTGAACATCATTTGTGTCAAGATTAGATGATTTTTCGCAAGAATTTTAGAAATTGATCTTTGTGGGTTTTGCTTAGTATAATCGAAGACCTAATGAATTATCCATCGGGAGTCTTCCAAGGGTGGATTAATGGTATGGTTAAAAGGAATAGATTAATCTCCATTGTCACTTGAGCCAAATTGAGGGTTGTCAAATTCGTAAGAGATATGGACCATGTTGGCCTCACGGTTGAGTTGTGCAAGCTTGTCTTTGACTATGGTCTTGTTGATGTTCATCGTTAGAGGTATCCTTGGTAGAGATACCAATTTGATTAACTAGAGACGCAAGGAGCCTTGATATAGATCTAACTTCCCTTGGCCTCTCTATGAGGGGTCCCATATATAGATAGGGGTCATCGGTCTCCCGTGTATAATTATTGTCAGTACCAGGGCCAAGGGGCCGCATATATAGATAGGGGCACTTGGCCTCCCGAGCAACTTTTGTTTGCACAAGGGGCCCCACGTATAGATAGGGGCTCTCGACCTCTCAAACATAAATGTTGTTCGCATCCTCTAGATATATGGGCCCTTATCCATTAGTTGAGCAACCTCGCTATCATTGCATTTGAATGAATGAATCATATGTGGCTTCATTGGCATTTCAAGGAAAATCTTTCACACTCCCTTTATTAAATAGGGGAAGGTATCCATCTCTTGGTAGGAGAGATGTGGAAAGCCAATTGATAATGTATTGAGGTAACTTAGAAGTGTTACAAAGATTTTGAAGTTCATTTGGTGCATCATTATTGAAATCGACAATGGTGACATGTAGATGGGAATGCATGTTGATATATTCTAATTCAGGAAATGTTGCAATATTTATAGTGTTAGCTATAGGAATTCTGAATTCTTTTCGAGGGTTGGCTTGTTTGAGATCCCATGGGTTAGGATCGGCTTCATGCTTGTATTGAATGTTGTTGTGAATAAAATTTAGGCATTGGCTATTGGAAGAGGCGATTGCTCTCATGCAGTGAGTCCAAGGTTGGCCCAAGAGCAAGTCGTAAGAATGTGCGAGGTCAAGGACCATGACCATGGTGCATTCTATTTTGGGTCCTATGATTAAAGGGAGCCAAATACACCCAAGGGGATTTTGGTTCTTGTCAAATCCATGACAATTAAATCTTGTTTTCTTGAGATCACTTTGAGAGTATCTTAAAGTCTTGATTAGCCATAAGGAAGTAACTGTTGTCAACCTAGAGCTGCACCTGAATCGAAGACGTGCATGAAATGGCCAACCCTCTATCCGGTTGAAACAATGGGATCTTCTCATGAGGGTGGGTGCCTCAATGGTGAGAAGAACCTCCAGAGAAGGCTGGTTCCTGTAAGATGTATCAATGAGGATCTCTACTCTACGCTACGGACTACCATGGAAAAGGGAGAAGGAAACTTGAAAGGGAAATCCTACCTAATAACGGTGCTACACCAAAACGTTGATCCACTCTACTTGGAACCCTGAACATTGAATCAAACAAGGGAAAAGGAAGACCTTTGATTTCAATGGATCACTATGCATCAATATTTCAGGAGAAGGATCGATCTAATGACCAAAACATGAGGAAAACGATGGAGAGAGGTCTGATACAAGACACTTTGCTGCCACCTAACATCCACTTACAACTTCAGCAAAAGACATAAAGAACACTTAACATAACCTACATAATATGATAAGCTAGCAACTAGGTACAAATCAGAATTTGGGAAGGGAGAGAAATCTACCACATATGCAAATTGCTGAATTAATATACACTATGCCATCACTTGAAATTTGAAAGTACAGTCCTATTGATTGAAGAGGTTACACAACTCACCAATCGCAGAGTCTGGTCTTGCCAAGAGAGGGATAATTTAATCAAGGCTGAAAGCCAACTTATAGAAAAAATACAAGCCAAGAGGTGGTGGTGCTGAAAAATAGAAGAGAAGTCCACTCTTTCATTAGCCTAAGTTGAATTTGTGTTATCACAGCCTTCTAAATATGTCCTTTCTTGTCTTTTGTTTTGCATGAAGAACCGTTTGGCATTGAAATATGGATGGTGGTCTTTAGTTTGAGCTGTTCTTCAACATGCATCATGCTACGTGCACCTCCAAAAAATGGAAATCCACTTAAGGTGCTGGATCGTTTGAAATACTCCCTTTGCATGAAATCCACGAAGGAGCATGACTTCAACAAACAGTCAACTGAAGCTTTGACCAGTCCACTATAAACAACCCTTGCTTGCATGGAATCCATGAAGACTAAAATTAGCACTCCGACTTGAACCACTAGACACTGAGTTGGAACATTTGGAAGTCACCGCATGACTTTTGAATGATTTAACCCCTCGCGTTTATTATTTTTCATGCCTTTTACGGCAGTCTTTGACTATAGGTCAACTATAGATAAAAAACAATATTCTTAATAAATTTTTTTGGCATGTTCACGCGTGCCTCGGATGTGTCTAAGTTTGTTTATGGCAATTTGCATGTTGTAGAATGCGTTCATTGGCTGTTTTGTCTATATCTTTTCCCTTGGTTTTCCCTTTGTCATTTTATTTCTTCAGATCTATCTACTCCGCGGTCTTTTCCTGTTTGGTCCTTTGCTTCAGATTATTTTCTGCCCATGTATGTATTTGCCTCGGGCTTTGGTTTTTTCTCTTTCCCACGGCAATTCTTCCAAATGAATTCCTTCGAACAATCTGCCCGAAGGAATTGCTTCCTTGGTCTTTGTCAATGACTTTTGCTTGGTCTATGCTTATATGACGGACTTTCCCTTTGCAAATCGTCCGAAGGATTTTTTTCGGACAAATTGTCTGAAGGAATTCCTTTGGACAATTATTCCGCTTGAATTGTCCTTGTCACTTTTCCTGCGGGCTTTGTATCCTTTGAATTTATCTTTCTTTTTCTTGCGGGCTTTTTGTCTTTTGAATTTCCGCAGACTTTTTGCTTCTCACTTTTCCGAATTAATCCTTCGGACAAAAAGTCCGAAGGATATCCATCAATTAAATTGTTTGCTCTTTTTGCCTTTGTGTATTTTTTCTATCGGGTTTCTCTTTGTAAATTCTCCAAATTCCTTCGGACATTTTGTCCGAAGGAATTAGTCCTTTGTCTTTGTCTTAACCACCGGCAGAAAGCCTTTCAAAAAAATTGCAAAGGTCTTGCCATCGACCAAGTGCCCTCCACGAGGGCTTGTGTCCTTCCTCTGTGCCCTTCGGGAAAGTTGGAATGGCCCTGTCACCAACCAAGTGCCCTCTGCAAGGGCTTATGTTCTTCCTCTATGGCTTTTTGGAAAAATTGTAGGGCACCCGGGTTTTTTGCAGGTGTCCTTATTCCTTTGACTTTATTTTCCTGCGGACTTTTTTGGAGGCTGCGGACCTTGTCTTTTCAAATTCTCCTAACTATTCCTTCGGACAAAAAGTCCGAAGGATATCTATTGTCTTCTCTTTATTCTTGGCTAATTTCCCGCAGACTTATTGCAAAACTCATTCCTTCGGATTTCCTGCAGAGAACCTTTTCTGAAGGATAACATACCCTTCAGATTTCTTGAGTGTCCCTTCAAAATTTTGCAACGGTCCTTTGAACTTTTCCGAAGCTATGTAAAATCAAGCCTTCTTTCTTCCCAAATGTATTCTTTCTTCCTTGGCTAGAGACGTGAACTTTCTAAATGGCAAGAGACAATTTGACCTGTGGAAGAATTGTCAACAGTAACATTGATGCTTGAACCTTTATCCACAAGTACTTTCCTAGCTTGAAGGTCATTGATCATGACACAAATAAAGAGAGGAGGATCATCGGCTCGGTAACGGATTTCATCGTTGATGATATCATCAATGGGGAACTTAGTAGACAATTTGTTGTTTGCTTTAGAATGAGAGATGGTCTCAATGACATGCACTTCGTTAGGTGTTGGACCTTGAAGAGATTGACTAAGTTGTTGATTTTTAATGTTGGATGGGGATTCTTCCATAGCTTGCAATTGTTGCATGGGAAATTTCCTATGATAGGGTGATGTTCTTATAAGTTCCATTGGAGGAATTTTGCAAGGAATAGTATTGAGTTCTTCTAGAAAGTTCCATTGATTGGGGGTCTAATACAAACTGTAGCGGTATTTTTTGGTTGAGCATTTGGATAAGATTTGGGAGCCTTTATGATAGGAGGAAATTGTTCCTTAGGTTGAGGCTCCTTTGGGAGTAGGTGTTTCATTAGATGTTTTATTTGTGGTTGCATCTTTGAGAGTCATGCCTTCTTGAGAGGGTTTCTTAGGTTTGATGATTGGATCTTTATGAGCGGGCTTACATCAATAGTTTACTTTTAACACATTGACATAATGTGAGTTGATGTAATTTGGTCATAATTACCTTCAATTGGACCCACAAAGTTGTTTGTAGGTGTGATGATAGGATTGGTAGTTTGTTGAGTTTTTTTGAGACTTGTGATGTTGATGATGTGATGGTTCCTTGGAGGCTAAGAGGTATTCTTGATAGTGCTCTTGAGTGATGGCCTTATGGTTGAAGTTTTCACGTAATATGAGGTCGTAGGTGAGCTTCTTGAGGTCATGACAATTTTCATAAGAATGTCCTATGGTAGCATGCCCCACCAATAATTTTTTTTGGGCTTATACCATGGGGCTAGAGGCTTTGAAGGATCTATATTCGTAGGTTGAGGTGATGGCATCCTTTGCTTGAGATCATGGAGACTCAAGGTGGGTGGGATAGGTTTTGATTATTGGGGGAAGCGAAATCTCAAACTTAGATGCTTGAGAAGGTTTGTTTTGAGATACTTGAATGCTAATAGCATTTGTTGTTGTTTTGAAAGACTCCTTGCTAGATTTTTGATGTGGCTCAAATTGTTTCATGACGTAGTCTTGTCACTTGGTTTGCTCGAAGGCTTGTTCCAATGTCTTAGGGAGAGAAGGACCATACTTTGTATTGAAGTTGAGGTTTTAACACAGGAATAAAAAGCTTGAAGAGGATTTCCTCACTCATGATATGAACAACTTTATGTGCTTAAGAGTTCAATTTTTTGATGAAATCATGGGTGAACTCATGAGCTAGGTGCTTTGTGTTGATGAAGTTTCCTAGGAAATTTTTAGGAAGATCACGATATTTAAATTGTTTGATTAGAGCATTGACTAGATCTTTGAGTTTGGTAATTGAATTTGGTGGAATCTGGCTGTACCATTCTAATGCATCCTAGTTAGGGCTTTTGCTATAAATTTGGTAGTTGCATAAGTATTTGTTTTGATCCACTCTTTGTAGATGTTACCAAATGATCATAGATGTAAAGTGGATTTGGTGGACCTATCATCAGTGACGGTTGGTGTCCATAGAAACAATACAAGGAGCTAAGGGCTTACTTTGTAGTGTTTGGAGCACTTTATTGCGAATAGGAGGTCAAGGAATAGGATTCCCATTAGCATCCATGAAGAGAGGGGAACTTATTAGGTGGTCCCCAAATGACTTGTTGTGGTTGATTCCCCTTTTTCAAAGGCTGATTTTGCATTTGGGCCACGTGATTGTTATTTGTATCTTGCATAAGGTCATTTTTGATCCAAAACTTAGACGAGAACTTGGGTGGTATCTAATGAAGGATTTTGGCTAGGAGTTGAGCTAGGAGCATTAAGAGGGAGAGCATAGCTCAATGTTCCTACCATTGAAGTAGGGGTGGTTTTAGGCTACAGAGGAAAGTTTCTTGAGATTTCTATCCTCAATAGCTTTGATTTTGTAAATTTTGTTAGGATGTTCTTGGTCATCTTCTTGAGAAATTGAAACTATGTTACATTGAATGGCTGGAGTAGGTTGAGATTGAGTAAAATTTCACATTGAGAGATTATTCTCAATGGTGTGCATGGAAGGGATAAAGGAGCAACCCATATATAATCTAAATTGGTTGAGGCTTGCTAGAATTATCCTAAGAGATGACATCATTAAAGATTGAATAAAAAATAGAAAACATAAAAGTTTTGGAGCTAAGACAAGAAAACGTGAAATGACCCAATCAACGGTGGGGTGAGATTCATGTCGGGTTCACTAGAATGTATGTAAGCCTAAAATGATCTACTTTATAAGGATACACAAAAATAGGAAAAGGTAGAAGACCAGACAATATCCATCACATATAATATGTCGGTCCACAAAGTGGTCTTGGGGCTATAGACATGGGCTGTGAGCATGGAAGTTGTAAGGGATCTAAAAGGGGAATCTACACAAATAATATCAAGCATAGACCCTAACTAGATCCAAGGTTTCATTAGATGCTAAAGCAAGAGCTATAAGGATAATAAAAGAAGGTAAAAGGCCATTAGGCAGTAACCATGAGGTATCTAATCCAAGGGTTGTATAATTGTCATTAGATGGTAACCATGAGCTATAAATAAAGAGCATGCAAAGATAATAATGTACTAACAAACATGTACTAATCCAAGCATGAATAGAAATATAATGAACCAATCTAATATACCAATCAAAATACAAAAGAAAGAGTATAGGGTTAGGGATACTTACCTTGGGTTGACATTTCGACACAACAATCTCTCCCTTGGCTCGTAGCACTTTGTGAGAGATGGTTGTAGGTGAAGTCAATGTGGAAAGAAGAAGATCTAAGTAGACACAAGTTGGGGATTTCAAAGTCTAGGTGTTCCTCGCTAGCTCAACTTCTCTCCTTGATATCTTCAAGTCCTTATGCTAACTTGTCTTCCCTAAGTGTAAGCTCCTTAGCTCTAATTCCTCTTCTTCTTCCTAAGGTGGATTTGTGTGCGCGAGCATAGCAGTGTGGTTGTCTTGTCTCTGAGAAATGACAATTAGGAACCCTAAACACGGATCCAAAGCCTAAAATTCAAAACTTGAACCTAGCTGATGTCATTGGCTTGACAGATGGTGCACAAAAGTCTCAAACAAAAATAGTACATCATTGACCCAACGAATGACATCGGCCAGATTGGGGGCATCGCAAGATGTCATCGGTTAGGCCAATGACATTGGGTAAAGGTACACAAAGGGAAAAAGAGAGCCTAAAGAGAGAATGGGAACCTCGAGGAAGTAGTGGACTATTGCAGGAGAATTATATCTCCTTTCTCGGGTCTTTGATTCAATAGGGTTTCGAGGCTGAAAATTAGATCTATCTTCTCTTGTTCAAGTAAAAATATTCTTATATGTGGAAATTTTTAAAGGTCTATCTCATATTGGAATTTTTATGTGTGATCTAAGTGCTTATATTTTAGGGGATTCTTGAAAACCCTAGCTCTTTAGCCTTTACATTTCTTGGTTTTGGGTTTGCTATTTTTTCCCTACTTGGATGGTATGGGCAAGAAAAGAGGTAAAGAGGCAAACCATATAGGTAAATATGAGAAACCAAGTTGGAAGTGATAGCTATGGCAGCAAATCATTGTGATAAGTGACAAGTTTTGACAGCATATTAATTCCAATAGTCTATTAAAGAAAATGGAGGGCTTAAAGTCATTGATGGCTACACTAAGTGAAGAGTCAAGCTCATTGTTTACTACAAAATGCTACACTACCAAAATAAAATACTTGTAGAATTATAAACACATACCATGAACATAGCATATAGAAAGTGAGAGAACGATAGCTTTATTGCATTAGGTAGTGTATATACAATGCTTGTTACTGTTGACGCAGTGGATTGCACCCTAGGCAGGAGGCCGAGCTCCTGCCTTCCACACGCAACAATGGAAACTCCCCTCTCGCCTGTGGGACCGGCGAAGCTGGGGGGAGAGTCTCTAGATAAGGGCTAGCTCCCTCTGATGTATCTTTTAGGTCCTGGATTTCCTATTGCTAACAAATAAATGAAAAAGGGGGGGGATGAAAAGGGAGAAGGATGCTGAAACAGAACCTAAACCTAAACTTAAAAAGGTGATACACCAAAAAAGATGACCCACTCAGCCCGAACATACACTTTTCACCAAGAAGAAGCCCCCATACACTTCATCTGATGTGGGAAACTCTTCTGTATCAGTGAGTCAGGGGTCTGTAGAGATATAGGGAGGAAGAACTATCAAAGGTGTTCTGAGACACACTTTGGCAGCCTATTCACATGCACCTATATTCTTGCTGTAGACACTTCTGACAGACCTGCAGAAGAAGAAACTTCACAATGCACTAGACATGCTGGAATCGATCTGTGAAAAGCACAAAAGAAAATGACTTAACACAAAAAGAAAACATAGACATGCGTGAGTGCAAGTCCAGATGGAGGTAAAAATCGCTAAGTCTTGATTCAAGGTAAAATCCGGTAGAGTTCTGCCTTACAAGCCCGAGAGATTTTTGGGCAGAGCTTTGCCTTACAGGCTCAGAGAATGGATTCCTCTCCAAATGAGAAGTTTTACAATATATAGAAAGAGGAGAAGAGAACTTGGCACTTTTTTGGAAAAGACTTTGGCGCTCCTTTTGCAAGTGGCCCATGTGCGTTTGTGAGCCTCGGGAAGAGGAAGTCACTGTTGCTGATGTCATTCTTCTAGAAGAGGCCTGCTGGAACCATGCTGTGTAATCCCTGATTTTGACTTTGGCGTTCAAACATTAATGTGAAAGCATGGGCCGTGCCTCTTTTCTGCAGACAAGACTGCTCCTTCCAGATATTCACGCGGTTTGTCTGCTTATAAATGTAAAATGGAGAAAACAAGCCGCGCTGCTTACTGTTTGCGCCGTTTGATGACCACTTGGCAATAACTTGCCTCCCTTTTACCACCTGGATTGTTTGTCTGTTTCTGCACTTTGTCTTCTTCTTGGTTTTGTCTCTTTTTGGCTCCTTCGGCCCTCGGGGCTATCTTTTTCTAATTCCTCGCACTTTCCCACTTGCCTTGGCCACTTTTTGCTGATTTCAATAAGTGACACGTGGCGCGTTCTGCTGTGAAACGGGCAGGACACGTGGCAGCGTCCGCTTGACTCATAGAAGCTTTAGGCACCCTTTGAAGGTCCTGCAGAAGAGGACACGTGGCGGCTTCTGCTCTCTTTAGCAACAATACAGAAGCATTCGGGACTCATTTGGATTCATCACGAATGATGACACTTGGCAGCTTCCGCTCCCTTTAGCAATTCATCCGGGGCCCACCACAGTTCTTGCGGGACAAAAGGGAGAGACCGCGGAGGTTGACACTTGTCGGCTTCCGCCGAGCTTTGCAGGGGACATGTGGCATGTTCCGCCGCTCTTAGAAAGATATGTCAAATCCTTTCGCGGTTGCCACTTGGCAGCTTCCGCTCTCGGGCTTTTTTTTTGGGTTGGCGCTCAAGAATTCAAAGATCAAACGGCTATTTCTCTGCTGTAAAAATGACGTTCGCGGGCCCGTCACCGTTTGAAAACCAACGGCTAGTCTATTTCCTTGAAATTGACGGCCTTGGAGAAGTCACCGTTCTTGGCAATTCCTTCGGCTTTCTCTTGATTCTGCCTTTTCTGTTGCTTCCTTTCCTTCGGATTTCTTGTTTTGAACCTTCCTGAAGGGAAGGTGACCCTTCGGCTTTTGGAGAAGCGTCTTCATTTGGCAGTCGAGAGTCCCCTGCAAGGGCACCTGCCCTTCGGGGTCCTTCGGCTCCCTTGGTCTTCGGCTAATTTTCTGCGGACATTTTCCCCGCTGACATTTTCCCGCGGACAAAAATCCGCAAGAATTGTCTCGACCACTTTGCCTTTGGCCTTCGGGATTCCTCTTTTGGGCTTTTCTCCCACAGCTTCCCCGACTTTCTTTGGACTTTTTGTCCGAAGGAATTCCTTCAGACAAAAAGTCCGAAAGAAATCGTTCTACGCCTTAGTCTCTTTCCGTGCCTTTCTTCGGGCTTTCTGCTTTGGACCCCTCCGAATTCCTTTGGACTTTTTGCCCAAAGGAATTCCTTCGGACAAAAAGTCCGAAGGAATTAGTCCTTGTCTTTTCTCTTGACTGCCTTAGACAAATATCCGAAAGAAACTTACCTCTTCGACCTTTCTCTGTGGGCTCTTTGCAAGTGTTCTCTGCCCTCTGCAAGGGCTCTTGAATCCGGAACTGCCCTCTGCAAGGGCACTTGAAATGGTCCGTTTTGCACCTAAGTGTTGGGAACTCGTCTTTGCCTGTAGAGTCTGTAGAAACGCTTGCAGAATCCGTAGAAACTTCCAAGACTTGTGCAAAACCAAAAAATGTACTGGCTCAGAACAGCAGGGAAAGAAGGGGACTAATTTTTGGGCTTGTTGGACCAAAAATGGTCAACAGTTACAAGGAGGACCTGTCACATCAATGCCCTTAGTGTATAGTAAAATGCTTGGTACAAGGAGGACCTATCACATTAGTGCCCTTACCTTGACAAGCTCTAAGGCATAATCCCTTGCTCGAGGAATCCCTTTGGGAATATCTTAGAACTTTTCATGCATATTTGAAATATGTACAAGACAAATGGCACCAACGATTGTTGGTTAAGATACAACCGTCGACTCAACTGTTCATAACTAAGGCTTAACTAATACACTACCAAATCCAGCAATACAATAATGATCAACAAAATTAAGTTGGCTACCAAAACATAGATTTTTATTAATAACAATGATACGATGGTCTACACATACCACCACCACCATTGCCACAGTATTAGAACTCCAAGGGGAATTGTCGTCTAAAAGTGGACATACAAATGTTTGTTGGTAATGATATCCTACATGGTTAAATCAACCAAATAAATATGTCTTCTTGCATCAAGCTCCACTCAAGCATAAAGTGGCCTAGCTTCAGTCCATGTGGGTTCTAAACCCTTTAGGTGGTATTGGTGGGTATCATGGAGGAGGCCTTTTGGGGGAACTTGCTGCTCAATATGACAAAGCATGGGAGTGAGATTACTCAAACAAATTGTCCAAGTTGACATATACAAGGTCAATGATGGAATACACCTTGCAACATTAGGAATCAGCCACACGAGTGGATGGCTTAGATGATGACAAGCTTTTGGAAATTTACATGGGTGGCCAACATGATATAATTCAACATCAAATGCTGATAAATGGATCCATTAATATGATCACAGCCATCAATCTAGCTTTCCAAATGGAAGCCAAGAATATAGCTACACATGGGTCCCTAATAGGTTCCCATGACAAGTGTGGCAAGTATCGATATGTTCAAAATAACACACCACCACCTAACCGACTATAACCATGCCAAAGGAAATGGATGAAAGATTGGCCAAAGGACTTTGTTTTAGATGCGACATGAATTTTTCCAAGCGGCATAATTGCCACGAACAAGGCTATTTACTTTGCAAAACAACATAGAAGATGCAAAGGATCCTATATAAGATAGGAAGGGATTGGTCTCAAGAGACAAGCTCTATGATGTGTTCACAATCCCTTGCCAAAGGAATCCCTTTGGGGATATCCTGGAAGACCTTTTGATGCATGTTTGAAATATATATTTGACAAATAGTACCAATAGTTGTCGGTCAAACCACAACCATCGACCCAACCGTTCATAACTAGATTAATTAATACACTACCAAAGCCAACAATACAGTAATGAACAACAAAATAATGGTTGTTAGTTAAGACACAAAAATTGACCCAACTGTACACAACTAAGGATCAACTAATACACTACCAAAGCCAACAATACAATAGTGAACAATAAAATAAAGTTGGCTACCAAAACGTAAATTTTATTAATAAAAATGATATGATGGTCTACACTAACAAGCATTAGCATCACCACCACCACCATTGCCCCACTATTAGAACTCCAAGGGGAATAATCTTCTAAATGTGGACATACAAATGTTTGATAGTAGGGATGCCCTACATAGATAAGTCAACTAGAGAAATATTTCTTCTTGCATCAAGTTCCACCCAAGCATAAAATGACCTAGCTTCATTCCATCTGGGTTTTAAACCCTTCAAGTGGTATTGGTGGGTATCAAATAGGAAGCCTGTAGGATTCACATGCACTTTGGATAGCTTTTTGGGGGAACTTATTGCTCAATATGACAATGCATGGTAATGCAATTACTTAAACAAATTGTCCAAGTTGAAATATACAATGGTGGATTATACATTGCAACATTTGAAAATGGCCACTTGAGTGGAGGGCATAAATGAAGATAAGCTTCTGGATCTTTACATAGGTGACCAACAAGCTATAATTCAACATCAAATTTTGATAAATGGATCAATTAATATGATCACAACCACAATCTAGCCTGCCAAATTGAAACTAAGAATACAGCTACACATAGGTCCCTAATAGGTTCCCATGACAAGTCTGGCAAGGATTGATATGTTCAAAACATGTAATGGGATAATGTGTCCCATTTGGGGGCCAAAATCTGTTTTAAAATTTAATTATAAAAAAAATACTTTAACAAACTTCAAAATTTTTGGAAAAATGCGCATTCACATCATCTTCAAATATCTAAGCTAAAATGTGGTTTTATTTATTTTCAAACAACGGATCTCATGTTCTGTTGGATGGAACACTTAACTATTTGTGGCCCCAAAATGCAAAAACGTGGGACACATTATTATGCTTTCACCACCCAATCCACTATAACCATGCCAAAGGAAATGGCAGAAGATCAGCCAAAGGGCTTTGTTTTTAGATGTGACTAGAATTATTCCAAGTGGACAAGGCTATTTACTTCGCAAAACAATAGGGAAGATGAAGGGGATCCTCTACAAGAGACCAAAGAAGGGATTGACCTAAAGAAAAAGCCACCACCATATCAATGCATACTTTAGAAAGAACTAATGCCCCTTAGACCTTGATGATTTAATGGTACATGAGGAAAAAGAAGGCCATGGTTCTCATTGATTTGGGTACGACCCACAACATTATTCATAAAAATTGGGAAAACAACTTAACTTCTTTACCTACCTAGTTGCCAACTTCGAAGTGATGATTGGTAATGGAAAATCTATAACTTGTGGAGGAAAATGCTAAAACATTAAACTCAACATGGGAGATTTCAACTTCTTGATTCCTATGTATTCCATTTCGATTGGTGGGATAGATGGAGTCTTGGCTGTGTAGAGGCTAAAGGCACTAGGCACATTTGCTCTGAAGTTGGAGGAACTGTTAATAAGGTTCTCCATGGAAGGTAGGAATATTAACTCAAGGTCTTTAAGTCTTAGCATTCTCAAGTGATCAGCTCACATCAAATGGGGTAGGGAAAACACTCTTGTATGTAGAGGTGAGATTAATGGGTTTTTACCATTTGCAACGCTGGAGTGATTCTTCCTTTGATTATGTGCATTCCTTGGGTCATTGGGATTGCTTGTAGATAGCTACTAACGTGTATCCTCTATTGGAGTAGTTCTTAGTAATTGGCCTTGAACTCATACAACTAATAAGGCCAATGCACATATGAGCTTTGAGTCTTGCCAATGGCAAGAAACAAAACACTAGTTATTACTAGGATTTATTCAATGGAAGTCTAGACGAAGGCACAAGATTTTCTGCAAAGCCCACAATATATTTCAAACATGCATGTCAATTTTTCCAGAAGATTCCCAAAAGAATGCCCCTAGCAAGGGATCTTGTATATGTCATAGAAATTACAGCAAGTACTAGCCCTTCAAGTGTTAGGGCCTTACAAAGAGACCCTTATGAGAAAAAGAGCAAGATCTATAAGATGCTCCAAGACAATGATAGACACATGCGTCATCCAACTCAACAAGAGTGCATTCTCAGCTCCTTTGGTGATGGTGAGAAAAAAGGGTTCTTCATGGAGAATTTGCCTTGATCATAGGAATTTAACAAAATCATCCTCAAGGATAAATTCCCTATTTTTGTTATGCATTAATTGATAGATGAGCTTCATGGAGTAGTCTATTTCACGTGATTGGATCTTTGATTGGAATACCATCAAATTAAAATAAGAGAATATATTACAGCCTTTTGCACATATGAGGGACACCATGAATTCTTGGTCATGCCTTTTGGCTAGACCATTTCTCGTACCTTTTAGAAAAAATGAAATCATGTTAATGTCCATGGATGATCAAAGAAAGTCAATCAGACCCAAATGTACAACCAATTTCCAAGTCTTGTGAACAAGATTGTCACGTTGTTTTCTGATGATTATGGATTACAGGGTGATCTGAAACGTTGAGAATAGTAACTTACACAGTTTTTTCCAATAGCCCTTTTACTTGAAATTGTCATGATTTTCCTTGGACGGTTTGTTTTGGGTTTATTTGGCTTAATATTCATATATACAAATCATGGGGTGAGATTTTCTTCCAAAATTTTGAGAACCATCAACTTTAGGGTAAGAAGTTTAAATGTCTGTTTGTGAAAAGGAAGTGGAGTATTTGGCCCACATTTTCTCACATGAAGGGATCAAGGTGTATTCTCAAAATATTAAAGCAATATTTAAGTGGCCTGGCCCTAGGAAACATTAAGGGCCTTTGGGGAATTCCTTGGTCTTACAGGATACTACCAGAATTTTGCCCGCAACCATGATCCTGTTACAATTCCATCAAGAACATGTGTGGAAAATTCATTTGTGTGGAATGATGAGATCACATAGGCTCCTTTGCGCTTGAGGGAGGCGATAACTTCTATCCCTGTACTAGTGACACATGACTCTAGCAAAAAATTCATATTAGAATGTTATGTCTTGAGGCTTGCGATTGGAGTAGTTCTAATGCAAGAAGGAAGGGCACTAGCCCCTTCGAAAGCTAAATAAAATAGGTAAGTATTTGGTTAAATCCATCTATGAGAAGAAAATGTAGCCTATTCTGCATGCACCGAGAAAATGCAACAATAGCTGATAAGAAGGATTTTAAAGTCAAGCTGCACCATGATAACTTGTAGTTATTTTTTAGAGCAAAGGTTGTCTTCAGAAGAGCAACAAAAGTGGCCAGCTAAGATGCAAAGCTTTGATTTCGAAATCATATATAAGAAGGGGAATAATCTGTAATTGCACAGCCTATGGCTGTTGCAAAACCACACCCTAATATTAAGGGATTATGTCGCCAATTCAATGAGTAAGACACTGAAACTCAGTTTACACATCCAAGATTCGATGTTTGATACCACCATATGTTGCCATATATATCCTTATTGGATTTCAATGTTTTCATGGCCAAAATACATGATTAATCTACTGAAAATCAGATGTATTTACAATCTTATGCTGATGCGCATGCCCCCTTATCAGTAATACATGCAACTAAAGCTGAATCAACATTATAGATTGGATGGAATATATGTAGCTATGCTGCAACAATGCCACATACCACTATGTATATAAAATATTAATTTGCTTGCACATTAGAAGGCCTAACCACTGATTTTATTTGGAATTCAGCTATATATAGTTCATAGAGTCTTAAGGTGTTTGGATACTGAGCCCAATACATCTGTTCATTTCTTATCATCGACTAGGTGAAGGCACGTCACTGCTATTTTTTATGATTGTTTGTGTAGGAGGCTTGATGTCTGATACACACGCGATGTACATGTTATCTTATCCATTTTCGATCATACCTCCCGATTTTGAAGCCATTGGACCCCAAAAAGAAAATATATTGCGAAGATGATGAATTTTCTTTCTACCTTCTCCATATGGTATAGCAAATTAGTATTCAGCGTTCACAAACAATCCAAAATAAAAATGTATGAGATACACAAAAATTGGAATAAACACTTGGCACTTTATTCATATAACAGAGCATATACAAAGAGACTCCCCAAAATATAAACAACAATACAATTAGGGAGAATGCACGAGAGAGTTCTTCGAACATATGCCTGAAGACAACATATATAGGAAGAATCCCGTGAAGGTGTGGTGGATATCGGTGGACAATCACCTATCATAGCGAACACAGGTTCTAATCCTGACCAACCAACCAAAAATTAGTTATGCTCATATGAACACAGACTGAACACATGCTAATTATTCATTATCTTACTTAAATATAACAAAACATAATCTCTCTCAAGTAGGCCAAGTGCATAAAAAAAATATATATGTTTGTCATTTTACTAAATATTGCTCCTTCATCTAGCCTTCCCTATAGAATTTTTGGCAACCTTGCCAACACTTAGGAACTTGTTGGAGGGTAGTTGGCATAATACTCAATAAAGTTGTTTCTTCCCTGTCACAAATATTAGTCTATTTTCTCAAGAATCGTTTGCCATGTATGTTAGTGCTGTTATTGACTCGAGACATTATGCTATGTAAATAATAACGCTAGTGGGTTGTAGTCTAGGAAATGTGCACAGTCCATTTACTGTGAATTCAGAATTACATAACAGAATTGAAAGGAAAGGAAATTCATATTCAAACTCAATTTCAATTCATGAGGAGCACCATCACATAACACAAAATGAATATGCAGAGCAAGGTAGGGCTTCTCATAGATATTAGAGCAAATACATAAGATTGATACATACTGACTTTAGGGAATTGGCATGTAAACTCAATCGAGATGCATCTAAGCCTTTTCAAAGTTACACTATCGACCATATAGCCAGGATCTAATCATTTATAGTTCAATTCTGATCAGTTACAACTGCACAATAAGTGCGGATTGCCTAAAACTTAACAAATTACTAATACATAAGTATTGCAAATACCACGTACTTAGACTTTGGAGTCATATACGAGGTTTGTGCCTTATACAAAATACATACAAAACTTAGGGTTTTTCATATGAAAGTATTCACAAATTAATCCCCCTAACAATTTTACTAGACTTAAACATTTGTCTTGTCCTCAAGACAAGCATGGTCGATGTAAGATGCAATCTTGATTAGGGTCGCCGATGCCCACACAAAACTATTAATCATGGAATACACCAAGGTCCTTTGGAACTGGTGCAAAAAACAAAAAGGGGTTTTCCAAAGTTTAAATTATCCTAACCCTTCATCTCTAGTCAGTAGTCTTCCAACTACTTACATATCTGCATTATTGTGGGAGTATGTGAATCACATCCTCAAAATGACGATCCCTTTTCACCAAATGCATAGTCAAGATGATGGTCTGCGAACTTATACTGCGAGACCCTCTATGTCAGGATATGTGCATAGTGAATGCATTTGCCCTTTGCGCTCCCTACTGGTATCAATCGATAACTATGCATCTAAAACTACTATGCCAAATGCTCTAAATGCTGTTGAAGTTGCCGATCCATGTATGAATTGTGCGCTGCAGTAGCAACATGCTGCTGGTACTCCCTCAAAACAGCGTGCTTGTCTGATATAGCTTTCATGGCCAAGGCATTGTTGAAAACCTCATCTTCTATCCCCCAACTTGCAGTGCATGCTTCAGATGCAGACTTAATGGTCTTATGGAGCTCCTTGTCTTACTCAAGAAAAATTCATGGCCGTGTTGCCATAGGTGTGCCCATCTCATGCACAATGTGAGAAGTGATATTTACCTTTCCAATCTTGTGCACTAGATTGTCTTCCATCTGATCAATCTCAGCTGCATATCATTAGAAGCTTGTTCATAACCTATCTTCCCATTGCACATCTTGGGTACTCGTGATCAATTTGTGGAGAAGACTCCAACTACGTCGTGGTGATTAGAGGCTTTCTTCTTCTATTTGTGTGTGATCATTGTGCAACTTGATTAAATTTGGAAAGCTATCCTTTTGATAAGTGCCTACAAATATTTTCTCTTTTTCACTGCCTCCTCAAACCTTTCATATTGTACTTTCTTTAAAGTGTGTTGGGTATTCTTGATTGTTCAATTGATCAACAGGTTCAGATCAAAGGCAACCGCTTTTGACAGCTGGATGCGCGAATTAGTGGGATCAATTATCATGGGAGGGAAACATGCACTATGAATATTTTTACCTGGAAAGTGCAATAAGTTCTTGTGTAGGGCATCTGAGGGTACAAGGATCTGCCCAAAATCTGCTAAGTCCACAGTGACACCAACTGCAAGTTCTCCACTTGACTAGCCTACATTTACCTCCTTTGTGGCAGGAATCTTAATTTCCTGTCTAGTAGGATTTTCCACATTTCCTTCTCCCTTCTCACTCTATTTAAAACCATCTTTCACCTGATCTTTTGATCCATTCTTCTTAGGTTCTTGTGATTCTGTGTCAATACTCTTTTGTGTATTGTTTTTGGCTTTCCCACAACCTTGTTTTCCTTGATCTTGGTGTTGTGCAATATTCTTGTGACCATTTTAGAAGATGGATCCATCTGCATAATGTCCTGATTGTTCAACATTTGTAGCAACAGGTGACTTTGCGCTCTTGGTATCTCTTAGGTTTGGGGTGTGTGATTGTGATATAAAATGTGTGAAAGGGGTGGGTTGGATGGAAGTAATGTATTTATAAGTGGGATGAATCCTGGGCTCGAAATGGAGTTACTGGTCTGTGCACTTGGCTTCGCCATTCTTGCTGCTAATCAAGTCACTATAGTCAGGAGTGTCTTAACACATTAGACAAAGGGGGACTAAAAATTACAGTGGGTTGTGTAGTACTATTGACTACAATTGCTTCTTGTGCAGATCCTGTTGGCAAAGCCACAATAGCATGCGAGCTCACTACTTGCATAGTTTTTGTGTGTTGACATCTATTATGTTGAGCTCCGCATGATATTCTTGTGCTTGTCTATGGTGTGCTTGTCTATTAAACTCAAAATGTTGCAAAACCAACTTTGGCATTTAACACTCTTGAAGGAAGTTTATCATTATCCAGATTGAATGCCTTCAAACTCTTTACACTCATAGGCCTTGTGATCATTACATAATAAATCTGTAAGAAGCAATGAATTGAGTGGTGGTTGATAGGAAGCTTGAGCTTTCAACTCTTTCTACACTCTCCTGATAGTAGGTGGGTTTTGGGCCCCTTAATATAACCCTACTTTCCTACCTTTGACTTTTGTTGCACAAATGCATTTAAATCCTTGTAGTGTTTTGTCTCCTATTTAGTGCATACATCAACATGCATCTCTTGCAAGATAGGTCCCTATCTTGCTCAAATCCTCCTTGCACACCTCAACCTCCTATCTTAGGCCAAGCTGAATTGGGGCACACTTTCTCAATACATTGTTTCTTCGACCTATTTTCTCTTGGGGATGGTGTGGTACTTCGTTGTATTTGAGAAGTCGCATCTGTGGAGTGCCTTGTTATTTTCATTGGTATGACTTGCTCATCCACTTCTGCATTGTTCTTTCCTTTCTTCCTCTTCTCTTGTGGATTCATTTGCGCAATTTGTTTTATCAACTTCTTAAATTTGCGCTTCTGTACTTGGACTTTACCTTTGCCCTTCTCTCAATTCTCGTTCACCCTACTGATCTTCTTCAAAAAAAAATTCTATTGCCTCATAAACTTGTATTTCTCATTTTTCTCTTCGCATCTCTCCTTCTCAAGTTGATTTGCAGTGGTAAGGAAATCCAAGTCTATTTGATCACATTATTTGTGCTTCCAATGGATTATTGTGCTATGTAGGGTGGGCTCAAAATGAATCAAAAATTGGGTATAGAAGCCAGGGACTTCCATCAATAATGATCCACAACTTCTGAAATCCTGAATATAACAAGAACATTACATAATCCATTTCATACTAGGTCTTCGCAATGTATGGTGCGAACTTCTTTGCAGGAAATAAATTGTGTTCCGAAATTGGATTGCCCAATGGGGTAGATAACCAACTAAATATGATCAATATCAAAATGGAGATATAAGGAAATTGAGTATCCTTACCATAGACACAATTCTTCATAGCATTATTGATCACACGCAATTTTTTTTGGCCAATTGAAAGTCTTGCCCTCCTTAAGCCCTTCTGCAATGCCAAGGTTGCCTACATCCATATTCGTGTGCCCCTTGTTGTAGGAGGAAGTTATTACTATGCACAAATTATTCCTTCTACATAGGAACACACATTGAAACCCATTGTAGTATATCATATCACATCACATAGAAAAAATAAAAGAGTGGTCACACTCAAAATTGGTATGCTGTAAAGATCATTATATTCATATCACTTTTGAGTACATTTACTTCCCTTCGATAAAATTATCGTACTTTTCTCATAACATATACGATCACATGATAACATATGATAGCATGATTTATCATACAATGGCTAGGAGCAATGCTGATTATATAGGGAGTCTAGGAGGAGTGGAATGGGTATGGGTTCGATGGTTGGAACCACCCTTGTGCACTAAAAACAAAATAACTCCTAGCTTATACAAGTCATAAACATAAACTCATTGCTCCACATCAATACACAATCAAAACATTCAACTTTAAAGTACATTTATTTCTTTCTTATAAGGAATATTTACAATATGAATTTCACACTTACAGCTCAGCCAATATCGCCGACTGATCATTCGGGCTACGAACTTGACAGTAGCTATAAAGGGAAAATGTCTACGCACACCAATCCATTTACATAAACACACACTGAACACAGTTGTAGTATCACACATCTCAAACATAGAAAGAGAGATCATCACACATGGCACAAATGTTGCAAAGATTATAATTCCAGTCATATAACTTTGAGTACATAGAATGACTTCACATAGAGATACTCATGTCTCCACAATATTCTATTCCTCACATCTGATGATGCAGAAATGATGATCTATTGATGATTAATAGCTAGAAGCAATGAACCATACATAGAAAGCCTAGGAGGAGTGGAAAAAGTACATGCATGACGGTTTGATTCACAAATATACAAAATAATTAAAATAACCCATCCTAGCTAATACAAGTTGTAACATAACCATTTTGCTCCTCATGACTACATAACAAAACATGTGACTCCAAGTCACTTCATTATCAGGACTATGCACAATCTTAGAGCCTAAATCTCTCGCTCCAAATGTGAGAATTGTCATCCTTGTTAATTGGAAAGAGTAGAGTGGGATTTGTATGGACTCTGGCTTAAATAACATGGTGGTGTTGTTGGCAAGGATGGATCAATGATAGAAGTCAGAGTTGTGGAAGCAGAAGTTGGTTGTGGTGCTCAAGGTGCCCATGAGGAATAGGGTGAAGCACTTATTCCTCCTAACTTCATCAACTCCTTTTGCAACTTGAGGGTGTGGGCCATAGTAGTCATGTCATTGATATACTGTGTAGTAGACTTGGCCTTCTTTGCACTTGGCCTTCATTTGCTTTCCAATCCGACCTCTAGTGTGGAGGATTTGGAAGAGGCCTCCTCAAAATATTTGTTGGACTTTTTTGTTCGCTCCTTATCACTTTTTAACTCGAAATTTGAACTCTAAATTGGCTGTGTTGTTCTGCCTTAGCCTTCTCAAACTCCAACATCTCTCAATCCGTTGCTAAGCTTGAAAACTTGGAGAAGATTTGGAGGTTCTTATGGGGAATTTGGGAGTTTCAATGTAGATTGTAAAATCAAATGAAGAGTTAAAAACTCAAGACTGTGAGAAGGAGAAGCCCCGTATCAACCAAGTTCAACCACCATTCTAAACAAAAGCCAAGATAAAGATTCAACATTATGAAGGTGAGGTAAATTCCGAGAAACTACATCACTAGTTAGCTCAATTAGAGGTATATTTTAGTCTACATTAGATTAATGAAGGGCAACAAATTTATTTTGCAGGATTGAAGTTAGCTAATGATGCTTTATCTTGTTTTGAAAGTTATGTTCATTCCTTTGTGTGAGGAAAATACCACCAATTTCTAAATGAGATAAATTTAAAACTGTTATTAAGAGACAATTTTGTCCTATTTGTTACAAAGAGGAAAGGTCTATTAATTGACAGTACCTTTGATAAAAACAAGGCAAAAGTGTGCAAGATTGTATAAGCAAGTTTTGCAAGAAGATGGTTCAAATGGGCAATGATGCATTGAATTGTGACATCTTGATGAAGGGCTCCGTAGTCATCTAAGGAGGCTTGTTATGTTGCCCAAGCCTAAGGACAAAGACAAGGCTTGTTCTCAAGCCCATTACTTTAAGCTGGATAAGAAAAATGGTCTGTCTTTTTTTTCAAATTCTCCAAAACAAAACGGTGGTTTCAAGTCAAAAGGAAAAGGAAATTGGAAAGGTAAGCTACAACTACCTTTGTTCAAAAGGATTCTAAAAGTCATTGTGAGCACTGTGATGTTAATAGTCATACAGATGAGACTTGTTGGAAACTGTATTCAAAATTGCATCCATTCAAGAACAAGAAAAAAGAGGCGGCTATGGCTTCAATTCAAGGAAAAGAGGTTGGGTGTGCGCCATTATGGATGAGAGGATTTATTGTACCTCAATTCCTAGAGAGGTATGTTTGGGTAACAATGATGCTTAAGACAAAGGTGAACTTAATAAAAAATTTCATATCAAAATTTAGATTAAGAAGACAAAAGTGGATGTTTTTTTTATTCTTGTTCCCAAGCAAATTTGATTTCCAAGGAGTTGGTAGAGAAACTTGGGTTGGAAACATAATCCTTATTCTCTTGCTTGGGTGAAGCAAGGAGTATTAATAGAGGTAACCAATCAGTGCAAAGTGAAGTTTGGCATAAATGAAAATTTTATTGATGAAGTTGTGGTGGATGTTGTGCCTCTTGATGTTTGTGGTGTAATTTTTGGAAGCCCAGATATGTATGTTAGAGATGCTATCTTTTATGAAAGGAGTTAACTAGTACCTTTTGGTCAAGGAGGGGAAAACTACATCATCAAAGCCTATCAAGGTAAATCAAAGATCTTCTTGATATGTGTTTTACCTTATTTTTGATAAAATATTAAATTTGATTAAAGAAGTGTTATTATGTATATAGGCATAAAACTGGGAATATCAAAATGTTAAAAAGATATACAAATGATTAACTATTCTGATTTTGAGAAGTTGTTGAATATGGAAAGTTGTTATTTTGGGAAAATACTAAAAAGAAAAATACTTAGCTTTAACATTGATCTTTGTTGATTGTGAATATCAGAAGAAGAGATCATTGTGTAGGCTCAATATCATAATCAGGAACAAAAAGATAATTTGGACATGTCTTTTGTTCTTCAATCAAATAAAAAAAATTGGACATGACCGTTGTAAGTGAACGGTGATATGGTGTGCTCCAATCTATTGACCGTGAACTTGTTCCAGTTGACTGTGATAGTAGACTAGAAAAAATAGAAAAAGTAGGAATCTGGAAATGATAGCACAGAAGCAGGAACATGTGATAGATCTAGACAAGTTCGATGTAGGACGGACGCACAGTGCACCCAAGGCTGTTGATCGGAGATTTGTCTGAGTTGACTATGCGTCTGAATTTATGATTGCACCTGTTGGGCTTGTGAATGAGGATAAATTTGAGATATCACACCCATGGTTTTGCTGTGCATAAATCGTTGTATGTTTTCACTTTTATCTTGTCTTTGAAACATTTAGGGCACTTTGATAGCTTGAAAACTTGTAAGAAAAATAGGGGGGTGTAATGTGTTGCGCTGACCTCAATCACCCTATTGATGATTGACTGTTGTCTACATATTCAATACTCCAAGGAGGGAAATCAAGTCCACGTGGTTATCCCACCTAGAGTGAATGTGCAATTTTGTTATTTGACTACATGTATGCAATTAGAAGATGGCTTTGATACTTGACAATGATAGCTTTTGACTTGTTATATATGGCTCTTGACTTGGCTTATGGCCGTTCCTTATGAATATTGCAAACTTTGGGTAGAATAAGGCAAATTTGCTCAATGTGCAAAAGTGTAAATGCTTGTACCAAGTGAATAGCAAGTCTCTTAGTGAATGACTCTTGATGTGTATTTATAGGCAAATATTTTGACAATTTGTTTTAGCCAACTTTATGAAACATGTGAGAAGACCTAAAATGATAACTTTGAATTTGGAATCTCGCTGTTATTTGACGCAGTACGTGGGGGCCCGAAGTGGACAGTGGCACATTCTGCCCCTGCCTGCCTAGAGTAGACCTATCCAGAGAGGTCAAGGAACTGAGTTCAGAGCTGGAGACAGTTTGATGGTGTTTTAAGACAACTTGAGCATTTGGCATTGAAAGTTTCTATGTAATGATAATGGCAAACAAAGGGTCAAGCCCACATGCAGATGAATGGCTTAGAGGAATGACAAATAAGAGTCATGTAATTGGGTGCAAGTCATGTGGTTACGACTATGTCAAGAATTAACATTGTCAAGTAACTATGACCAAATTTAAGTGGCTATATTTGCAACTCCCTTTATTCTAGTAATGAAATTGCTAGAGTAAAGGAGAAATAGTTGAACTGGAGTGTGTACAACACACTTTGTCTTTGAGCAAATACTCCAAGTGTGTAGGGCACTTTAATTTAGAAAAACCTGCAACAACTCATGAAAGTAGTCATTTTGTTCATTTGAAATTTGAAAAAAATTGAATTTTGAAAATTGAAAAAAAGAGCAAAGGAGGATTATACATGTACATAGATGAAACCAAATTGCCCTGTAACTTGTAATTAATAATGGAGAACCATGCCCCCTTATTGAAGCATTTGGAGAATGTAGTTGTTTACATTGAAGTGTTTTTTAAAGTGTTGAGAGTGATCAAGTCTCAACTTTTGAATATAACTAATCAAGTCCATGACTTGAAAAAATGCATTATTCCAACTCTCAAGAATGAGGAATAGTACCTAATGCACTAATCTCAAAAAGGTGGAACCATGTTAGGTTCGTTAGAAGTAATGCCAAGGCCGTTGAGTGTTACTAGATTTGAATGTACATCACATGTATAGATTCAAATCACACTGCTGCAGACGGATCTAGATTCTAGACTTGCATGATCGAAAGGGAATGAATGTTATTCTTGCTCCCATCATGACCACATTGCTCATAGAATTTGCTTTCAAATGAATATTTTCCTTTGAATTTGCATATTTTGCACTTTGAACTTTGAAACTTTATAATTTTGAATACTTGAAACTTTGAATTTTGCATCTTTGAATAGCTTGAGCATGAACGAGTATCATGCCCCATCTGAATATGTCCTAGTGATATAGAATGATATGCATCTATATGCTCAATTTTAATTGTATTTACAAGCTGTAACTGTTGACAATTCTTCCACAGGACAGATGTCTCTTGCCATTCGGAAAATTCACATCTCCATCCAAGGAAAGAAAGAATACATTGGGAAAGAATACATTGTTTTTTCTTTGGTAAGGGCCTTTGCTACAACAGGAATTCCTTTGGACTTTTGTCCGAATGAATGGTTCATCAAAGAAGGCTTCTGCTAAGGACTTAACTTCGGAGAAGTGCTAAGGAAATAACAAAGGAAATAGCCTAAGACAAAGGAAGTAATTCCTTCGGACTTTTTGTCGTAAGGAATACTTCGGAGAATCCAAAAGTCCGCCCAAAAGCAAGGAAAAGCCAAGTAATAATTCCTTCGAACTTTTTGTCCGAAGGAATTCCTTCGGACAAAAGTCCAAACAAGAAATCCGAAGGGCATTCTCAGCAAAGGGTGTCTTTGGAAGGCAGAAGAGGGCAAAACAAGAAACCCAAAAGGCAAGGTACCCTTCAGAAGGGTCATTTTCAACAATCTTGACGGGCACCTACCATTCGGGAAGGTACACGTCAAATTTGGGACCCCTGTAAAAACCTGGGTGCCCTACAATTTTTCTGACAAAGGCACAGATGAAGGGACATAAGCCCTTGCGGAGGGCACTTGGTCGGTTCCTAGACCGTTGTGCAAAATTCGAAGGGTATTCTGAGCAGAGTTCAAAAAAGGTACAAGGATTAATTCCTTCGGACTTTTTGTCAGAAGGGAAGGTACACGCCAAAGGCCCCAACAAAGCTGACAGAGCAAAGTCCATTCTCAAACAAAGAGCAAAGGCAAGACAAAGGATTAATTCCTTTGGACTTTTTGTCTGAAGGAAAGGTACACACCAAAGGCCCCAGCAAAGCCGATAGAGCAAAGTCCATTCTCAAACAAAGAGCAAAGGCAAGACAAATGATTAATTCCTTCGGACTTTTTGTCCAAAGGAATTCCTTCGGACGAATTCGGAAAGGTACATGCCAAAGGCCCCAGCAAAGCCGACAGAGCAAAGTCCATTCTAAAACAAAGAGCAAAGGCAAGACAAATGATTAATTCCTTCAAATCCGAAGGAATTCATAAAGGTACATGCCAAAGGCCCCAACAAAGCCGACAGAGCAAAGTCCATTCTCAAACAAAGAGCAAAGGCAAGACGAAGGATTAATTCCTTCAGACTTTTTGTCCGAAGGAATTCCTTCGGACGAAATTCGGATTTCTAAACCAAACAAAAACCCGACAGAATAAAGCCAACATAAAAGGGAGCAGAACAAAGAAAACCTTCGGACAAAAGTCCGAAGGAATTCCTTCAGACTTTTTGTCTGAAGGATTAATTCGAAAAATAAAGCCCGAGGCAGAGAAGAAATAAAGGCCGAAGGACAGGTAATAAGCCATAAGTCCGAAGGATTCCTTCCGAAGGAAATTGCAAGTAGAAAATTCGGAAGGAAATATGAAGCCATAAGGCAAAACAAAAGTGCGCAGGAACAAATTCGGGATAATTGGCGAGGATAAAGCCGAGGAGATCCAATGGCTAAGGAGATAGCCAAGAAATCCAAGGAAATATAGACTACTATAGACAAAATACATCCAAATATGGAATCTTGCCAAAAATAGACATGAACAGGGAGACCAGATTAGAATAAAATACATGCAAGGAAGGGCTATTTTCGATTGACTAGTCAAAGCTTCAGTTTATTGGTTGTTGAAGTCCTACTCATCTCCAGATCAACTCATGCATCCGAAGGTTAAACTCAACTTCAACCGGAGCTCTAAATTTTAACGTCGAGTTGACTGTTCTAGATTTAGAGTTGAATAATTGTTAAACGTCACATCTACCAGGGGTTTCCCATGCAAAGGAGAATGATCTCTTCGTCCAACTCAGCTTACCAAACGGTCAACTCAGCCTTTTAGACGATCATCTCAGTCGTTCTAGCAACTCACGTAGAGTTCTAAAATTGACATTGGCGTGGATTTCCATGCAAAGAGAGGTGGGCGGTTCAGAACAGAGACAAGTTCACTTCCTCAAGCGCAAGAAGCTTCATGCAAAGACAAAGAGAAAACATATTTTACTGAAAGGCCAAGTCAGCCTTGAGTTAATCTAAGTTAATCCTTCTCTTCAATTTTTCAACGCCAATCTTTGGCTTTTGTAATTCTCTATAAATTGGCTTTCAACATTGATTAAAATCATCCATCTCTTGGCTAGACCAGACTCTGCGATTGGTGAGTTGTGTATCCTCGTCAATCAATAGAAAGACTATACTTTGAGATTTCAAGTGTTGGCATAGTGTATATTCATTCAACAATTTGCATATGTGGTAGATTTCTCTCCCTTCCCAAATTCTGATTCGTACCTAGTTGCTAGCTTATGATTATGCAGGTCATGTTAAGTGTTCTTTATGTCTTTTGCTGAATCTGTAAGTGGATTTTAGGTGGATGCAAAGTGTCTTGTATCAAACCTCTCTCCATCGTTTTCCCTCATGTTTTGGTCATTGGATCGAACCTTCTCATGAAATACTTATGCATAAGTGATTGATTGAAATCAAAGGTCTTCCTTTTCCCTTGTTTGTTCAATGTTCAAGGTTTCAAGTTGAGTGGATCAATCTTCTGGTGTATCACCTTTATTAGGTAGGATTTCCCCTTAATGTTTCCTTCTCCTTTTTCCATGGTAGTCCGCAGCATAGAGTAGAGATTCTCATTGATACATCTTACAGGAAGCAGCCTTCGCTGGAGGTTCTTCTCACCATTGAGGCACCCACCTTCGTGAGAAGATCCCATTGTTTCAACCGGATAGAGGATTGGCCATTTCATGCACGTCTTCGATTCAGGGCGCAGCTCCAGGTTGACAACAGTTTTTGGCACGCTCTGTGGGACCTATTTTAGCTGGTCTTAATGAAATTGCAGTTGTAGCAGTGTTCTAACAGTTCAGGGACACTTCCATGCAAGTCTATTTTTATTGCATTATCGTGAATGAATTTTTGATGGCTATGTATGAAGAGAATTCCTATGCTATATTTCCTTATCACCCAATGATGGATCATACCAGCCTGGTCATGATACCTATGAGCCTCTTTATGAGCCTAATCAGCCTTATCAAGAGTATTATCAAAGCTATGTTGAGCCTTATCAAGTTTCTCATAATCAGCGTTATCAAGAGCATGCATCTTACCTTCTTGGTAAGCCATATCAGTCTCAGGACTGGATTTCATCTTTCCCATATGGCTATGATATTGCATATGAGCAGTCTTGCCTTCAAGAAAAAATGAATGAAATAGAGTTCAGAATACTGGCATATGCAAGAAAGGCTTGTTCTAACTCTCAGTATGAGGAAGTGAATGATTTATTTCGAAATGTGCCCAATGATCCAGAAGAGATAAATGGACTATGTATTCTTGTATTGGAAAAGATGGAGACCTGGAGAGGCAGAAAATTGAGTTAAACCAATTGTCTACAAAGGGTTCTTGTACTTCTTATTCTCATGAAGTTCTTAACCATGCCCAGTGTGTGTCAAGGGAGCTTCCTAGTTGGAGTCAAGAGCCTATTCAAGAGCATATTCAAGACCCTGTTCAAGTGACTATTCATGAGACTAAACCTTCCTATAGTCCCCTTTCCTCACCAATCATCCCTCAAGTTCAAGTTGTCCAGGAAGACAAGCAGGTTCTAGACTTTGATGAGGTAATGGCCTAGTGGAAGGAACAAAATACAGACGTCTTTAAGAGTTTCTCTTTCCCTCTCCAAAACTCCCTAGATAATTCCTTTTCCCTCAAGATTCCTAAATTTGATCATGATCGACCTCCCATGCTTCATTTTTCCTCTCAAACAAATGAATTTTATCACCCTCCCGCCATCCCCCTTCCTCAGGTGGATCTTGTTCTTCGGAGTATTGAGAAAGAGGTTGCAGCTACAGGACAAGTTCTTGCAGAGTGTGTAGAGTATGCTTCAGGAGTGTTTGAGGAAGAATTTCCGATTGATACTTCACTTGAGGTTGTAATTGAGCATCCAATTATAGCAGAGTGTGGGAAGACTGATCTTGATGTAGAGGAACTTCAAGAGGCACTGATACAGATTGAAGTTATAAATGAGTTACAGGTATCTCCTATTGAGAAGGATTCAGATAATGTTACAACTGATTCAGTTCAAATAGATCAAAATAAGGAACAAAAAGATGATTGGCAGCTATACCTTGAATCTCTACAAGAGATTGAAGAGCTTTGTATGGATATGATGGCTATTGAAGAGCATGTTTATGATAAATTTGATCAAGAATCACCTATTCAAGGTCACAGTACAGATTGGGTTGCCTACTCAAAGCTCCTTGAAGCGCTGGATGAACTTGCAGCTGTCAATAAGAAGGATGTGGTCGCTCAAAAACCATGCATAGATGAGATAGCACTTGACACGGTGGTAGATGACAAGCAATCTGAAAAAGATCAAGAGGTACTTAATGAGTTTGTCTTTATTGCTGTTGATGACTCATTTGAGAAGATGCTAATACAGTTGGTGGACAAGGAAAATGCCTCATCAAAGGTTATGACTAATAAACATCCTACTTTGAAACTTGTACCATCTCCTGGAAGGAGTGAGTTCAAGAATTTCCCATTTGATCTAGGCAGATCATGCTTTACCATGGTTAGCTAGGTTCCTTATTTGTTTTGCTTTCCTCCAAGTGCTGTTCAAGCACAGTAGTTTGCTTCAGTTTTGTTGCAATAAGTGCTTGTTTGCACATTTGCTTTTTAGTTAGTTTTCTGCTTTCGTGTGTTTCCCTTATTTTGAAAAAGGAGGTTACTTCAGCCACGATCAAAGGAGATTTTCAGTAAGAAATCAGGGTCAACATTTGGGAATTCAAATAGCGTCTATATATGGTCTGAGTTCTCAAGCATAGCAGGCATGCTGAGCCAGCTGAGTCGCTAGAAATGTTGACAATTCTTCCATAGGACAGATTGTCTCTTGCCATTCGGAAAATTCACATCTCCATCCAAGGAAAGAAAGAATACATTGTTTTTTCTTTGGTAAGGGCCTTTGCTACAACAGGGATTCCTTCGGACTTTTGTCCGAAGGAATGGTTCATCAAAGTAGGCTTCTGCTAAGGACATAACTTCGGAGAAGTGATAAGGACATAAGTCCATAGGAAATAACAAAGGAAAGAGCCTAAGACAAAGGAAGTAATTCCTTTGGACTTTTTGTCCGAAGGAATAATTCGGAGAATCCAAAAGTCCGCCCAAAAAGCAAGGAAAAGCCAAGCAATAATTCCTTCGAACTTTTTGTCCGAAGGAATTCCTTCGGACAAAAGTCCAAACAAGAAATCCGAAGGGCATTCTCAGCAAAGGGTGTCTTTGAAAGGCAGAAGAGGGCAAAACAAGAAACCCGAAGGGCAAGGTACCCTTCAGAAGGGTCATTTTCAACAATCCCGAAGGGCACCTACCCTTCGAGAAGGTACACGTCAAATTCAGGATCCCTGCAAAAACCCGGGTGCCCTATAATTTTTCCGACAAAGGCGCAGATGAAGGGACAGAAGCCCTTGCGGAGGGCACTTGGTCGGTGCCTGGACCTTTGTGCAAAATCCGAAGGGCATTCTCAGCAGAGTTCAAAAAAGGTACAAGGATTAATTCCTTTGGACTTTTTGTCTGAAGGAATTCCTTCAGACAAAAAGTCCAAAGGAATTCAGAAAGGTACACGCCAAAGGCCCCAGCAAAGCCGACAGAGCAAAGTCCATTTGTTGACGCAGTGGATTGCACCCGGGGCAAGACGCCTAGCTCCCGCCCTTCCACACGCAACAATGGAAACTCCCCTCTCGCCTGTGGGACTGGCGAAGCTGGAGGGGAGAGTCTCTAGATAAGGGCTAGCTCCCTCTGATGTATCTTTTAGGCCCTGGTTTCTCCTACTGCTAACAAATAAAATGAAAAAGGGGGGGATGAAAAGGGAGAGAGAGATGCTGAAAACAGAACCTAAGCCTAAAAATGAAAAGGTGATACACCGGAAAATGTTGACCCACTCAGCCTGAACAACACTTTTCACCAGGAAGAAACGCCCATACACTTCATCTGAAGGGGGAAGCTCTTTTGCAACAGTGAGTCAGGGGTCCGTAGAGATACAAGGAGGAAGGAACTAGCAAAGGTGTTCTGAGACACACTTTGACAGCCTATTCACATGCGCCTATATTCTTTCTGTAGACACTTCTGGCAGACCTGCAGAAAGGAGACTTCACAATGCACTGGACATGCTGTAATCGATCTGTGAAAAGCATGAAAGACAATGACTTAACACAAAAGAAGAAAATAGACATATACTTTAAAGTGCAAGTTCAGATAGATGTAAAAATGGTAAGTCCTGATTCAAGGTAAAATCTGGCACCGCTCTGCCTTACAAGCCCGAGAGATTTTTGGGCAGAGTTTTGCCTTAAGGCTAAGAGAATGGATATTTTCTCAAATGAGAAGCTTTACAATATATATATAGAGAGGAAGAGAACTTGGCGATTTCTGGGAAAGACTTTGGCGCTCTTTTTGCAAGCTGGCCCATGTGCGCTCTAAGCCTTGGGAAGAGGGAGCCGTTTGATTGTCAGTTCCTGCTTTGACCTAGGCGTTCCACATTAATGTGAAAAACATAGCCGCGCCTCTTTTCAGCAAACATATTGCTCTCTTTCTGCAAATAGACTGCGGTTTGTCCCCTCGTAAATGCCAAATGGAGAAAGCAGGCCGCGCTGCTCACTGTTTGCACCGTTTGATGACCATCTAGCAATACTCGCCTCTCCTCGCCACTTGGACTGCTTTGTCTTTTCCTACACTTCGTCTTCCTCCTTGCCTTGTCTCTTCCTGGCTCCTTTAGCCCTCGGGGGCTATCTTCTAGCGGCTCGTTGCGTTCCTTGGGCTCTCGCTGCTTGCCTTGGCCATTTTCCGTCGATTCTAGTGAGTGACACGTGGTGCATTCCGCTGTGAAACGGGCAGGACACGTGGCAGCATCCGTTTGACTCATGGAAGCTTTAGGCACCCTTTGAAGGTCCTGCGAAGAGGACATGTGTCAGCTTCTGCTTTCTTTAGCAATTCGTCTGGGGCCCACCATAGTTCTCGTGGGACAAAAGAGAGAGACCATGGAGGCTGACACGTGTCGGCTTCTGCCGAGCCTTGCAAGGGCCACGTGGCATGTTCCGCTGCTCTTAAAAAAGCATGTCAAAGCCTTCCGCAATTGCCACTTGGCGCCTTCCGCACTCTGGATTTTTCGGTGTAAAATTTGACATTCACGGGCCTGTGACAGTTTGAAAACCAACGGCTAGTCTATCTTCTTAAAGTTGACGGCTTCCAGGACGTCACCGTCCTTGGCAAATTCCTTCGGGCTTTTCTTTCGGTCTTTTCCCCGCGGGCTTTTTTTGTAGGCTTTTTTCCTCTCGGGCTTTTTGCTCGCAGTTTCCCCGAATTCCTTCGGACAAAAGTCCGAAAGAATTCATGACTTTGCCTTAACAAAATTCCGAAAGATCTTAGCCGCTTCTTTGTGGCCTCTTTGAAGTGCTCCCTGCCCTCCACAAGGGCTCTTGAACCCGGAACTGCCCTCCGCAAGGGCACTTGTCCTTCGGGAGGCTTGAACCTTTGATTGAACCGCTCCTTTGAACCAACCGTTGAACCAATTCATTGAACCAGTTCAATGGTTCAAACGTTTGTTGGAGCGTTTGATGAACCAAGCCTGTTGAATCGTTTGGATTGAGCCGATGAACCGAACCATTTGATTGAACCTGCCGATGAACTTTGCATTGAACTGAGTGATTGAACCATCCGATTGAACCGAAGCATTGAACCAACACATTGAACCAAGCCGATGAACCGTTTGATTGAACCAAAGTGATGAACTTTGATTGAACTTGCCGATTGAACCAAGGCTTTGAACCGAAGCGATGAACCATTTGATTGAACCTGTCGATGAACTTAGCTTTGAACCAAAGCGATGAACTTTGCTGATTGAACCAAGGCTTTGAACCGAAGCGTTGAACCAAGGCGTTGAACCGGTTCAATGGTTCAACGGTTCAAAGGTGCTAACTCTTGGAAAGATTATGTCGTTGAACAACTCTTCCAACCTTAAGGAAAAGTGTCATTGAACCATTTTAGCTTTCTTTCCTTATGAATTTCCTCAGACAAGAGTCCAAAGAAGCTTTGTAAAACCTTGCACTCTCTGAACTGGTTCTTCGTCTGCCAAAAGACTACACCTGCAGAGTTCGTAGAAGCCCTTGTGAAGTCTGTAGAAAACCTGCAGAGTCCGTAGAAATGGAAAGACTCGTGCAAAAATCAAAAGTACTAGCTTAGAACAACATGAAAAAAGGGGGGGACCGATTTTTGGCCTGTTGGGCAAAAATGGTCAACACCATTCTCAAACAAAGAGCAAAGGCAAGACAAAGGATTAATTCCTTCGGACTTTTTGTCCGAAGGAGAAGGAATTCCTTCGGACAAAAAGTCCAAAGAAATTCGGATTTCTAAACCAAACAAAAACCCGACAAAATAAAGCCAACATAAAAGGGAGCAGAACAAAGGAAACCTTCGGAGAAAAGTCTGAAGGAATTCCTTCGGACTTTTTGTCCGAAGGATTAATTCGGAAAATAAAGCCCGAGGCAGAGAAGAAATAAAGGCCGAAGGAGAGGTAATAAGCCATAGGTTCGAAGGATTTCTTTCGAAGAAAATTGCAAATAGAAAATTCTGAAGGAAATATGAAGCCATAGGCAAAAACAAAAGTGCGCAGGAACAAATTCGGGATAATTGGCGAGGCTAAAACCGAGGAGATCCAAAGGCTAAGGAGATAGCCAAGAAATCCAAGGAAATATAGACTACTATAGACAAAATACATCCAAATATAGAATCCTGCCAAAAATAGACATGAACAGGCAGACCAGAATAGGATAAAATACATGCAAGCAAGGGCTATTTTCGATCGACCAGTCAAAGCTTCAGTTGACTGGTTGTTGAAGTCCTATTCATCTCCGGATCAACTCATGCATCTGAAGGTCCAACTCAGCTTCAACTGGAGTTCTAAATTCGAACGTCAAGTTGACTGTTCTAGATTTAGAGTTGACTAATTGTTAAACGCCACATCTACCACGAGTTTCCCATGCAAAGGAGAATGATCTCTTCGTCCAACTCAGGTTATCAAACGGTCATCTCAGCGTTTTAGACGATCATCTCAGTCGTTCCAGCAACTCACGTAGAGTTCTAAAATTGACATTGGCGTGGATTTCCATGCAAAGAGAGGTGGGCGGTTCAGAATAGAGACAAGTTCACTTCCTCAAGCGCAAGAAGCTTCATGCAAAAACAAAGAGAAAACATATTTTACTGAAAGGCCAAGTCAGCCTTGAGTTAATCTAAGTTAATCCTTCTCTTCAATTTTTCAACGCCAATCTTTGGCTTTTGTAATTCTCTATAAATTGGCTTTCAGCATTGATTAAAATCATCTATCTCTTGGCTAGACCAAACTCTGCCATTGGTGAGTTGTGTAACCTCTTCAATCAATAGAAAGGCTGTGCTTTCAGATTTCAAGTGTTGGCATAGTGTATATTCACTCAACAATTTGCATGTGGTAGATTTCTCTCCCTTCCCAAATTCTGATTCATACCTAGTTGCTAGCTTATGATTATGCAAGTCATGTTAAGTGTTCTTTATGTCTTTTGCTGAAGTTGTAAGTGGATTTTAGGTGGATGCAAAGTGGCTTGTATCAAACCTCTCTCCATTGTTTTCCCTCATGTTTTGGTCATTGGATCGAACCTTCTCACAAAATACTTATGCATAAGTGATTGATTGAAATCAAAGGTCTTCCTTTTCCCTTGTTTGTTCAATGTTCAAGGTTTCAAGTTGAGTGGATCAATCTTCTTGTGTATCACCTTTATTAGGTAGGATTTCCCCTTAAAGTTTCCTTCTCCCTTTTCCATAGTAGTCCGCAGCATAGAGTAGAGATTCTCATTGATACATCTTACAGGAAGCAGCCTTCTCTAGAGGTTCTTCTCACCATTGAGGCACCCACCCTCGTGAGAAGATCCCATTGTTTCAACCGGATAGAGGATTGGCCATTTCATGCACGTCTTCGATTTAGGGCGCATCTCCAGGTTGACAACAGTTTTTGGCACACTCGGTGGGACCTATTTTAGCTGGTCTTAATGAAATTGCAGTTGTAGCAGTGTTCTTCAAGAAATATTTGGTGATTCCAAGCTCAAGCAATTGCTTCTAACAGTTCAGGGACAGCTTCCATGCAAGTCTATTTTTATTGCATTATCGTGAATGAATTTTTGATGGCTGTGTATGAAGAGAATTTCTATGCTATATTTCCTTATCACCCAATGATGGATCATACCAGTCTGGTCATGATACCTATGAGCCTTTTTATGAGCCTAATCAGCCTTATCAAGAGTATTATCAAAGCTACGTTGAGCCTTATCAAGTTTCTCATAATCAGTGTTATCAAGAGCATGCATCTTACCTTCCTGGTAAGCCATATCAGTCTTAGGACCGGATTTCATCTTTCCCATATGGCAATGATATTGCATATGAGCAGTCTTGCCTTCAAGAAAAAATGAATGAAATAGAGTTCAGAATACTGGGATATGCATGAAAGGTTTGTTCTAACTCTCAGTATGAGGAAGAGAATGATTTATTTCGAAATGTGCCCAATGATCCAGAAGAGATAAATGGACTATGTATTCTTGTATTGGAAAAGATGGAGACTTGAGAGAGGCAGAAAATTGAGTTAAACCAATTGTCTACAAAGGGTTCTTGTGCTTCTTATTCTCATGAAGTTCTTAACCATGCCCAGTGTGTGTCAAGGGAGCTTCCTAGTTGGAATCATGAGCCTATTCAAGAGCATATTCAAGAACCTGTTCAAGTGACTATTCATGAGACTAAACCTTCCTATAGTCCCCTTTCTTCACCAATCATCCCTCAAGTTAAAGTTGTCCAGGAAGACAAGAAAGTTCCAGACTTTGATGAGGTAATGGCCAAGTGGAAGGAACAAAATACAGGGGTTTTTAAGAGTTTCTCTTTCCCTCTCCAAAACTCCCTAGATAATTTCTTTTCCTTCAAGATTCCTAAATCTGATCATAATCGACCTCCCATGCTTCATTTTCCCTCTCAAACAAATGAATTTTATCACCCTCCCGCCATCCCCTTCCTCAGGTGGATCCTGTTCTTCGGAGTATTGAGAAAGAGGTTGCAACTACAGGACAAGTTCTTGCAGAGTGTGTAGAGAATGCTTCAGGAGTGTTTGAGGAAGAATTTCCGATTGATACTTCACTTGAGGTTGTAATTGAGCATCCAATTATTACAGAGTGTGGGAAGACTGATCTTGATGTAGAGGAACTTCAAGAGGCACTGATACAGATTGAAGTTATAAATGAGTTACAGGTATCTCCTATTGAGAAGGATCCAGATAATGTTACAACTGATTCAGTTCAAATAGATCAAAATGAGGAAAAAAATGATTGGCAGCTGTACCTTGAATTTCTACAAGAGATTGAAGAGCTTTGTATGGATATGATGGCTATTGAAGAGCATGTTTATGATAAATTTGATCAAGAATCACCTATTCAAGGTCACAGTACAGATTGGGTTGCCTACTCAAAGCTCCTTGAAGCGCTGGATGAACTTGCAGCTGTCAATAAGAAGGATGTGGTCGCTCAAAAACCATGCATAGATGAGATAGCACTTGACAAGGTGGTAGATGACAAGCAATCTGAAAAAGATCAAGAGGTACTTAATGAGTTTGTCTTTATTGCTGTTGACGACTCATTTGAGAAGATGCTAATACAGTTGGTGGACAAAGAAAATGCCTCATCAAAGGTTATGACTAATAAACATCCTACTTTGAAACTTGTACCATCTCCTGGAAGGAGTGAGTTCAAGAATTTCCCATTTGATCCAGGCGGATCATGCTTTACCATGGCTAGCTAGGTTCCTTATTTGTTTTGCTTTCCTCCAAGTGCTGTTCAAGCACAGTAGTTTGCTTCAGTTTTGTTCCAATAAGTGCTTGTTTGCACATTTGCTTCTTAGTTTTCTACTTTCGTGTGTTTCCCTTATTTTGAAAAAGGAGGTTACTTCAGCCACGATCAAAGGAGATTTTCAGTAAGAAATCAGGGTCAACATTTGGGAATTCAAATAGCGTCTATATATGGTCTGAGTTCTCAAGCATAGCAGGCATGCTGAGCCAGCTGAGTCGCTAGAAATGTTGACAATTCTTCCATAGGACAGATTGTCTCTTGCCATTCGGAAAATTCACATCTCCATCCAAGGAAAGAAAGAATACATTGTTTTTTCTTTGGTAAGGGCCTTTGCTACAACAGGGATTCCTTCGGACTTTTGTCCGAAGGAATGGTTCATCAAAGTAGGCTTCTGCTAAGGACATAACTTCGGAGAAGTGATAAGGACATAAGTCCATAGGAAATAACAAAGGAAAGAGCCTAAGACAAAGGAAGTAATTCCTTTGGACTTTTTGTCCGAAGGAATAATTCGGAGAATCCAAAAGTCCGCCCAAAAAGCAAGGAAAAGCCAAGCAATAATTCCTTCGAACTTTTTGTCCGAAGGAATTCCTTCGGACAAAAGTCCAAACAAGAAATCCGAAGGGCATTCTCAGCAAAGGGTGTCTTTGAAAGGCAGAAGAGGGCAAAACAAGAAACCCGAAGGGCAAGGTACCCTTCAGAAGGGTCATTTTCAACAATCCCGAAGGGCACCTACCCTTTGGGAAGGTACAAGGATTAATTCCTTTGGACTTTTTGTCTGAAGGAATTCCTTCAGACAAAAAGTCCAAAGGAATTCAGAAAGGTACACGCCAAAGGCCCCAGCAAAGCCGACAGAGCAAAGTCCATTCTCAAACAAAGAGCAAAGGCAAGACAAAGGAATAATTCCTTCAGATTTTTTATCTGAAGGAATTCCTTCGGACAAAAAGTCCAAAGAAATTCGGATTTCTGAACCAAACAAAAGCCCGACAAAATAAAGCCAACATAAAAGGGAACAAAACAAAGGAAACCTTTGGATAAAAGTCCGAAGGATTAATTTGCAAAATAAAGCCCGAGGCAGAGAAGAAATAACGGTTGAAGGAGAGGTAATAAGCCATGGGTCCGGAGGATTCCTTTCGAAGGAAATTGCAAACAGAAAATTCCGAAGGAAATATGAAGCCATAGGGCAAAACAAAAGTGCGCAATAACAAATTCGGGATAATTGGCGAGGATAACGCCAAGGAGATCCAAAGGCTAAGGAGATAGCCAAGAAATCCAAGGAAATATAGACTAATATAGACAAAATACATCCAAATATAGAATCCTGTCAAAAATAGACATGAACAGGCAGACCGAAATAAGATAAAATACATGCAGGCAAGGGCTATTTTCGATCGACCGGTCAAAGCTTCAGTTGACTGGTTGTTGAAGTCCTATTCATCTCCGGATCAACTCATGCATCCGAAGGTCCAACTCAGCTTCAACCGGAGTTCTAAATTCGAACGTCGAGTTGACTGTTCTAGATTTAGAGTTGACTAATTGTTAAACGCCACATCTACCGCGAGTTTTCCATGCAAAGGAGAATGATCTCTTCGTCCAACTCAGGTTATCAAACGGTCAACTCAGCCTTTTAGATGATCATCTCAGTCGTTCCAGCAACTCACATAGAGTTCTAAAATTGACATTGGCGTGGATTTCCATGCAAAGAGAGGTGGGCGGTTCAGAACAGAGACAAGTTCACTTCCTCAAGCACAAGAAGCTTCATGCAAGAACAAAGAGAAAACATATTTTACTGAAAGGCCAAGTCAGCCTTGAGTTAATCTAAGTTAATCATTCTCTTCAATTTTTCAACGCCAATCTTTGGCTTTTGTAATTCTCTATCAAGTGGCTTTTAGCGTTGATTAAAATCATCCATCTCTTGGCTAGACCAGACTCTGCCATTGGTGAGTTGTGTAACCTCTTCAATCAATAGAAAGACTGTACTTTCAGATTTCAAGTGTTGGCATAGTGTATATTCATTTAGCAATTTGCATATGTGGTAGATTTCTCTCCCTTCCCAAATTTTAATTCGTACCTAGTTGCTAGCTTATGATTATGCAGGGCATGTTAAGTGTTCTTTGTCTTTTGCTGAAGCTGTAAGTGGATTTTAGGTGGATGCAAAGTGTCTTGTATCAAACCTCTCTCCATTGTTTTCCCTCATGTTTTGGTCATTGGATCGAACCTTCTCACGAAATACTTATGCATAAGTGATTGATTGAAATCAAAGGTCTTCTTTTTCCTTTGTTTGTTCAGTGTTCAAGGTTTCAAGTTGAGTGGATCAATCTTCTGGTGTATCACTTTTATTAGGTAGGATTTCCCCTTAAAGTTTCCTTCTCCCTTTTCCATGGTAGTCTGCAGCATAGAGTAGAGATCTTCATTGATACATCTTACAGGGAGCAGCGTTCTCTGGAGGTTCTTCTCACCATTGAGGCACCCACCCTCGTGAGAAGATCCTATTGTTTCAACCGGATAGAAGATTGGCCATTTCATGCATGTCTTCGATTCAGGGTGCAGCTCTAGGTTGACAATAGTTTTTGGCATGCTCAGTGGGACCTATTTTAGCCGGTTTTAATGAAATTGCAGTTGTAGCAGTGTTCTTCAAGAAGTATTTGGTGATTCCAAGCTCAAGCAATTGCTTTTAACAGTTCAGGAATAGCTTCCATGCAAGTCTATTTTTATTGCATTATCGTGAATGAATTTTTAATGGCTGTGTATGAAGAGAATTTCTATGCTATATTTTCTTATCAGCCCAATGATGGATCATACCAGCCTGGGCATGATACCTATGAGCCTTTTTATGAGCCTAATCAGCCTTATCAAGAGTATTATCAAAGCTATGTTGAGCCTTATCAAGTTTCTCATAATTAGCGTTATCAAGAGCATGCATTTTACCTTCCTGGTAAGCCATATCAGTCTCAGGACCGGATTTCATCTTTCCCATATGGCTATGATATTGCATATGAGCATTCTTGCCTTCAACAAAAAATGAATGAAATAGAGTTCAAAATACTAGCATATGCAAGAAAGGTTTGTTCTAACTCTAAGTATGAGGAAGTGAATGATCTATTTTGAAATGTGCCCAATGATCCAGAAGAGATAAATGGACTATGTATTCTTGTATTGGAAAAGATGGAGACTTGGGAGAGGCAGAAAATTGAGTTAAACCAATTGTCTACAAAGGGTTCATGTGCTTCTTATTCTCATGAAGTTCTTAACCATGTCCAGTGTGTGTCAAGGGAGCTTCCTAGTTGGAGTCAAGAGCCTATTCAAGAGCATATTCAAGAGCCTGTTCAAGTGACTATTCATGAGACTAAACCTTCCTATAGTCGCCTTTCCTCACCAATCATCCCTCAAGCTCAAGTTGTCCAGGAAAACAAGCAGGTTCCAGACTTTGATGAGGTAATGGCCAAGTGGAAGGAACAAAATACAGACGTCTTTAAGAGTTTCTCTTTCCCTCCTCTTCAAAACTCCCTAGATAATTCCTTTTCCCTCAAGCAAAATTTGATCATGATCGACCTCCCATGCTTCATTTTCCCTCTCAAACAAATGAACTTTATCGCCCTCCTGCCATCCCCCTTCCTCAAGAGGATCCTATTCTTTGGAGTATTGAGAAAGAGGTTGCAGCTAGAGGACAAGTTCTTGCAGAGTATGTAGAGAATGCTTCAGGGGTGTTTGAGGAAGAATTTCCGATTGATACTTCACTTGAGGTTGTAATTGAGCATCCAATTATAGCTGAGGGTGGGAAGACTGATCTTGATGTAGAGGAACTTTAAGAGGTGTTGATACAGATTGAAGTTATAAATGAGTTATAGGTATCTCCTATTGAGAAGGATCCAGATAGCATTACAACTGATTCAGTTCAAGTAGATCAAAATGAGGAACATAAAGATGATTGGCAGCTGTACCTTGAATCTCTACAAGATATTGAAGAGCTTTGTATGGATATGATGGCTATTGAAGAGCATGTTTATGAGAAATTTGATCAAGAATCACCTATTCAAGGTCACAGTACAGATTGGGTTGCCTACTCAAAGCTCGTTGAAGCGCTGGACGACCTTGCAACAGTCAATAAGAAGGATGTGGTCACTCAAAAATCATGCATAGATGAGATATCACTTGACAAGGTTTTATATGACAAGCAATCTGAAAAAGATCAAGAGGTACTTAATGAGTTTGTCTTTGTTGTTGTTGACGACTCATTTGAGAAGATGCTAATACAATTGGTGGACAAGGAAAATGCCTCATCAAAGGTTATGACTAATAAACATCCTGCTTTGAAACTTGTACCATCTCTTGGAAGGAGTGAGTTCAAGAATTTCCCATTTGATCCAGGAGGATCATGCTTTACCATGGCTAGCTAGGTTCCTTATTTGTTTTGCTTTCCTCCAAGTGTTGTTCAAGCACAATAGTTTGCTTCAGTTTTGTTCCAATAAGTGCTTGTTTGCACATTTGCTTCTGAGTTGGTTTTCTGCTTTCGTGTGTTTCCCTTATTTTGAAAAAGGAGGTTACTTCAGCTACGATCAGAGGAGATTTTCAGTCAGAAATCAAGTTCAGCATTTGGGTATTCAAATAGCATCTATATATGGTTTGAGTTCTCAAGCATAGCAGTCATGCTGAGCTAGCTGAGTCGCCAGAAATGTTGACAATTCTTCTACAGGACAGATTGTCTCTTGCCATTCGAAAAATTCACATCTCCATCAAAGGAAAGAATACATTGTTTTTTCTTTGGTAAGGGCCTTTGCTACAACAGGAATTCCTTCGAACTTTTGTCCGAAGGAATGGTTCATCAAAGAAGGCTTTTGCTAAGGACATAACTTCGGAGAAGTGCTAAGGACATAAGTCTGCAGGAAATAACAAAGGAAAGAGCCTAAGACAAAGGAAGTAATTCCTTCGGACTTTTTGTCCGAAGGAATACTTCGGAGAATCCAAAAATCTGCCCAAAAAGCAAGGAAAAGCCAAGCAATAATTCCTTCGAACTATTTGTCCGAAGGAATTCCTTCGGACAAAAGTCCAAAGAAGAAATCCGAAGGGCATTCTCAGCAAAGGGTGTCTTTGGAAGGCAGAAGAGGGCAAAACAAGAAACCCGAAGGACAAGGTACCCTTCGGTAGGGCCATTTTCAACAATCCTGAAGGGCACCTACCCTTCGGGAAGGTACACGTCAAATTCGGGACCCCTGCAAAAACTCGAGTGCCCTACAATTTTTCCAACAAAGGCGCAGATAAGGGACTGAAGCCCTTGCGGAGGGCACTTGGTCGGTGCCTGGACCTTTGTGCAAAATCCAGAGGGCATTCTCAGCAGAGTTGAAAAAAGGTACAAGGATTAATTCCTTCGGACTTTTTGTCTGAAGGAATTCCTTCAGACAAAAAGTCCGAAGGAATTCGGAAAGGTACACGCCAAAGGCCCCAGCAAAGCCGACAGAGCAAAGTCCATTCTCAAACAAAGAACAAAGGCAAGACAAAGGATTAATTCCTTCGGACTTTCTGAACCAAACAAAAACCAGACAGAATAAAGCCAACATAAAAGGGAGCAGAACAAAGGAAACCTTTGAACAAAAGTCCGAAGGAATTCCTTTGGACTTTTTGTCTGAAGGATTAATTCGGAAAATAAAGCCCGAGGCAGAGAAGAAATAAAGGCCGAAGGAGAGGTAATAAGCCATAAGTCCAAAGGATTCCTTCCAAAGGAAATTGCAAATAGAAAATTCGGAAGGAAATATGAAGCCATAGGCCAAAACAAAATTGCGTAGGAACAAATTCGGGATAATTGGCGAGGATAAAGCCGAGGAGATCCAAAGGCTAAGGAGATAGCCAAGAAATCCAAGGAAATATAGACTACTATAGACAAAATACATCCAAATATAGAATCCTGCCAAAAATAGACATGAACAGGCAGACCAGAATAGGATAAAATGCATGCAAGCAAGGGCTATTTTCGATCAATCGGTGAAAGCTTCAGTTGACTAGTTGTTGAAGTCCTGCTCATTTTCGGATCAATTCATGCATCCAAAGGTCCAACTTAGCTTCAACCGGAGTTCCAAATTCAAACGTCGAGTTGACTATTCTAGATTTAGAGTTGACTAATTGTTAAACACCACATCTACTAGGAGTTTCCCATGCAAAAGAGAATGATCTCTTCGTCCAACTCAGCTTATCAAACGACCAACTCAGCCTTTCAAATGTTCCAACTCCGCATCAAGCAGCTCATGTAGAGTTATAAAAATGACATTGGCGTGGATCTCCATGCAAATAGAGGTGGGCAGTTCAGAACAAAGACAAGTTCACTTCCTCAAGTGCAAGAAGCTTCATGCAAAGACAGAGAAAACACATTTTATTGAAAGGCCAAGTCAGCCTTGAGTCAATCTAAGTTAATCCTTCTCTTCAATTTTTCAATGCCAATCTTTGGCTTTTGTAATTCTCAATAAATTGGCTTTCAGCCTTGATTAAAATCATTCCTCTCTTGGCTAGACCAGACTCTGCCATTGGTGAGTTGTGTAACCTCTTCAATCAATAGAAGGATTGTACTTTCAGATTTCAAGTGTTGGCATAGTGTATATTCATTTAGCAATTTGCATATGTGGTAGATTTCTCTCCCTTCCCAAATTTTGATTCGTACCTAGTTGCTAGCTTATCATTATGTAGGGCATGTTAAGTGTTCTTTATGTCTTTTGCTGAAGCTGTAAGTGGATTTTAAGTGGTTGCAAAGTGTCTTGTATCAGACCTCTCTCCATCGTTTTCCCTCATGTTTTGGTCATTGGATTGAACCTTCACACGAAATACTTATGCATAAGTGATTGATTGAAATCAAAGGTCTTCCTTTTCCCTTGTTTGTTTAGTGTTCAAGGTTTCAAGTTGAGTGGATCAATCTTCCGGTGTACCACCTTTGTTAGGTAGGATTTCCCCTTAAAGTTTCCTTCTCCCTTTTCCATGGTAGTCCGCAGCATAGAGTACAGATCCTCATTGATACATTTTACAGGAACTAGCCTTCTCTAGAGGTTCTTCTCACCATTGAGGCACCCACCTTTGTGAGAAGATCCCATTGTTTCAACCGGATAGAGGATTGGCCATTTCATGCACGTCTTCGATTCAAGGCGCAGCGCCAGGTTGACAACAGTAACTTTGATTTTGTAATTGTTGTGTCCATGCCAATGTATATGTATTCAAGTGTGTATAATTTTGTACTTCGAGTCTTTGTGAAGTGAGTGCATATGCATGTCATATGCCCCCAAAATATTTATTGACATGCTAATATCTGTCATGTACTTGATTTGTGAATCACTTTAAATATTTGAAAACTTGTATTTTGTTATTAAATCTGATTTTGCATTTGAAAATTTGAAAACTTGTACTTTGTATTTATGAAATTTGAATTCTATATCTTTGACCCTGTATTATGTATTTTTGAATTTGTATTTTGTCCCAAATCTATTCATGGAGGTATCAATCTCTTAAGACAATGCCACTGTGATGCCCTCATTTTGAGATGAGGGATGTAGCCTGCAAGTCACTTATATCAAAAGAAGAGTTAACTATATCAATGTGATAAAGATACGATCATATAGTATAATGCCATTATATTTGAGAGTATGTCATCATAGAATTGCAATTGCCATTGAAGCATGTATGTAACACATTGAATTTGAGGCACATAAGCGTCATGTCTAGATAAATATGTCATAGAGGCATGCAGTAAAATAAGTATCTTTGAAGTAGACAATGTCTTAGGAATGCGTGATATGAATCATGGCACCACTAATCAAGCTCAACAAACACAAACACAACACACAATAATGTCACACAATGTCATACAATAAGGTGAAAGAGCCGCATACAAGGGACATGTTTACATGTTGCATAAACAAAGATTGCACACATAGAAGGCTTTGGCTACAAGCAATGGACATGTTCAAATGTTGCACATACCACACAATGTTCTCATAAAGAGGCTCAAACAATTTGCACACAAAGGCCAACAGCCACACACAATAAACAAACAATGTTAAGCCTATCATGCGAGAAAGAAAACAACATTGAAGGATTATATAACAAGTGAAACTAGTATATTCCATATGTATCAATGTCATATTGTTAGCAAAGTAGCATAATGTAAAACAGGAGTGGTTTAACAAGACACTTGTAAGATATGGAACTTAACATTGCATTTGATGTCATAGATAGATATAACCTATTAAAGTGTAACCTATAGATTTAGATGCCTCCAACATAGGCATGGTCACTGGGTGGAAGGGATGTCCAGCATCTAAGAATGCATGTGATATATGTCTTGCATCACACTCAAATACCTCATAAAATACATGTATGTATAGAAAAGAATATGCTATCTACCAACATATATAATAAATAACATATGAAAAGAAAAATCTTAGCATCTCATGTCATGCTTAGGTCATAATTTTGTTTTTTTGGAAAATATTTTGAACATTTTTGTATTTTTGCTACATTTGATTTTATCAGATATTTTGTTTTTTTTGAAATGGGTTTTCGCTTAGCCAATTACTTGATCTATAGGCCGTTCCCATTGAGATCCTGCATAACATATATAAGCACCATCCGAATTATGTGTTAATCCACCAATTTGAATGGGATGCCTTTGCGTAGATCTTGGGTTGTTAGGATTGTCATACCAATCTTTTGCGTAATTTGAATTAGGCTCATAATCAACTTCATGATCTTGTAAATTCACAATGTTGCCACGATAATCGTTTGTATTTGTATATGTAAATCCAACTATACCATAGTGTGCTGGTGATTGCTTGAATGTCTTTTGCGCTTCAGAATGTGTCATATCATGTGCTTCTACTGTGGTTGTGTTATCTGTTTGTGTTGGAAGAAAATATGAAAAGACATTTTCTTTTATTTGCTCTTGCATGGACTCATCTTTGTGTTAGATTGTGACTATTGCAGCTTCATGCTCAAATGTGACAGAGTTATGATCTTTGTGCAAAGGTGCCCCCATGGCTTTCATCTATGATTTACCCAATTTTGGCTTGTGTTGATCTATTGTAGGGTCAATGTTAAACGTAACGGAACATATTTTTGGGCCCAACATGATAGGCAACTCAATGGATCGCATGCAACATGTTGGTCTGGTAAACTTGCCCAAATGTTGCTTATTGTACCCTAAATATTGAAGAAGTGTCATGCTACATATATTAGCCTCATGAAGGGAAGCAAACTTCAACCTTGATACATTGCTTGCCATCAATGTGAAGATTAAGAATCAAAGGTTCTAGATATGATGAAAGCTTTGTTAGTTGCCTCTCTTTGAATCCACATTAGTTGTATTTGATTTGTCTTGATATTGTGTGTCCTTTATAAGAAATCCTTTCTTGAGAAAGATATACTTGCTTAGTTGGAATTTACTTTTCTTTATCTGATTGCAACTATTCCTTTTAGATTTATTTTTAGTAGAAACATGTCCTTTTCACATTGTGCTATTTTTAGCTAGTTGCTTGTTCAACTTGCTTCTGTTGTTCACCTTGTATTTGGTTTTGAAGAGATATGCTATGTGCAATCTTGTTGTCAAGCGATGCAACCCTTAGACATAAAGCTTGAATTTGCTCTTGCTGTTTTTGCAAGTTAATACTGCAACATGTATTGATGGTTTCTTTATGTTGTTTATCTTGGGAGATAGCTTTTCCCTTGTTCTTTGAAGGTTGTGCTTTCATAGAAATTTGTGATTGATTGAGGCATCTTCGTGATAGGTTTCCACTCCTGCAGGTGTGAATAAAGTATGTGATATGTATTCTTCGGGATCAATAGGATTGAAATTGAGTTGATGTAACTTGTCATTTGTTGGATTTTGCATATTATCGTCATGACTATGGTATCAATCTGTAATTATACAATTAGGAACTTCAGAATTTGCTGAAAGAGGGAGATCTATTACTGTATCTTTTGTTGTGTGGTAATTGGTAATACTTTGTGTGTCTTCTTGAATGCTTATGATTGGTGCTTTAGCATGCTTTGTACTTGACTCACCTACCTCATATGTATGTATTCGATCAAGTGCGATAGGTTGTGCTAGTAGTATAATAGGATAATCGACAAGTTTTAATTGAGTCATTTTGCAATATTGGAAAGGTGACTTATTTGTTGGAAGAGTTTATTCATATCCATCACCTGATAAATTTGATACATTTATGGAAGTGTAGAAGGTACAAATTCCATGACAATGAATCTCAGGGTCTACCTCAAAAGTAAGTTGTAATGTAATTAGTTTGGAATTACTAGAAAAATAGTGGGTAGTATTTTGGGGGCATACTAGTAAATCAAATGTAATAGTTCTGAGTGTTTGATGATGGGTGTTATCAAAGCCCCTAATATTATATTATGACTTTTTAATGTTTTCATATCAATACCCAATTTTTGTAAGATCATAGAGATAAAAACATTCACTTTAAATCCTTGTACACCAAAATTCACTTGATTCCCTTCTCATGTATTTGACCCTAAATAAATAGTGGAAGATCTATTTCTCTAATGTGTTTAGGAGGTAATTATTTATTATTGAATGTGATGATTTGGTTGACATCCTTGAGTGTGTTCATTATAAAAGTAAATAATGTTGGTTGTGTATCACCAATTAGAATTATATTGCCCAAAGTATCATACAAGATATCCTTGTAAAGTATTGATCTTTTTAAAATATCCAAAATATAAATCTTAGTAGGGGTATTTCTATTTGATCAAGGATATATTAACCCTTATATTAATTTACGTGCCTTATAAGTGGTGGTGGGGGATATGGGGAAACATGTTGACCAAATTAATTTTTCCTCAATGAATTAGGTATATACCCTCTTTGGGTGTTGACAGAATGGACATTGGAGTCTAATATGAGCCTTGGGAAAATAATATATAAAAAAGGATTGAGATAACCTTGAGGTATAGGAGTAGGTAGAACAAATTTATTCATGCATTCCATTTATATTCTATTATAAATAGGTAATACATTGAATTGGATATTTCAACCATATTAATTTGGGAAGACTTGATATTGTACATTCATTTTTTAGCCTTATTATGATTTTTATATCTGATCAATACATAAGAAATGAATAATAGATTGGAAAGTAAAACAACATGTAATACTAAACTTTAAAATATGTGAACTAGATGCACTACTTATTATTAGATTTTAACTTTGGGAAATTTACAATGAGGCAGGAGGGTGTAACTAGTCAAACATGTGTTTTCATTTTAGGCTCTCAGATATATTAATCCTAATCATAAATAGTGAATACATCCATGAAGGCACTAACTATGGATGATTCCACCATTATCTTGATATAGGATACATTAAGAGTAATTTCATTAGGTTAACAACTTGCCGGTGTACTACAATAATAAATTGTAGAAGGGTTCCTATGGCCAAAAATAAAATCCTAGGCATTTATGACATATAGTGAGGTACATGGAAACTAAAATATGTGAATAGTGATGTCTAATGGCTTGAGATTAGGGAAATACCCATCACAAGATGATGTAGGTAAAATTTACAACCACTTTTCCTATAATGAAAACTTATATGAATTTTAATACTATCAGAACACAATTAATAGGAAAATAAAGAAAAAATAAAGTCAAAATTGTAAAAAATGAATATAAAAAAGTAATGTCTTAAAAACTTCATGTTAGGTTCACCAATATGATTTACCCTATTTTAGATATAACACAATAAATGACTTACTTGTATTTATACTTATATATGTGTAAAACTAAAAATATTAGAATGCTAAAGATAGACAATATTCAAATATTTTGATTTTGACAAATTTCTAAATATGGAAAGTTGCTATTTTGGGAAAACACTAAGGAGAAAAATTATTAGATTGCATAATGATCTATATTGACTTTTTTGACTATTTAACTATGCAAATTAGAAAAAGAGGTGAATGTGTATGCTTAGTATCAGGCACAAAATCTAGATATGTCATTTGTATGGGAATGATGGTGATGTACACTCCAGTCTATTGAATGTGGACTTGTCTCAATTGACTATGACAAATGGTAGATAGGAAAAGAGAGAGAAAGTAAAATTTTGGAAGTGACAAATCATAGGCAAAATAGAAGATAAATCTATACATGAGTATAAAATATGGATAATGACACAATGTGCTTGAGTTTGTTGATTGATGACTTGTACCAGTTGATTATATGTAGAAACTGATTTTTTCACCTATTACACTTGTGAATGTTGAATAATTTTATATATCTCTATTTTTATTCTCTTGTATTTGAAACCATTAGGGAACTTGATAAATTTAAAATTTGAAAAAAATAGGGGAGTGTAATGGGATGAGTTTACCTCAATCAACCCCTTGATGATTAACCATTTCCTATGTATGTAATACTCCAAGGAGGAAAATCAAGCCCACATATTTCTCCCACTGAAAATGAATGTGAACTTTACTCATTTAACTATGTATGCAACTAGAAGATGGCTTTGATACTTGACAATGATAGCTCTTGACTTGCTTTAGAGGGCTTTTGACTGCTTCTTATGAATATCGCAGAATTTGGAAAAATTTGCTCAATGTGTAGAAGTGTAAATGCTTGTACCAAGTGATTATCAAGTCCCTCGGTGAATGACTCTTGATGTGTATTTCTAGGCGAATCTTTTGACAATTTCCTTTAGCCAAATTTATGAAACGTGCAGGAAGACCCAAAAGGATAACTTGGATTTTGGAAAGTAGTAGTTATTTTGCGTAGGATGCGGCTGGCCAAAGTGGATAGTGGCACATTGTGCCCCTGTCTGCCTATGGTGGACCTGTCTACAGAGGTTAAGGACCGGAGTTCAGAGTTGGAGGACATGAGTTCAGAGTTGGAGATTGTTTGATGTTTTTAGACAACTTGAGCATTTGGCATGGAAAAGTTGTGTAATGATAATGGCAAAGAAAGGGTCAACCCTGCATGTAGATGGATGGCTTAGAGGAACGGTGATTAGGAATCATGTAATTGGGTGAAAGTCATGTGGTTAAGAATGACTCAAGAATTAGCATTGTCAAGTATCTATGACCAAATTTATGTGTCTACAATAAGTGCCACTCAAGCTAAACGTTTGATTAATGTTAGTGGGATGTTTGCTTCACTTCTTTTGAGATATCAACAAGATACTGAAATCACTGATACAAGACTTTTCATAGCATGTCTACTAAAAAAGAACATAGATAAATGGAAGAGTTGTTGCTACAATTTAAGGAATTTTTATAAAATCCCACAGATATGCCATTGGAAAGGGCTATGGGACATGAAATATAGTTGTTATAGGATTGTCCTCTTCCCAACATTGGTCTTTATCGACAATCAATAATGGAAGCGAATGAGGTAAGAAAACAATTGCAGTTTTTGTTAGATCAAGGTGTAATCCATCCTTGCACTTTTCCATGTGGTGCTTGTTGACAATTCTTCGACAGGACAGATTGCATCTTGCCCTTCGGCAAATTCACATCTCCATCCAAGGAAAGAAATAATACATTGGGAAAGAATACATTGTAATGGTTCATCAAAGAAGGCAGAATGTCTCATAGCTTCGGAGAAGTGCTAAGGACATAAGTCGCAGGAAATTACAAGTTTCAATTCCTTCGGACTTTTTGTCCGAAGGAATACTTCGGAGAGTCCAAGAGAAAAGTCCACCCAAAAAGCAAGGAAAAGCCAAGGAATAATTCCTTCGGACTTTTTGTTCGAAGGAATTCCTTCGGACAAAGGTCCGAAGAAATCCGAAGGAATAAGTCCGTGGAATTGGGGAAGGTACACGTCAAATCCGGGTGCCTTACAAAAAGCCCGAGTACCCTACAATTTTTTCGAAAAGGGCACGGATGCAGGACAGAAACCCTTGCGGAGGGCACTTGGTCGGCGACAGGACCACTGCGACTTTCCTGAAGGGCATTTTGAAGGGTAAAGGTAAAGACAAAAGATAAAGGAATAATTCTTTTGGGCTTTTTGTCCAAAGGAATTCCTTCAGACAAAAAGTCTGAAGAAATTCGGAAAGGAGCTGCCAAAAGAGAAAACCCGACAAAACAAAAGCCCGAGCAAAAGAAAAGAAAAGGAGTATATCCTTCAGAAAAAAGTCCAAAGAAATTCCCTCGGACAAAACCTTCGGACTTTTCGTCCAAAGGAATACTTCGGAGGATAAAGCCGAGGAGAAAACATAGAAATCCCGAAGGAAATTGGAAATAGAGAATTCCGAAGGGAATATGAAGCCATAGGGCAAAACAAAAGTCCGCAGGAACAAATTCGGGATAATTGGCGAGGATAAAGCTGAGGAGAACCAAAGGCTAAGGAAATAGCCAAGAAATCCAAGGAAAGATAGACTACTATAGATAATACAGAATCCCGCCAAAAATAGACATCAACAAGGAGACCAAAATAGGATAAAATACATGCAAGCAAGGGTTATTTTTGATCGACCGGTCAAAACTTCAGTTGACTGGTTGTTGAAGTCCTGCTCATCTTCGGATCAACTCATGCATCCGAAGGTCCAACTCAGCTTCAACCAGAGTTCCAAATTCAAATGTCGAGTTGACTATTCTAGATTTAGAGTTGACTAATTGTTAAATGCCACATCTACCAGGAGTTTCCCATGCAAAGGAGAATGATCTCTTCATCCAACTCAGCTTATCAAACGGCCAACTTTTGGTAGATTTCTCTCCCTTACCAAATTCTGATTCGTACTTAGTTGCTAGCTTATCGTATTATACAGGTCATGTTAAGTGTTCTTTATGTCTTTTGCTGAAGTTGTAAGTGGATGTTAGGTGGCTGCAAAGTGTCTTGTATCAGATCTCTCTCCATCGTTTTCCCTCATGTTTTGGTCATTGGATCGAACCTTCTCACGAAATACTTATGCATAAGTGATTGATTGAAATCAAAGGTCTTCCTTTTCCCTTGTTTGTTCAGTGTTCAAGGTTTCAAGTTGAGTGGATCAATTTTCTGGTGTATCACGTTTATTAGGTAGGATTTCCCCTTAAAGTTTCCTTCTCCCTTTTCAATGGTAGTCCGCAGCATAGAGTAGAGATCCTCATTGATACATCTTACAGGAACTAGCGTTTTCTGGAGGTTCTTCTCACCATTGAGGCACCCACCCTCGTGAGAAGATCCCATTGTTTCAACCGGATAGAGGACTGGCCATTTCATGCACGTCTTCGATTCAGGGCGCAGCTCCAGGTTGACAACAGTGCTTCTATTGTAATTGTACCTAAGAAAAATGTTTCATGGATAATGTGTGTAGATTATAGAGTTTTGGAGAAAATAACCATTAAGAACTAGTACCCTCCTCTACGGATTGGTGATACTTAGGATCAACTTCAACATGGCAAGTATTTCACCAAGTTGGATTTGAAGTATCAGTATCACTAGGTGAGAACAAAGGAGGATATATGAAAAAAAACATTCAAGACAAGGTAAGTTTTTATGAGTGGCTTGTACTTCCTTTTGGGTGGTTTAATGCTTTAGCTACTTTTATGAGGTTGGTGAGGGAGCTATTGAGGCCATTCATAGATTCTTGCGCCATTGTTTACTTGGATGATATTTTTATTTTTAACAATATTTATGATGAAAGTTTAATCATTTGAAACAAGTTTTTGCAAGTTTTGAAGGAGAAAAAGTTGTTGCTATATGAGAAGAAATGTAAGTTTGCAAAACAATCACTTGTTTACTTTGGGCATGTGGTTGGAGATGGAGAGTTGAAAATTGATCCGACAAAAGTAGAAGCCATTTTGAAATGTCGCAAGCCTTTCAATGTGACCGAGACAGGGAGCTTTGTAGGAGCAGTTCAATACTTGAGGGAATTTATCAAATATTTCTCTACCATAGCGACACCTTTGCATTCCATTATAGTAGGTGGTAAGTCTTTTACTCAAGGTAAGAAACAACATAATGCATTTGTTGAATTTTAAGCAAAAGATTAGCAATGTGCCTGTTCTAGCCTTACCAAATTCACAACCACCTTTTGATGTGGAAACAGATGCATGTAATTATGCTATGGGGATGCCTTATTGTACGGAGGTAAGCTATCAAGTGTTTCATGGATCAATTTTGACTTATTGAATGTGTGATAAAGAATTGCATGCTCTTGTTCAAGCGGCTAAAAAATGGAAGCATTATCTAATGGGAAAATGGACCGTTATTCATATGGATCATCAACTATGTAGAATGATTAATATTTACTGAGATACTAGATCATCAATAGCAGGGTACACAAAATAGTAATCCAAACAATAGCAACTTATATTTATAAAAGGTATGTCTCAAAACAATTAGCACAGTACAAGGAGGACCTGATACCAATTCCCCTACCTTGACATACAATATGCTATTTGAACTTGAAGGACAAGAGACAACGGTTTTCTGTTAACCCAATTGTCACAATCAACATAACTAAGGGTCTTGCTACAAGATTAACTGAATGCTAACACAAGACTAACAAACCAATATCCGCTATAACAATACATGTTATCATAATTGATGGTCTACATTATTCCCCCCTCTTCCCCCTCATCCCCCTTAAACAAGTCAGAGTCCCTTCTGACACAAGTCATAGACAACATAATAAAAATTAGAATGACGAGGGAAGTGAGAAGACATTTTGGTGGAGTTGCTGGTATTGTAGAAATTTTGAAACATTCTTGGAGGCAAGAAAAAACATGTTTCACCCGATGTGATTCTCAACCACTTTTTTTCTTTTCTTGTCAAATCAAATCAAGGGTTTGGGGGCGACAACCCTTGCCAAGGTTGAGGGATAGCGCCAATCACAATTTGACCCTTCTGCAACCCTTGAAAAAATTTGTTTTTGAAAACACCTAAAAATGTTGTGTTTATGCTGGGTAGCCAAATGATTCCTTGTACGGCTCCCCATTGATGTCACTAGTGTCATATAATGCTTTTAGGAGGCTGTACAACCATGTATTGCTAATGGCATGCTACTTGCAGTTGTACGATGAGGGTTCATCAATCTGAGGGTGTACAAAAGTAGGGTGTGCAAAAATGGGTAAGACATACGATTTTTGCATCAAGTATGGAAGGGATAGGACGTACTAGAGGAACTGATCGTAAGGGAGAGGAAGTAGGTTTGGATGTGGGACGTATGAGAGTAGTTTATACACTAGCAGACTTAAGGGATGGGCGTACAATGTAGGCAAAACATACAATGCAAATAGAACGTATGGGGAAGATAGAACATGCGACCTAGTTAGAACGTATGGGAGGGGAGGGATTTACAACAAAGAAAGGGTGTATGACAATAATAGGGCATTTAGATTGTTTTGAATGTGCACCAAATATGGGCGTTCAGACAACAGAACGTTTGGCCAAAGCAAGACGTGATGTCAAAGAAAGACATTTGGTCAAAGCAAGACATTCTATCAAAGCAAGGCATATGGGCAAAGCAAGGCGTTCAGTCAAAACGGGGCATTCAATCAAAGCAAGGTGTACGAGCAGAGTAGGGCATACGGGTAGAGCAAGATGTTCAATCAAATCAAAGGGTTCAATCTAAGCAGGACATTTAGGCAAAGTAGGGCATTTGGTCAAAGCAGGGCATTTGGTCAAAGTAGGATGTTCAGTCGAAGCAAGTCATTTAGTCAAAGCAGGGCATATTGTGAGAGTAGGGTGTACGGGCAAAGCAAGATGTTCATTATCAATAGGGCATAGGGCAATAATAGGGTGTACGACAACAATAGGGCATAGGGCAGTAATAGGGTGTACGACATCAAAAGGATGTACATTGACAACTTGTCCTAAACATTCAGGCGGTATAGTGGTTAAATATGAAAACGTTGGGACTCGATGTTCTTTTAGTTCGAGCATAGCTATTGTATGCAACCGTACTTTGCAATTATGCCACATTTCATTGTTTATTAATTTTTTTTGGTTTGATATCATGTTCTTACTTATTGAAGTCAGCTCTTTAGATGTCATGTCAATTACCCGCTCCAATTGGCGGGCCAATTTTGCATCGAACTTCGCACCCCCCTTGTATTCTCTGAACTCTAGTGGATAAGCAAAATGTGATGTTGGCTGCTCAAAAGAACTTGGAATCACTAACATTTGCTTCTGCCCTTCCTACTGTAAGCCTTTGACTTCTTTAATATCCATAATTTGGATGTTATTACAATCACGTTGGAACACTTTGTAGTCTTCCATCTGCCAATGGAACACACTATTGAGGGAGTTTGCATCATGGTCGGAGCACAATTATTACTCCAAGACCTCTTCATCTTTTGGCTTCATTGTACCTCAGTTCCTATCAACTGAACAATCTTCTTCAGAGTTCAAATCTGATGAGTCTAATGAAGTAACTTCCTCACTAATTGTTTGATTCTTTAAATCAGTGACATACTTTCATCCTTTGTTTTCAATGGCTATCAAATTATTTTTCCATTTATGATCCACTTTGGCTATTATCAGCCAACCCTGACCTAATGGTTTATCACAGGTCTTTTTTTTAAATGAGATAATTACAAAATTCAGCAAAAAGGGTTGGGTTCCAACAATTACCTTTTGACCCATCAATACACCCAATACCTTAATGCCTTGTTGAAATGCTCCTACTAGGTGGAATGTCAGAGGCCACATAGTTGGCTTCCCAAGACTCTTCCAAGTCTCGTCTAGAAGAAAATTCACACTAGAACCACTGTCGACGATGGTGTTTGTGAAATTCCTACCCATAACTTCCATATGCACAATTGTCAGTTGCAGGCTAGGTTCATCATCAAGAGCATATGATAGATCACTTGATCACCTAACAATGGTGGCTTGACTATAGTTTTATCCTTCTGCTTTTTTGTCTTCCCATCACTTGACATTAGGTGCGCCATTGTATGCTCCATGTTCGGGCTAATGTCTTGTATGGTAGTAGTTAGAGCATTCTTGAATTCTAGGATGCTTTGCAATAAGTTGGCTATCTTCACACATATAGTGGTTTGCAAGGCATGTCGTGCAATAGATTTGTTGGACTCCAATTTGCTCTTCACTGTGATTGTATTTTCATTCGATTGACATCATTCTTCGATCATGGCCCTCGTCACTTCCACCTTTGCTTCGGTTAGCCTTTCTTCTTCATACGTGGTTGGGGTAATTGACTTTCTTCACTTGTGCTCTAGTAATTGCCATAACTTCCTTGCCCTCGGCCACATCAATCATGTTGACTTTGGGTTGCTTTGGACAACTACCATCATTATGGTTCCCAAGCCCACAACGTCTACAAAGAAGCCCAGTGTCATTTTGGTTGCGGTAATCTCTTGCGAAATGGCCCCACACATTGCAATTTCGCCCCACACATTGCACTCCCAACACTATAGAATTGGCTGTCCTTTGGAGTCGTATTGAATTCAACTCCTGCTGCCACTATTATTTTGTCTTCGGTAGCTCCTTGGAGGCGTGGTGGTGGTGTCAATGGCTGCCCTTGTGTGAACAATACTTGACTGCTCTTATTTTGCAGATTGTATGGGCAGTGCTTGATTGAATGCCTTGTAATTAGACAAATCCCGCACACAAGATCCTTGCTTCTTTCTTATCATCTTCCTTTAGTTCCTTCATCATCTAGAGCATGTCATTCCTCAGGGCTTGCACTGATATAGGTTCATTGTCATCAATGGAGTTAGGGTCATCTTCTTCACATACTTTTGAGCGTGATGACATCTTTTTCTTGCTTTTAATGTCCATGGTTCAGTTGTATGCATATTCGTAATATGATTGTGGGACAACCTTCATCATTCTCCACTTTAAGGGTACCAACCCTTCAATGAACCATCATTTCTTCAAGCCATTTCCAGGTTCCTTTTTAAGATTTCCCAATAGTTCTTTGGGTTTTTGGCTATAGGCATGAACATTGTCATGTTTACCTTGTTGGGTGTTATATATTTCCAAAACAATCTTGTTGCCATCCCTTAGGAGGTTGAATTCTTTCTCGAAAGCGTCCTTGAATGTTTTCCTTGTTGCTTTCTCTGAGGCTGGTGCATCTGTGTACTAGTCAATGGCCATTCCCTAAAGGGTGGTTGGAAAACATCTTAATCACATACGTTCCTTTGTATTCCCATTGGCAATCCTGATGGTGATGCATGTTCTACAATGTTGTACATAATCCTTTGATCTGTTACCGATGAACTTTGGTAGCTTGTGCTTTTTTGGAGATGGAGTTGATGGGGGTAACCATGGCTCTGGAGTGATTTTTTGAATACAAGTCTCCCCCTTAAGAAGATCAATGTCATACGTTCGTCTGCTTTCATTGTAGTATTAGACACGTCCCTACGCTCAACCCTTCCTTCAGCAGGGATTTGTAGACTACATTACACGTTGTTAGTTCCCTTTTTGTGCACTCCAACTTGTCGTTCGGGCTGTTCTGGACTTTCATGTGATTCTGTTGTAGCATCCTTCGACCCAAACTAGTTGGCAAGGTCTACACTTTCTTACTTCGGAAGGGGCTATGGCAATCTCTACCCACTCCTTATTGCGAGTGGCATAGGGTCCACTAATTCTGGTTGAATCCTTGCTTGGTTTTGGCTCCGGTTATGGCTGTCTTCTTATGCTTTGGCCTTGGATTTCTCTTCAACGTCGGCTTCGTACTTTGTACTTCGATTGATGGGATTTTAGAAATGGCTGATGATTGCAGCCTTTTATTTTATTTGGTGTTGCTCCATCAATTGAGTGGGTCATTAAAATACTTGGTCCTCTCGCTGACTGTGTATCTCTCACCCGCCTTTGTTTCGAGTCGATAGCATGACTTAATGCTCATATGCGTTGGTTTTCTTCTTCGTAAAATCTTTGTGCCGTTGTAATATCTTTTGTCGTGTTGCATGGTTATATTTGACATAGATTTGTGAACTGAATTTAACTTGACACGATGTTCTTTAAGGCAGCGACGCCAAAACGTAGGATGATTAATGTCTATTGAGATACTAGACCATGAATAGCAAAATACACAAAATATTAATCCGAACAATAGCAACTTGTATTCATAATAGGTAAGTTTCAATACAATTTGTATAGTACAAGGACATACAATATGTTATTTGAAGGACAAGAACCAACGATCGTTTGTTAACCCAACCGTCACTACTGACATAACTAAGGGTCTTACTACTACATTAACTAAATGTTGACAAAATACTAACAAACCAATGTCAGCTATAACAATACATGTTATCATAATTGACAGTCTAGAAACCTCTCCAATATTTGCAAGCCCAATCAAAATTGCAGCATGCATGACATTATAAATGGATAGGTTTCTTGCAACAGTTACACTTGGTTATTAAGTGTAAAAAAGGTGTGACTAACAAGTTAGCTGATATGTTGTTTAGACTTCCGTTGATTTATGCTATGAGCACTACAAGTTAGCTTGCGCCTTTTGTGGAAGAGGCATATGTTGAAGAATATGAGCATGATGTAGATTATGGGAAGCTTTTTTGTAGATGAAGATGACAAATATTGTAGGTTTTGAGCCGAAAGAGGCCTACCATGTCCAAGATGGATTGCTCTACAAGTTGGGCAAGCTTTGTGGACCTAAGGAGGGAAGGATTCAGCTAACGAGGGAATCTCATACTTAAAAAGTTATATGTAATTTTGGTGTGACAAAGACAAAAGCACATTTTCAAAGGTACATTTATTGACTAAATATGCAAGCTGATGTTGCAAAGTTCATAATGGTATGTGTGTTATGTAGCACAAGCAAGCCTAGTAATATAAATTTGGGTTTATATATGCCTTTGCCGGTTTTTTCTTGGCAATGGGAAAGCAATCGTATGGATTTTATAGGAGATTTGACTTTATCAAAGAAAGGATATGACTACTTGTTTGTTGGTGTAAACCGGTTTAACAAGATGCGTGTCTTCATTGCATGCAAGAAAACTCTTAAGGGCAATGATGCAACTAAGTTATTTTTCACTATTCTTTGGATTCGTTTTGGTTTACCAAGTTCTATCATTTTAGATAAGGATTCTAGATTTTTGGGCAATTTTTTGGGATCACTTGTGGAAGAAGATTTGCACTTAGATTGAAAATATCTACAACTTTTCATTCACAAATTGATGGGAATATCAAGGTGGTCAAAAGAACATTGGTGCAGCTCTTGAGGGTGTATAATAGAAAGCATCCTAAGACTTGGGATGAAATCTTGCATATATTCAACATTGTTATAATGGTGCAATTCATTCCTCCACTAATAGATCTCATTTTGAGAAATGTTTTGGTTACTTACCTCCAAGTCCATTTGATGTTGTGTTAAGACTTCTCACGCAAAGTACAAAGCAAGTAATGATCCACATTGAGTGGAGCATAAGTTCCATGTTGGGGACAAGGTATGGCTATACTTGAGCAAAGAGAGACTCTAGGGTAAAGCTAAGAAGCTTAAACCACTTAGATACGGTTCATTTGAGATTCTAGAACAAGTGGGCAAGAATGATTTAGATTAGATCTGCCTCCTTATATGAAGATTTATTCCATTGTGAATGTTGAAAACTTATGTCTCTTTGAACCTTGTATGCTAGATGAAGAAGGTGGTCTATTGTTGCCTTCCATTGAAGATGTTGCTCCTAATGGCCAAGAGGAGTTGGATAGAGATGTTGTTTTGTAGAAGAAAGAAAGAGTGTCAAGGAGAGGAAAATTGGGTTGAAAGGACAATTGCCAGCAAATACAAGTGGTATTCAAAGGGGAAAGTGGGGAAGAAGTTTCCTCACCTCATGAGTTCCTAAGCTTTTGGGGATAGAAAAACCTCCTAATTGGGGAGGTGTGATCCAAATTGGAACATGAAGTTAACAAAATAAGCTAACTAGTCCACTATTCCCAAGAAAATAAAACATGTAAACTTGAAACACTTCCTAAACCCAAGTTTTAAGGAGTTTTTAGTTAAAAAGGAAGATCAAATAGTACAGATGTCTATAGAGACGAATTTAGGTCGGAGGTGATCCGAACACCTTAGAAGAGAAGATAGTTAGTGGGTTCTGATTAAAAAAAATAGAGTTTTGCTAATGGTTGCAAAACCATTGGTGTATGCAGGTGGTAGCTGCATAACTATGGTGTATGCAGGCGGCAGTTACATAAGCATTGATTCCTTCAAGGGCAGTTGTACAACCACCGGGGCTGTTTTGTAACTGCCAGTCTCATAAGTGGCTGTTTCGCCTTGTGTAAAGTGGTGGTTTCGCATGAAGATGAGAAACATGAAGAGCAACGGTGCCTCTTCCCCTTTCGAGTCTTATTCACTTCCCATTTGAGCTTCTCAAGTTGTAAGCATGTATAAATACACCCTTAGGGGGCCGTTGTATGAAAATTCATAGTTCCTATTTGTTCTTCTTCGTCGAATGTTTTACGAGTTGAAGTGTATTCCAGAAGTGTGAACGAGCAAGTTGTAGAGCATGTACGAGTGTTTGGACATGTTGATATTATAAAGATTGTCCATGAAGGCATCGAAAAGGTAGCATACTTATAATTCTAGAGAGAGATAATGCCAAGAGGAGGAAATCCTTCACTCTTTTGGAGTTTTACCACATTGAGTTTCTCCAGGGTAAACCTTGTCTTTTGCAGTTGTGCTTTTTTGTTGTGTGGCAATGGTTTCTTGCTCTACTTTTGTATTTAGTATTTCTTTCCATTTACAACACTTTCAATTTAGTTTTAAGCACATTTATTGACTGTTTTAAGAAAATTCTTAAGGAGACAATTAAATCAATCAAGTGTTGTTGGGAACAATTAATATTTGTATTGATGAGTTAAGCTATGGAATATCCATGCTATTTATGGATCATGAGGCCTCCGTAAAATAGTTCTCCGTCTCCCCACGAGAAATCTTCCTACAACCTGGGCAGACTCCCGAATATTGGAAGATTTCTCATGTATAGACACAGCATTGTGTCTTGTTGAGGCTGTTGGAAGACTTCGCATAGACTGGCACAAAGCATTTGGATAGTTATACTTTCTCTCATACATCAATTGATTTGAGAAACGTGCGACTGCTATGCCCTATATATGCATCAACTAACTGCAAATATATGCCTCGTCTCTACCTTTTTTGCAGACAATAAAGATTTGATTTCATTCCTAATGCAACTTATCTTGCTATTTTTGCTTCTAAGAACCATACTTGCTATTCTATGCAAATAACTGTAATAGCTGAACTCAAAAAACGGTGTTGATGTACAGGAAAGAGCATTGAAACAAGTGCAGAAAAGATGGATTTGAAAGGGGATATGGAAGATAAAAGGTTGTTGAAGTCTGTTGGAGAGGTAAACTTTCGTAGGGAGCCGTACCCACCAATTGAACCATACAATTCAGGATTCTTGAAAGTTTCCGAAATTCACTCCTTGTACTGGGAGCAGAGTGGTAATCCAGATGGACATGTAATCTTTCAACTGACTTAGAATCTCATTAGAATTGGGAAGTTAATAGTTTGTTAAGCATTTTGAAAAAGAACTTATATTAGTGGACGATAGAATTGTATGGATTTCTCTTGTCAAAATTTAGTTAAGTTGCTGGATATTCTATATACACGTGGTGTATACTATTTTTTTACCTTGTCCAATATGTAGTCCATGTAGCATAGTCTGCAAGACATGCATGATTTGTGATGAAGAATAAGAAATGACATTCTTTTGAATTATTACTTAGTCATTTGTAGTAATGATTGTTGAAACCCATTGGTTATGATGTAAATAATTGCATTTGTAGCCAGTTGTATTTCTTCATGGGGGACCTGGAGGTGGTACAAGCAGTGGCAATAGAAGATTCTTTGATCCTGAATTTTACCGTATCATCCTTTTTGACCAGGTTTTTCTCTTTGATAATTTGTATCCTTGTTTAATTAGCCTCCTATGCTAATTGAATGTATTTTATTCTTTGCTTGTTTTGTGCTAAGAAGATGACTCTGCAGCGTGGTGCAGGAAAAAGCATGCCATGTGCATGCCTAGAGGAGAATACAACATGGGATCTTGTTGAGGACATTGAGAAACTCAGAATACATTTGGGCATTGAGGAATGGCAGGTGTGATTTGTTTTCTAGAATCATATATGGAGTTGCTTACAAAATTTCATCCTTCATGTACTTATTTTTGAATCTGTAATTTGTAGATATGAAAATTGTCAACTTTCTATTCATTGCGGTTTCTCATTTTGTATTCCTATGAAAATGTCACACAGGTGTTTGGTGGATCATGGGGTAGCACTTTATCACTAACGTATACCGAGTCATATCCTGAGCATGTGAGATGGATTATGCCGTGTCTTATGTTTTATGAATGAAAGATGCTTGGATGCTTTTTGTCCATGACTCGACCCGCTTCTTGCTTTACCACAGTTAAAGTTGTTCCTTTTTGTTTCTTGAATATTTTGTTGTTTGACTTGCTCATTAATTGATGGGGATTTCTTTTCAGGTCACTGGGGTGGTCCTTCGAGGAATATTCCTCTTAAGAAAAAAAGAATTAGACTGGTTCTACAAGGGAGGTGTAGCTGCAATCTATCCTGATGGTAAGCTTCAGATTCGTTTCTTTATATTTATAACTTTTAAGGAACATGTTACTATAGTTGGAAATGTTTTCAGAAAGGACTTTATTAATGATTCTGAAATAGGAGCAATATTAAAGGAAAGTGGAAGTTTGGTCATTGGATTATATATTTTATAGGGAGTGGAAGATGGTGCAGACTGATTAGGGCTTTCAGAAGTTCAATGCTCTTGAGGAGTTTTCTAATCCATTTATCAAGAAGTACTTTCTCCATTAGAAGGAAGTTCCTGTTTCAAGGTCTCTATGATCTTCACTTTAGTACAAGGAGCCCATGGCAAATGGTAAACCTCTTGTATGCCCTCGAGTAGTTGTTTAAGAATCGATCAAGATGATGAATATTTACTTGGAAAGTAAGAGGCTGAGTGCCACCGCATGAGTTCACTAAGACACTCATCACTATTTGATGCCTGCTCACAAGGGAAATTTCTTTGGTGTTCAATGTTCCAATAGTTACACTTTGTTGCGAACATAGTGTTGACGCAGTGGATTGCACCCTGGACAGGACATCGAGCTCCTGCCTTCCACACGCAACAATGGAAACTCCCCTCTTGCCTGTGGGCTTGGCAAAACTGGGGGGAGAGTCTCTAGATAAGGGCTAGCTCCTTTCGATGTATCTTTTAGGTCTTGGATTCCCTTCTGCTAACAAATAAATGAAAAAAGGGGGGGGATGAAAAGGGAGAAGGATGTTGAAAACAGAACCTAAACCTAAACTAAAAGGTGATACACCAAAAAAGTTGATCCACTCAGAGCGAACATACGCTTTTCACCAAGAACAAGCTCCCATACACTTCATTTGACACGAGAAATTCTTTTGCATCAGTGGGCTAGGGGTCTGTGGATATACAGGGAGGAAGAACTACCAGAGGCGTTCTCAGACGCACTATGGCAGTCTATTCACAGGGGCCTATACTCATCTAGGGACACTTCTGGCAAACCTGCAAAAGAAAAGCTCACAATGCACTAAGCATGTTGAAATCATCCTGCGAAAGCATAAATGAAAATGACTTAACACAGAATAAAGGCATAGACACATACGAAAGTGCAAGCTCAAATAGAGGTAAAAATGCTATGTCTCGATTCAAGGTAAAATCCGGCAGAGTTTTGCCTTACAAGCCCAGAGGTTTTTTGGGCAGAGCTTTGCCTTACAGGCTAAGAGATCTCTTTTTCTCAAATGAGAAGTTTACAATATATAGAAAGAGAAGAAGACAAGGCGCCCCTTTGGGAAAAGACTTTGGCGCCTCTTTACAAGCTGGGCCATGTGCATTGAGAGCATCGGGAAGAGGAAGTTGCTGTTGCTGATATCATCTTTTTAGAAGAGGCCTGCTAGAAACATGTGTAATCGCCGATCTTGATTTTGGCGTTCAAACATTAATGTGAAAGCACGGGCCACACCTCTTTTTTTGCAAACACAACTGCTCCTTCCAGATATTCATGCGGTTTGTCTGCTCATAAAAGCAAAGTGGAGAAAACAAGCTGCGCCGCTTACTGTTTGTGCCGTTTGATGACCACTTGGCAAGCACTGTTCCAACTGCAGGAGTAAATCCTTGAGTCGACACCTCTCTTGCCACCTGGGTTGTTTTGTCCGTTTCTACACTTTGTCTCTTCCTGTTTTTGTCTTCTCCGTCTCCTTCGGCCCTCGGGGCTATCTTCGTGGCGGGTCACTGAGTTCCTTGGGCTCTTCTTTAAGCTTTTCAAAATCAACGGCTATTTCCCCGCCTTAAAATTGACATCTGCGCACTCGTCACTAGGTGTTTGAACTTCCAATGGCTAGTTCGCCGTGCTTGATTTTGACGTCTTTGGGCCCATCACCCCTTGGAATTTCTTTGGCCTTTTCCTTTCCTTCGGCGTCTTGCTTTGGTCGGGCCTTTCTTTCGGCCATTTTTCCTGTAGACAAAATGTCCGCAATAATTGTCTCGCTCGCTTCCTTTTCTTCGAAATTCTCTTCGGGCCTTTTCCCGCAGCTTTTCCCGAATTTCTTCGGACTTTTTGTCCGAAGGAATTCGCTTCATGCCTTTGCCTCATCTTTTTTGCGGAATTTCTTCCGAAAGAAAAAAATTCTCTTGTTCACTTTTCCGAAGGAATTCCAACCCTTTTGGCCTTCTCTTTGGTCCCCTTGAAAGTGTTCCCTGCCCTTCGCAAGGGCACTTGGAATGGTCCATTTTGCGCCTAAGTGTTGGGAACTTGTCTCTTTCCTACGAAGTCCGTAGAAACGCCTGCAGAGTCCGTAGAAATGCCTGCAGAGTCTGTAGGAACAACCTGCAGAGTCCATAGGAACAACCTACAGAGTCCGTAGAAATGTGCCTGCAGAGTCTGTAGAAACGTGCCTGCAGAGTCCGTAGAAACGTGCCTGCAGAGTCCGTAGAAACAAGACTTGTGCAAAATCAAAATTGGACTGGCTTAGAACAGCAGGGGAAAAAGGGGGGACTCATTTTGCCCTGTAGGACCAAAATGGTCAACAAATTGGCGACTTCTAGGGGAAGCATGCGTGCTATGCTTAGAAACCAGTTGCCTTAGAGTCCATTGGGCACAGAGTCAGAACGCAACTTAAAAGGTAGCAATATCCCCAATAGACCCAAGAATCAATCATGAAGCCTTTTACCCCAGACACAAAGGAAAACACACACAAGTCTAAAAAACACTACCTGTGCAAACAACACTTAGGGAAAACAGGGAAAGAAAATTGAAAGCAAACTACTATGTACAGCTAACCAGGTATATTTGCCTCCCTCCTAGATCAAAGGGAAAATTTCTTAAGTCTCCATGGCAAGGAAACTTATGATGCCAGACAAGTGGCTGAATGGAATGGAGACATGGTGACTTGCTCCTCTTGCCTGCCACCTTGATTGGCTTGCATCCGAGTGGATCAGAGTCAAACATGCTTCCAACATATATGTATTCTTCTTGTTTTTGGAAGCTTGTTGAATACTGGTCTTTCATGCTGGTGCGTCTCATCAAGAAATCGATCGCTATTGGCTCATCGCCATAAGCCCTTTGATATGCACAGTCCCTTTGCAATGCATCATGGTTTGACTTGTTCCCTTCTGTTTCGTTGAAGACCCTGTCAAACTCATCCTCTGCTCCCTCATGGCTTTCTTGAAGAAGGGTGACTGTTGTGATATCTGAAATGAAATCACAAACTGATTGCTCATCCCACAGAACATCACCTTTTTGTTCAAAGTTCTCTTCTTCAAGGCTTTCTTCAAGATGGACGGGCCTCTCCTTTTCCTACTCAAGGATCAGAGTCTCTAGTTGTTCAAAGACATCCATTTGATCCTCCTCCAACTCAGGCTCCTCGGCACGGTTATCCTCCTCATCAAAGCAACAAGGAAGTTCATCAAACAAAGGAGGAGAGAGCTCACCATGCTTACATTCCTCTTCGTATTGCCGGAACATCTGCATGTATGCATGCCCTGTGTCTTCTCCATTGTCGATGATGTCTTCAAAAGGAGCCTCCATGATGATTTCATCTTCTTTGTCGCTCATGATAGCCTTTTGGACAATTGCAGATTGGATCTTCTGCTCCTCACTCGCCTCTTGCAGAACAGGTTCCTCCTTGAGAAGGGGTGAAGTGGAAAAACCATGTGGAAGAGGAGGCAGTCCTTGAGCTAGAATTGAATGATTCTCCTCTTTCCATTTGGCTAGCGTTTCATCTATATCAGGTGTGGCCTAATAGCTCTCTTAGAGGTGTGTAGATGGGGTGTGTTCAGACATGTCCATCACACGTTCGCTGAGGAATCTCGCTCTGGATTCCAACTTTGCAATTCTCCTGGCTATATTTTCTTGAAAGAGCCTTTCTTGGAGGTCACAATCATCATCACGATGAGTGGGAGCAGTGACGCCTTCTTCAAGGTTTTGAGCAAAACCTTTCTCCTCCTTCCTGCCCCACAATTCCATTGTTTGTTTCCAACTCATGACCTTGGGGTTGGAACTTTGCCCTTGTGAACAGGCAGTAGCTTTATCCTCTTCAAGGTCCCGAGCTGGTTCATGATTTTCCTTCTTCCAACTTGGAATTTGGAGATCATGTTGAAAGACTTGAGGAGGCTGGGGAAGATTTGGGAGGGTCTGCTCATGCATAGGAAGAGCTTTCTGAAGAGAGGTGTGCTGGAAAGCTAGGCGCACGGAATTAAGAGCAGGATCGATTGATACATCGGATGAGCTAGAATGAGTAAGTGCTATCTGATAAAAAAGATTTGGTGCACAAGAGGGGGCTTTCTTTAGAATAAGAGGGGGCGCGCAACGCTGACTGCCTTGCATGAATGGATTCTTCCATTTTGCTACCTCCTCCATGGATTGCAAGATCTGAGCTTGCCTGAACAAACATTCCTCTTTGTACATAAGCTCTTACTGATATTTATACTGCTCATCTAATTTGTCTATCTCCATTACCTGCTTCTCAAACTCCAGCGCTACTTCCCTTATGGTTGTAAGGCAACTAGGAGAGCTGCTTGAGGGGATTGCATGAACAATGTGAGCTTGATTAAAACCATATGAAAGAATACAAGGCCAATGATTTTGTGTAAAGGGATTATACATATAAAAATGTGATTTCTTGATGACACCAGGACTGCTTAACCAGCTGATTCAACTCGGAGTCGCCATTGGTGTTGATGAAAAAGCCTCCAAAGGCTGGTTGGTTGAAGAACACACCAAAATTTTTTCAACTCATGGGACAAAACTTGTCCTGGTTGGTCCCACTGGGCGTGCCAAAAACTGTTGACGCAGTGGATTGCACCCTGGACAGGAGGCCGAGCTCTTGCCTTCCACACGCAACAATGGAAACAACCCTTGCCTGTGGCCCTGACAAAACTGGGGGGAGAGTCTCTAGATAAGGGCTAGCTCCCTTCGATGTATCTTTTAGGTCCTGGGTTCCCTTCTGCTAACAAATAAATGAAAAAAGGGGGGGAATGAAAAGGGAGAAGGATGTTGAAAACAAAACCTAAACCTAAACTAAAAGGTGATACACCAAAAAAATTGATCCACTCAGCCCGAACATACACTTTTCACCAAGAACAAGCTCCCATACACTTCATTTGACATGATAAATTTTTCTGCATCAGTGGGCTAGGGGTCCGTGGATATACAGGGAGGAAGAACTACCAGAGGCATTCTCAGACACACTATGGCAGTCTATTCACAGGCACCTATACTCATCTAGGGACACTTCTAGCAAACTTGCAAAAGAAAAGCTCACAATGCACTAGACATGCTGAAATCATCCTGCAAAAGCATAAAGAAAAATGACTTAACACAGAATAAAGTCATAGACACATATGAAAGTGCAAGCTCAAATAGAGGTAAAAATGCTGTCTCGATTCAAGGTAAAATCCGGCAGAGTTTTGCCTTACAAGCCCAGAGGTTTTTTGGGCAGAGCTTTGCCTTACAGGCTAAGAGATCTCTTTGTCTCAAATGCTAAGTTTAAAATATATAGAAAGAGAAGAAGACAAGGCGCCCCTTTGGGAAAAGACTTTGGCGCCTTTTTACAAGCTGGGCCATGTGCGTTGAGAGCATCGGGAAGAGGAAGTCGCTGTTGTTGATATCATCTTTCTAGAAGAGGCCTGCTAGAAACATGCTGTGTAATCGCCGGTCTTGACTTTGGCATTCAAACATTAATGTGAAAGCACGGGCCGCACCTCTTTTTCTGCAAACAAGACTGCTCCTAGATATTCATGTGGTTTGTCTGCTCATAAAAGCAAAGTGGAGAAAACAAGCTACGTTGCTTACTGTTTGCGCCGTTTGATGACCACTAGGCAAGCACTATTCCAACTGCAGGAGTAAATCCTTGAGTCGACACCTCTCTTGCCACCTGGGCTGTTTTGTCCGTTTCTGCACTCTCTTCCTGTTTTTGTCTTCTTCGTCTCCTTTGGCCCTCGGGGCTATCTTCGTGGCGGGTCGCTGAGTTCCTTGGGCTCTTCTTTAAGCTTTTCAAAATCAATGGCTATTTTCCCGCCTTAAAATTAACGTCTGCGCACTCGTCACTGGGCGTTTGAACTTCCAACGGCTAGTTCGCCGTGCTTGATTTTGACGTCTTTGGGCCCGTCACCCCTTGGAATTTCTTCAGCGTTTTCCTTTCCTTCGGCTTCTTGCTTTGGTCGGGCCTTTCTTTCGGCCATTTTTCCTGCGGACAAAATGTCCTCAAGAATTGTCTCGCTCGCTTCCTTTCCTTCGGAATTCTCTTCGGGCCTTTTCCCGCGGCTTTTCCCGAATTTCTTCGGACTTTTTGGCTGAAAGAAATCGCTTCATGCCTTTGCCTCATCTTTTCCGCGGAATTTCTTCCAAAGGATTTCTTCGGACAAAATGTCCGAAGGAATTCCTTCGGACATTTTGTCCAAAGAAATTCTCTTGTTCACTTTTCCGAAGGAATTCCAACTTGCCTTGTGCATTTTCCCGAAGGAATTCCAACTCTTTCGGCCTTCTCTTTGGTCCCCTTGAAAGTGTTCCCTGCCCTCTGCAAGGGCACTTGGAATGGTCCATTTTGTGCCTAAGTGTTGGGAACTTGTCTCTTTCCTACAGAGTCCGTAGAAACGCCTGCAGAGTCCGTAGAAATGCCTACAGAGTCTGTAGAAACACCTACAGAGCCCGTAGAAATTTTCTATAGAGTCCGTAGGAATTTCGTGCAGAGTTCATAGAAATGTGCCTGCAGAGTTCGTAGAAACGTGCCTGCAGAGTCCATAGAAACAAGACTTGTGCAAAATCAAAATTGGACTGGCTCAGAACAACAGGGGAAAAAGGGGGGGGACCGATTTTGGCCTGCAGGACCAAAATGGTCAACACATAGTGGGCATGTCACTTTTGAAAGTCATATGTGAGACATCTGAACGAAATGGGATCCAAAGAATCCATATAACCTCTTGCAACTTGTCAGAGCTCTAAAAGGCGCAATAATATTAATCTGGCACATGTGGCTCAATTAGTATTTGAAATGCACATTTCAATCTAAATTGGGCTGAACAGAGCTATACTTTCGGAAGAAGCCCCACAAAAAGGCCAAGAAACCAATAGAAGGGCCCATACCCTAATAGGGAACATTAACTTAACAATAAAAGTATAAGCACCATTGAATAATCACATAAGCCTAGATGAGCATAAGGACTGACCTAGACACCACACCTTCAAGGCAGTTTTTGGCACCTTTTTTCATCATGTAATAATATAAACTTTTCATTACAACTCTCCTCCATGTGCCTCATCATCCATTGAGCCTCATAACTCTCTTGTTCCAGGTGTCTCAGAACGGTTACGGATTGGTTTCTTGGTTTTCAGGCACAGTGCATTGATCTAAAGGGTTGCAGGTCATTTGAAGAAGCATCTTCTAATTTGTAAGTATCCTAAAAGGTGGACGCCTTGCTGCTTGAGTTATAATTTCCTCTGTTTCAGAAAATTTTCATACCTATTTATGCTAAAGTAATGGATTTAATGAGACAGACTGCTATTTGAACATTTATGAGGGTTGTTAGGCTGGTTGCCATGAGGGCCATTTTAGTACATGTTGACGTAGTGGATTGCACCCGGGGGCAGGACGCCTAGCTCCCGCCCTTCCAGACGCAACAATGGAAACTCCCCTCTCGCTTGTGGGACTGGCGAAGCTGGAAGGGAGAGTCTCTAGATAAGGGCTAGCTCCCTTTGATGTATCTTTTAGGCCCTGGTTTCTCTTACTGCTAACAAATAAATGGAAAAAAGGGGGGATGAAAAGGGAGAGAGAGATGCTGAAAACAGAACTTAAGCCTAAAAATGAAAATGTGATACACCATAAAAGTTTGATCCACTCAGGCCCGAACATACACTTTTCACCAAGAAGAAGCGCCCATACACTTCATCTGACGTGGGAAACTCTTCTGTTTCAGTGAGTCAGGGGTCCGTAGAGATACAGGGAGGAACTACCAAAGGTGCTCTGCGACACACTTAGGCAACCTATTCACATGCGCCTATATTCCTGCTGTAGACACTTTTGGCAGACCTGCAGAAAAGAGACTTCAAATGCACTAGACATGCTGTAATCGATCTGTGAAAAGCATGAAAGACAATGACTTAACACAAAAGAACACAGACATATACTTTAAAGTGCAAGTCCAGATAGAAGTAAAAATGCTAAGTCCTGATTCAAGGTAAAATCTGGCAGCTCTGCCTTACAAGCCTGAGAGATTTTTCTGCAGAGTTTTGCCTTAAGGCTAGAGAATGGATCCGTCTCAAATGAAAAATTTACAATATATAGAAAGAGGAAGAGAACTTGGCGCTTTCTGGGAAAGACTTTGGCGCTCTTTTTGCAAGCCGGCCCATGTGCGCTCTGAGCATTGGGAAGAGGGAGCCGTTTGATTGTCTGTTCCTGCTTTGACTTTGGCGTCCCAACATTAATGAGAAAACATGGCCGCGCCTCTTTTCTGCGAACAAACTACTCCCTTCAAGGCGTTTGTGCGGCTTGTCTACTTATAAATGCAAACTGGAGGAAACAAGCCACACCGCTTACTGTTTGCGCCATTTGGTGACCATCTGGAAATAACTCGCCTCCTCTTTGCCACTTGGACTGCTTTGTCTCTTTTTGCACCTTGTCTTCTTCCTGCTTTGTCTCCTTCTGGCTCCTTCGGCCCTCGGGGGCTATCTTCTGGCGGGTCGCTGCATTCCTTGGGCTCTTTTTTGGTTGGCGCTCAGTTATTATAAAAACAAACGGCTATTTCACCGTCTTAAATTTGACATCCGCGCACCCATCACTGCGTTTGAATACCCAACGGCTAGTTTGTCATGTTTAACTTTGACGTCCTTGGGCCCGTCACCCTTGGACCTTCCTTCGGCTTTCTGCTTCGGCCTTTTTCCCCGCGGGGCTTTTCTGCGGGCTTATTTTCCATCGAGAGCTTTTTGCGCAGACTTTTTCCCGCGGACAAAAATTCTACGAGAATTGTCTCGGCCTCTTGTTATTTCTTTGGAGTTTTCCCGGCTTACTCCCTGTGGCCTTCCGAATTCCTTTGGACTTTTTGTCCAAAGGAATTCCTTTGAACAAAAATTCCGAAGGAATTATGCCTTTGCCTTAACAAAATTCCAAAAGATCTTACCTTTGCGGCTTTCTTTGTGGCCTCTTTGAAGTGCTCCCTGCCCTCCTCAAGGGCTCTTGAACCCAGAACTGCCCTCCGCAAGGGCACTTGTCCTTCAGGAGGCTTGAACTTTTTTGGTTGAACTGCTTCTTTGAACCAACCGTTGAACCAATTGATTGAACCGGTTCAATGGTTCAAGTGGTCGTTGAACCAAGCGTTAAACCGAGCGTTGAACCAAGCTCGTTGAACCGTTTGAAATGAGCCGAGCCTTTGAACTTTGCCGATGAACTTTGCGTTGAACTTTGCCGATTGAACCAAGGCTTTGAACTGAAACATGGAACCAAGCCGATGAACCGATTGAGTGAACCGAGTGATTGAATCCATCCGATTGAACCGAAGCATTGAACCAAAACGTTGAACCAATGTGTTGAACCAAGCCGATGAACCATTTGATTGAACCCAAGCGATGAACTTCGCCGATTGAACCAAGGCTTTGAACTTTGCCGATGAACCAAGGCATTGAACCGGTTCAATGGTTCAACGGTTTAAAGATGCTAACTTTTGGAAAGATTATGTTGTTGAACCACTCTTCCAACCTTAAGAAAAAACGTCTTTGAACCATTTGAGCTCTCTTTCCTTGTGAATTTCTTCAGACAAGAGTCCGAAGAAGCTTTGTAAAACCTTGCACTCTCTGAACTAGTTCTTCATCTGCCAAAAGACTACACTTGCAAAGTTCGTAGAAGTCCTTGTGAAGTCCGTAAAAAACATGCAGAGTCCGTAGAAATGGACCTGCAGAGTCCGTAGAAACTTCACTGCTGAGCCCGTAGAAATCCAAGCTCTGTAGAGTCCGTAGAAATGGGCCTGCAGAGTCCATAGAAAACCTGCAGAGTCCGTAGAAATTGCAAGACTCGTGCAAAAATCAAAAGTACTGGCTCAGAACAGCATGAAAAAAGGGGGGACCGATTTTTGGCCTGTTGGGCAAAAAATGGTCAACAATACATATGCTGAAAATTGAAATGCCCTCTTTTAGGGCCAAATTAGATCAAAGGGGTTTTCCAACAAACCCTAATGACAACACAACATACCCTAACACGTACAAATTCTGATTTAAATATTAAAATGTAACCCTCAATTATATTTTTCTGATTTTTGCCTTCAAACCCTAAACAAGAAATATTTTATAATTCTGTAAAAATCAGATTTAGAGCGCAAACACAATATTTCATTCACCAATTACTCATCATAAATTCAGAATATTATAATCAGAAATGGTACCTTTTTATCAGCCTATTCATCCAAATTAATAGCTGGAAAATAATATAAAAATATCAATAATGTATTTGATCCTTCAATCAATTATTTTTGCTTGAGTAAGCCCTAAAAAATAACTGTATCAAACCCCAAGCAGGGGCGCTGCCTTCAATGTTTATTTTCTGCCCACCTAGGGCTCAAGCGCTGCCCTGAAACCTGCAATTTCTGCCTTCTACACAGGTCTCTGTCCCAATTCTGGGCTCCCAACCCAATTGCCAACCCTAAACTGCAAACAGCCCTAATCGCCATCCTTCAAGATGCTGTACCTTGCTGCAAGTTGTCTGCAAATGATGAATATTCAGATCCGAATCCTAGTCATCACACCTATGGTGGATTGCTGCCCTGAAAATGGTGATAATAATGCAAAACCAGACCAATGAAGTGCCTTACAACTTCTGAAGTGAAGTTGTCCAATCTGAAATCAAGGGTTTTTGTCCTTAATTTCACTTACCATTGAAGGTTTTCATCTTCAAGGTAAAGAGTCAAGCGTTTTCATGCTTAAACCTCAAATTCAATTATCAAAATCATGCATGCCTTCAAATCAATCACAATTCTCCTTATATACCTTACTCCTCAAGTTGGGCGCTCCATTTGGAGGGAAAGTGCAAAATGTTATAAGGTTAATTTTTTTTTTAATCACTTAAGGCCTATGTGAGCCCCATTAACTCAAAAATCCCCCTCCTCAACTTAAAATTAAACTTAACCAAAAGGTACCTTTATATAATTTGAAAAGGAGTTATTGCGTCCTTTTTTTAATCCCCTTTCCCTTAGCCTAAGGGAAACACGAAAGAATAAGGCTAAGGGTCCTTTTTCACTCTTATGTCCAAAAGGGGGACATGACAAAAATAGATGTTTTTCTAAAATATGATATCCCGACCCTAATCAACAATGTTACCAAAATTGTGATAGGCAAAAAAATGGCAAAATTGCAAATAAAATTGAGATCTGACATAACAACTGAAATTCATAAATTTGTAAAATTTAAAAATTTGAAAATGCTTGCATTTTTTTGTAACAGTGATGATGTTTTTGAAAAGCTCAGGAAATTTTCTATCTTTTAATTTTTTTTTTTTTTTGAAAATATTGTGCATCCGATTCTTATATACCCGAATTTCTTAATTTGTAAATTTTTTTAAAGCATTGCTCGTTTCCCTCATGTTCAATTTAGAGGGGGTTAGGGTTGTATACCTTGTTGAACAATTTACAAGAACGGAAAAACAATCCCATTGCGGGCTTAAAGGGGGCTCTGAAACACCAAACTTGTGTCTCGCTTGGCGGTAAACCAAAAAACCACCTTTACCTTTACCTTGCTCTATCCTCACATGCTTGAGAATGTAGTCTCTCAACATCTTTTTGTTGCTACTCTCAGCTCCTCTTCAATTGCAGGTAGTGGTGAGGAATGCAGGTTGGGAGGTCGATGAACATACATTCAACTTACTCGTTCCATGTGAGGTTGTTGACCACATCCATGAGGGGAGTTTGTGTATACTTAAGACTCTCATCGAGTGAAGTCAGTTGCGGTTGCATCTCATACTATGCTTAGGTTTTTTTTTAACTCTTCCCCTCCATTTATATTGGCTTCCTTGGGTCATACTCTGTTCCAATTAATTTTGGATTTTCTTAAATTGTAATTTTGTTTCAAAGTTTTGCTATGTTGGATACTCCTATGCAGATAGGGGACGGAGCATGCTTGCATGGACATCAAAGGTCTTTGACATGAAATGCTCATATGGTCTCTGTTATCATTCAAACCGTTTAACCCCTGAATTGGAAGATGGTTCAGTGAGACAATGGGATTGTCCCTCAAGGTGTGGGACACTTGTGCTCCTTGGGATGAACCTCCAAAGTAGGCTGACTTCCTTCTATTTTAGATGCACTTGGTTAAGACTAGTGCATAGACCTACAAAGAGCAGAATGAAATCTATAGCTAGCGCTAAACCTAAACTTGATAGGGGGAAAAAGAGAGAAAAGTTAAGAGGGCTGTTGGAACGTAAAAGGTGATGCACCAAGAATAGAGCGAGCACTTCACCCGCTTAATGACACAATAAGACTAATAGACTGAATGTGAAAACTTCAAACTAGGTGCACTGCATAAGTGTTTCACATGGAGGTAAGGGATCACAACGCAACGTCAGGAGGGACAACAAACAGTCCATAGATAATGCCTACGTAGACCCGTGTATACATAGCACGAGCCTTGCAGAGACTTTTGGTTCTGTGCAGAGGTGCAAAAGGAGGACGACAATGAGGGACAAATATCCACAGACAAGGATCAACAACCATGAATGCACATAGAACATAGAGCATGAAGAAAGTAAATCAGTTCTTATTAGTCTCAAGGTCTAAGGCAATATTACAAACTCGAATAGGCAGAGCTTTGTTATACTAGGAGAGGGCTCTTGGAGGGCAAATTTTGGCAGCATTATGATGCCTAGAAATGTCGATCTTTTTACAATAAAAATCAGGGTTTAAATAACATTGGGAAGGCCCAACGTAATTAATTTGCCATTGAAGGTGGTGGGTAGGAACTTGAATTCAGAAGCGACATCCATAGCTCAAGGTGTATTGGTCTGCGAAGGAAATGGTGCGCAACCTAGATCGCAGTCTGCGTTTTACAAAGGCGCAAATGTGAAGCTCTGCAATTTGGCGTAGGACTTCATCATTTGAGTGCGAGGAAGTCTTTGAATAAGGGCACACAAGAAGATTGAAGATCTTGAGTGTGCTTTTCATGATTTGGAATTGCTTCCTGCGCACTTTTCTCTTCCATTGTTTGAAGTCGTGGAGACCCGCATACTCTAACTTGCACGCCGTATTGATGCGATGAAGGATCTTTGCATGGGGCGTGCATTTGGGAACTCTTTATAAGTGCGAATTGATAGTTAATGTGTGAACCCGTGCTGACTGTTGAGTGCGAGCACAGATGGGAAGCGTCTGCACGCAAACTCACTTTTTAGGGAACTTGAACTGCATAGGCATGAAAACCTTCTGCGCAACATCTTATAAACTCTGCGTAGGCTGGGGTGACTTGGAGAGTCAACACTTTTGGCGACCTTTGTAGGAATCCAGTAGCCTTGAAGTAATCCATTGGGTGTGGAGTCATCTTGAATCCCTTACTCTTCTTTCTCCTAATTGCGATTAGGTGCGAAAAGTCCACTCGACCTTAGAAGGAACTGAGATACCCTCCACAAGGACAAACAAAGCAAACAAGTGCACCGAACGAGACTTAGAGGAATGATAAAACTAAGCTAATAGAACTGCGCACAAGCGCTTGGAGGAAATGAAACCACTCTAAACAATGACATGTGCGCACAATACTTTGGGAAATTAAAACATCTAAACTACTATTTAGAAGGGTGTTCATGACCATCAAAGATAGTGTTTGAGATGAAGCTCGTTGACGGGGATGGGCAACACTTCTCCACTTGGCCTTGCAAGCTGGTATGCATTTGCTTGCTTGCAACTATGGTATATAGGCCGCTCCATATAGCGTCGAACTTTGAGTGCTTTTCGGCCTTTGCTCTATTTGCGTTCCATTTGAGTACCAAATCTCCTTCATCGAAGCTTCTGTCAACAGCCTTTCTGTCAAACATTTTCTTGGTTTGCTCCTGCTGAAGTTCCACAGTGTGCATGGCCCATGCCTTGAGTTCTTCGAGCTCCATTAACTTGGCTAATATTACTGACATGGGATCGCTCTCGAGCAACTCCAATTGATGGGCTAACTCCAGCGAAGGCAACTCAAGTGACGTGGGCAACCTCACTTCCTTTCCATAGACTAACATGAAAGGGGAATTCCTTAGCACTCTTTTCGACGTTATTCGATCAGTGCAAAGAGTTGTCTTAAGCTTGGTGTGCCAGGATCGTTGATTATCTTCTATGGTTCGCTTAATGATGCGAATCAAGTTCTTGTTATTCAACTCGGCTAAACCATTACCTTGAGGGTAGTAGTTGGGAGAGGTGCTCAGATGGACGCTATGTTTAACCACCCATTCATTGATCTTGGCTTCAAGGAATGCCAATGCATTATTTGAGATAATAGTAGCAGGGACACCAAATCTTGCGACAATCTTTTCATAGAAATTCAGGATGGAAACTTCATTAGCCCATTTGAGCGCTACTGCCTCCATCCACCTCATGAAGTATTCAGTTGCTGTGAGGATCCATTTGTGTCCAGTGCTTGATGGCGGATTTATCACGCCGATGAAGTCCAAACCCCACTACGCAAAGGGTTGATTAGCTTGTATTGGATGCAGGGGTAGGGCTACCAATTTTTGCTTGCCTACAAAGAAGGCACACTTTTTGCAACTTTGCACCCATGGGTGCACATATTTGAATAGAGTTGGCCAATAATAGCGAACTTGCATGATCTTCACTGCAATGGTTTTAGGCGAGTAATGGCCTCCTGACAACCCATCATGGAATTCTTCGAGGATCTTGTTCACCTGATTCTGGTCTATATATCACAGAAGAACTCCATTAATGTCTCTTCTAAAAAGCACACCACTGACAAGCACGTAAGGAATGGATTGTAATCTAAAATGACTGTTGGATACGCGTCGGTTTGAAGGAAGATCCTCATGCTCTCAATCCAGCTTGTTGGGGCACCTTGGTCTTCCGGTTGGCTCTCGTGTAGTGCAAGAACTGCGCAGTCTTCATTCTTCACATCCTCTACTAGCTGCTCGTAGAGTTCGTTGCCTTGCACCGGTTTGGTGATTTGGATGTCTATGTCGTATTCTATCACCTTTGTGACCCAGCCTGCTCTCTTCTTGTTGATGTCCTTGCTGAGTAAGAACTCCTTTATACTTGAGTGTGATACCATAAGTTGGATCTTTTTGTTGGAGAGCATATGCCTGAACTTCTTGAGCGCTTTGTTTACTTCAAGGGTGCACTTCTCTACAAAGCTGTAGCATAGCTTATAATCATTCAGCCCCTGGCTAAAGAAAGCAATACTCTGCTCTAATTGGTGTAATGTCCCCCTTTTCAAGCTACTCATTGGGATGAGACCCTTAGCTTGTGCATTCCCAAGGGCTAAGGATTTTAAAATCCAAAAGGGAACATTGGCGAGCTTCAAGGATATGTTTTGTTAAAGCACTTTATTATCTATTTTTAGGACCTTTTTAAGGGTTATCCTAAAAAGTGCTTTTATAAGTAAGCTTGTAACATATCGTTTTATTAAAAAGAAAAAGTAACTCTCCCTCTCTATTTTGGGCGCCACAATTGGAGGAAGCATATAAAAGGAAAGGGAAGGCTTTTTTGAACATGTTATGCATTTTTGATATTGAAATTATTGTGCAAGTATGTCAAGCTTGAACAAGTGACTTGAGGACAAAAACCTTTAAGTGCACCAAGGAGTGTGGAGACAAAAACCTCTATTCTTATACCAGGACAGCTCTATTCAAGAGCTGTAATTGCACCTCAATTTTGCATAGTTGTATGCAAGTGGATCTACAAAGGTGTCTTTGGACACCACCTTCAACAAGGAAGTATAACAACTCTTCGGAGAGCTGGAAATACTCAAATTGCAGGTCAAAGGGGAGGGCGATCTTGTAGGAGCTTGAATCGAGTTTGGAGGCCATCCCAAGGTTGGTGACTTGCTTTGGGAGGGTGGTGACCTCTCTCAAAAGGGCAAATTGGTCTTTGAAACTCTCTTCTAGGGTCAAGGTAATTTTCGTAATTTATTACAGCTATTGGTGAATTGTTTTGGGTCAATTTGCATGTGTGGAAGGTCAATCTAGACCCTAAAAATATTCTCGAATTTATTATATTTTTTTTGACAACTTGGGTGACTTGATTGGAGAGATCTAGGAGGTGAATTAAGGGGCAAATTCTAAGAAATAATATTAAGATTTATTTCTCTTATTTTTCTAAAGCATGGCGACTCACTTGTGGAGGTTTTTGTGGTGTTTGGTGATTGAAAAACACAATTGTACCTTCATGTAAAAATCAGATTATTGATAGGGGTATTTTCAGCCACTTCGCCAATTTATTTTGGTCCCAAAAAGATACATTGTGTTCCGAATAATTTTCAGCTATTTGTGGAGTTATTTTGGGTGTGTTTTGCTTAGATCTTCTATAATTTTTTTAGGTAGGGCTAGCTGGTTTGTGGAGCAAATTTTCAGTTGTTTGACAATTTATTCAAGGGTTTGTTGGGTAAATCCTAACTAGGTCTAAATCGCCCCCTTTGGGACATTATAGTGGTACCATAGCCATATCTTGGCTATATGTGGGATCCAGGGTTTATATCAAATAGTAACATGGATAAGGAAAGGATGAAAGGTATTACACAAACCCAAAATCATGAGAATCAACCCTTTAGAATGGAGGACCAACCTTTGGTTCGTTGGGATCTAATGGAGGATTATGATGAGTACTGGACTCTTGCACCTAAGTATCGTAGAGGAAGGAGCTTCGAAGGTTGGCTAGGTTTGAGATATGGCAAGAGGCACCATGGGTACATAGCTACATAGGATGACTTGGAGAAGATAGTTCTTCCAACTTTTGATGGTGTTCTAGGTATTCCGGTAAAAGCTTGGGTTGACAAGGTGAGTATCTTGACTTGAGGCGTAGAGGTAGAAAGGAGACATTAATTTTTGTCATCCAACATTTGGATGTGGTTGCCCATGAATGGTGGCATCATGGATGGGTGACACAAGGACATAGCACTATTGGGACACATGAAGAATTGTTGGAAAAGATAGTTGATAAGTTTGGTAAGAAGATGGAGCCACTTACACCTAAATCAATAGGGACACATAACAAGGAATCCCAATTGAATGAAGGGCAGCCCTTAAAACAAATAACAGAGCCTAATTTCCAATTGTACAAGGGGCAGCCACTCCACAAGTTTGCCGTTAACCAAAATTCATTCAATCATAGGTCCTTTGTGAGGTGTGAACAGCTGGAAATTAACTCAGAAAATTCAGAGGAATTAAAGGCATGTGAAAGGGGTATAGAAGGGCACCACCTAAGGAAGAACAATGAGAAAATTGGGAGCAAAGAAATGAGCATGTGAAAGTAAACCAAACTGAACATCAAGGAAAAGAGGACAGTCAACAGGTGACTAAGAAAGAGATGATTGCTACCTTATCTAGTGCCACTAGATGCCATGCTTTCCATGTGAAAGGAACCATTAGAGGCAAAAAGGTAATTGTGTCAATGGACAATGGAGCTACTCACAATTTTATAGATGCTAAAATGGTTGCAAGACATAGACTGCCAACTTAGGAAAATGGTGGATTTAAGGTAACTGTGGAAGATGGCTCCTCCATTTCATGCATTTCCAGCATGTTGGAGTTAAAACTAACCATGGGTGAATATACCTTTGAAGGAGAATTCAATGCGATAGATCATGGGGAGATAGATGTTGTGCTTGGAGCCCAATGGTTCCAAGCCATTGGTGAATACACTCATAATTTGCAAAAATCAGAACTGAAATTTATGGCAGCCAACAAGGAAATTGTTCTCCATGGTCTAAGCAATGGAACACCCATGTTAGTGACCTCAAAAAGGATGGAACAAGCTTTCAATAAAGGGTAAATTACATGGGCAGTGGAGTTATTTATGCATGATACAAGGTCTGATTTGAAACAACAGTTGCATCACAAGGATGTTCAAGTCATCCTAGATAGACATGAGACAGTGTTTAGTGACATACCACACAGGCTGCCCCCAGATAGAGGATTTGAACATATAAATGAATTGGAAGAAGGCACAAAAGCAGTGATCACTACTCCCTACCACCACCCACAGACCTACAAGGAAATTGAGAAGGCTATCCAAGAGTTACTTGAAATAGGGCACATAAGGCCAAGCTCTAGCCCCTTTGCTTTTTCAGTAGTTCTTGTGCAGAAGAAGGATGGAACCATGAGGATGTGTATTGATTATAGATTGTTGAACAAGAAGACCATCAAGAATAGGTATCCTATACCTAGGATTGATGAACTCATTGCTGAGCTTCATGGAGTAGTTTACTTCTCCAAAAAAGATTTGAAGACCGTTATCACTAAATTCGTGTGAGGGAGGAAGATGTGAAAAAATGGCTTTTCGTTGTCACTATGGGCATTATGAGTTTTTGGTCATGCCCTTTGGACTCACTAATGCTCCTGCTACATTTCAATCTTGCATGAACCACATCTTCAAACAACATTTAAGGAAATTTGTGCTAGTGTTCTTTGATGACATATTGATATATAACAAGACTTGGGAGGAACATTTGCACTATTTGGATATTGTTTCGGGAATGTTAGAGCAGCAAATCCTCCTTGCAAACAAATCCAAATGTGAGTTTGCTACTTCTGAAATTTTGTATTTGGGACATGTGATTAATGCACAAGGGGTCCAAGTGGACCAACAAAAGATTCAAGCCATACTTGATTGGCACCTCCTAGTACTATGACCCATTTGAGAGGGTTTCTTGGATTGTGTAGCTATTATCGAAGGTTTGTGAAGGGCTTCTCCCAACTTGCTGCCCCCCTTACAAACTTGACAAGGAAAGGTGCCTTCGTGTGGTCTCAAACTGCTTTGCATACCTTTGAGAGACTCAAGGTAGTGATGAGTTCTTGCCTTGTGTTGGTTCTGGATTTTTTGCACCTTTTCACATTGGAATGTGATGCTTCAGGAGACGGGATAGGGTCTGTCCTAATGCAGAAAGGACATCCCATTGCTTTTGAGAGTAGGAAACTCAAGGAAGGGGAGTTTTTTTTTTCAATTTATGACAAGGAAATGTTGGCTATCATGCATGCTTTGGCCAAATTACGTCAATACTTAGTTTGTGGGAGATTTATAGTTTAGACGGATCACAATAGCCTCAAATACTTCCTCACACAATCCGATTTGAATGATAGGCATCAAAACTGGGTGAGCAAACTTCAATTCTATGATTTCAACATTGAATATATGAAAGGTAAAAATAATGTGGTTGATGCCTCGTCAAGAAGGCCCTATTTATGTTCATTAAGTGAGTTAACAGTGGATTGGAGGGTTGTAATTATAGCCGAATATGCAAGGGATGAATGGGCTACCACGATTTTGGAAGGCAAGGTGATAGACAACAAATACAAGGTGCATGAGAAGCTGATTTTGTATAAGGGCAGAATTTTTTTGGCCCCTTTATCCAAGTTAAAACACCAAATTATGAGGGCTGCTCATGATGATACTATGGTTGGTCATCAAGGTTACTTCAAAACATACAAGAAAGTAAGAGAAAGATTTGCTTGGAAGGGTTTGAAAAGAGATGTTTTATCCCATGTTAGGGAGTGTATGGTTTGTCAAACGAATAAGGGAATTGTTGACGTTGTGGATTGCACCCTTGAGAGAAGGTTGGGCTTCTCTCTTCCACACGACACAATGAAAACTCCTCTCTTGCCTGTGGGTCTAGCAAAACTGAGGGGAGAGTCTCTAGATAAGGGCTAGCTCCCTCTGATGCATCTCTAAGTTATTCCAGTAATATTGCTAATACATATATATAATGGGAGGGGTTGAAAAGAGAGAAAGATTACTGAAAAACGGAACCTAACCTACGCTGGTGATGCACCAAACAAGTTTGATCTACTCATACTCACACTTTGAACCATAAGAACACATACATACACTTTATTTGGTAAAAGGACCAGATTGTAGAGAACTTAACAAAAGGCTTAATGAAGACACAGAAGATGAACTTACCACAGACGCTGTAGGAAGGCACATTGTCGATAACCCTCTCCTATCTCTGCACTCTAGATACAGCTCTTTTGCTATCTGCAAGAATGGCACTTTGTCTATACCAGGCGTGTTGGTATCAAGCTTGTGAGAGCATCAAGAAAGAAATGACTAAACACAAGGTAACACTCAGACACACTCATAGATATATCTAACCAAAATAGAGGTAAAAATGCGTATTCTATTGATTCCAGGTGAAAATTGGTAGGGCTTCGCCTTACAACAATGAGAGATGCCTTCTCAAAATGAGAGATTACAATATATATAAAGAGAAAGCAAAAGGCGCCCCTTTTTGGAAAAGACTTTGGCGCCCTTTTACAAGTGGCCCATGTGCGTTGAGAGCATTGGGAAGAGGAAGTCGCTTGATAGATAATGCTGTGTCGGCTCCAATTTTGACTTTAGGCATTTAAAATATATTAAACGCCACATGTGAAATCATGGGCCGCGCCGTTTGTTTGTAAACAAGACTGCTCCTTCAAGACATTCACGCGGTTTGTCTGCTTATCAATGCAAAGTGGAGAAAAACAGGTCGCATTTTCACTGTTCGCGCTCCTTGACTTGGCGGAAACTGTTTCATTTGCAGGAATAACTGGGCTCCCCTTTGCCACCTAGGCTGTTTTGTCCATATTCATAATTTTGTCTCTTCGTGGCTTTGTCTTTTCCTAGAATTTGAGCTCTCGAGGCTATCTTCTATCAATCTTTGGCTCTTTGGGCTCCCTCATCAGCAGGTCGCTGAGTTCATTCTTAACTTTTGTCTTTTCCCAGCTTTGTCTTCTCCTGGTTTTGTCTTTTCTTCTCTTGACTCCTTCCGGCAATCTGAGCCCTTGGGGCTATCTTCTACCAATCTTTGGTTCTTTGGGCTCCCTTCTCGGCAATCTCTTCCTTTTGGCTTTAAGGCCTTTGAATTCCTTCGGGTTTGCGTTCAAGCATTTAGAGGTCAACGGCTATTTTATTGCCGTAAAGTTGACGTTTGCGCACCCGTCGCCATTTGAAAGCCAACGATTATCTTATTGCCCTGAATTTGACGTCTTTGGGGACGTCATTTGATGTTCGGATTCCAATGGCTAGTTCATGATGTCCAATTTTGACATATGCGGGCCCGTCACCCCTTTGAATTCCTTCAGCTTTCTTTTCTTCGGCCTTTCTCCCGAAGTGTTCCCTCGGACTTTCTCCCGAAGGATATCTCTCTTCTTTTCTTTTGTCCGAGTCTGCAATTGAAACCTCCCGAAGGGAAGGTGTCCCTTCGGGGCTTGGGGAAGGTCCTCCTTTCGGCAGTCGAGAGTCCCCCACAAGGGCACCTGCCCTTCGGGGTCCTTCGGGCTGCCTTGGTCTTGAAATCCTTCGGGCAAAATGTTTGAAGGAAAACTTTCCTTTGTCTTTCCCGCTTGCTGCTTTCTATCGGGCTTTTCCGTCGAGTGAATTCCTTCGGACTTTTGCCTGAAAGAATTTGCTTTGTTCACTTTGCCGCGGGAACTTTTCCGAAAGAATTCCTTGCCCTTTACCTTGTGAATTTCTTTGGACAAAATGTTCGAAGGAATTCCTTTGGACATTTTGCCCGAAGAAATTCAACCTTGTCTTATCTTTTGTCTTAGCATTTCTGAAGGAAAACTCACCCTTTTGATTCCTCCGCAAGGGTACTTTTGGGTCCGGAACTGCCCTCCGCAGCGTGCTTAAAAAGTCCAGTTTGTACCTGATTGCCCTCCACAAGGGCACTTGTCCTTCGGGCTTTGCAAGACCCCCTTTGAACCTTCCGATTGAACCAAACACTTTGAACCAAACCGACTGAACCAAATTGATTGAACCAAGCGTTTGAACCAAGCGATTGAACCAACAATGGTTCAAAGTTCATGTTATTGAACTGGTTCATCCTCTTGCTGAAAGACTTGTGCAAACCAGAAATTAAACTGGCTCAGAACAACAGGGGAAGAAGGAGACCGATTTTGCCCTGTAGGGCCAAAATGGTTAACAAAATGGGGATTCCCAGGAGAAGCATGCCTGATATGCTTAGAAACCAGTAGCCTCAAAGTCCATTGGGCACGGAGTCGAGATGCAGCTTTGAAAGAGTCAGCAACAGCCTTGTGATTTTTAAGAATCAATCACAAAGTTTTTACCCCAAAAGGGAACGAAACACACATAAGATTAAGAAAACTACTAACATGTGCAAAAGCACTTAGGGAAAACAGGGAAAAACAAGGAAAAATATATACATGATGGGAGAAGGGCTCAGTGATAATGCTTAAAATGTATCCCATTAACTGGGATATACAGTTCTTCACCATCCAACCTGGAGAGTTGAAACACATTGTGCTGCTTGCACTGAGTGATGACGTATTGACCACTCCATAAGTCATCGAACTTCGTGTGCTTTCCAGGTTTAGCTCGGGTTTCATCCCATTTCAAGACGATATCTCCTTCAGAGAAACCTTTTGATGAGGATCTCTTGTCGAAGTGCTTCTTCGTTTGCTGTTAGCGGCTGGTCATAAAAGCCATAACTTGGTCCCTTGTCTCTTGAAGTTCCATCAACTCACATAGCCTAACCTCCATGTTGTTGCCTTCTTCTAACTGCAGCTGGTGAGCAAGGTCCAAGGCTGGCAATTCAAGTGAAATAGGAAGCCTAGCTTCCCTTCCATACACGAGCATGTATGGTGAATTACCAATTGCCCTCTTTGGAGTGACCATGTCTGTCCACAGGGCTGTTTTCAACTTGGCATGCCAAGTTCTCTGATTCTCCTCCATTGTTCTTTTGATAATCCTGGTTAGATTTTTGTTGGTGGATTCAACGAGCCCATTCCCTTGTGGGTAGTAGTTGGAAGAAGTGCTGAGATAGATGCCGTATCTCAATGCCCATTCACTCATTCTGGTCCCTAAGAAGGCCAATGTCTTGTCTGATATGGTCGCTGGGACTCCAAACCTTGTCACTAGGTCTTCATAAAAGTCCAGGACTGCACTTTCGTTGGCTTCCTTCAAAGCGACAGCTTTTACCCATCTCGTGAAGTAGTCTATGGCAGTCAAAACCCATTTGTGGCCAGCACTAGAGGGAGGATTGATCATACTTATGAAATGTAGGCCCCATTGCATAAATGGTTGCTCCACTTGAATAGGCTGTAAAGACATGGCAGCTAGCCGTTGCTTCCCATCAAAGAGCGCACGCTTCTGACACTTTTGTACCCAGCCATGGGTGTCTCTGAATAGAGTGGGCGAGAAGTAATCAGCTCTCATTATTCTTGCAGCTGTAGGCCTAGGAGCAAAGTGACCACCAGCTGGCCCATCATAAAACTCGGACAGCACCCTGTCGGCCTGACTTGGTTCTATGCACCTTAAAAGTACTCCTGAGAGATCCCTTCTGAACAACACTCTATCAATCAGGGCATAAGAGAGAGATTGGAGTCTGAAATATGTCCTCTTGGTCCTATCAAGGCCTTGCGGGCATTCACCAGTGAGAAAGAAATGCCTCAAGTCTGATGTCCAATCCTTCATAACAACTAGTTTTTATGCTGAAGCTGCATCGTGAATTAGCAAATTGTCCTCTTTTTGCTGTTTAAGGTCTGCAGCAAGGTGTTCGCATAGGGCTTTTCCTCTCACCAGCTTGGTGATCTTGACATCCACGTCATACTCCATTACTTTAGTGATCCATCTCGCTCTCTTTTCATTTAGATCACGGTTGGTCAAGAAATCTTTGACGCTGGGATGTGGAACCATGAGGTGAATCTTGTTGTTGGACAGCATATGTCTGAATTTCTTTAGGCTCCATATGACTGCAAAGACTTGCTTCTCCACATATGTATATTTGACCTCAAAACCCTCTAGACCTTGGCTAAAAAGTGCAAGCGGTTGTTCAAGGTCATCACCATTCGCTTGGGTAAGCATAGCGGAGATTACCTCTTCATTTCCAAAGATGTAGAGGTTGAAATCCTTGGTGAAGTCAGGACTGATCAATGTAGGAGCTTGGGTGATACCCTGCTTGATTTCTTCAAAACTATCCTTTCTTTGCGCTGTTCACGCAAACTTCTCATCTTTTTTTAGCATAGAGGCCAATGGCTTGACTACCTCCGCAAAATTTGGAATAAATCTCCGGATGAAATTTATTTTGCCAAAGAAGCTCTGCAGACCTTTCTTATGTTTAGGTAAGGATAGCTCTAGGATGGAGCGAACTCTTTCCGGATCAATGGTCAAGCCTTCTTTGGAAACAACGTGGCCAAGGAGTTTACCCTCATGGATAGCGAACACGAATTTCTTCGGGTTGAGAGATACCGAACTCTCTACACCTCTCAAAGATTTGTCTGAGGTGTTTCATGTGTTGGCTTGCCTCCTTAGAGAAAACTGTTACGTCATCAAGATACACCAGCACAATGTTATTTATCAGGCCCTGAAAGGCCATGTCCATGGCTCGTTGAAAAGTGGCACTAGCATTGGACAGTCCAAATGGCATTTTTCGATAAGCGAAGGTCTTCTACTTGGTAGTGAAGGCTGTCTTGTACTGGTCACAGTCTTGTACCAAAATTTGATTATATTTTGAATACCCATCCAGGAGGGAGAAACGCTCGCTCCCTGTCACCATTTGGAGGATCTGCTCCATACTTGGGAGAGGATAATGGTCTTTTAAAGAGACTATTGAGGTCTCTGAAATCTACACATAATCTGATCTCCCCATTTTTTTCGGACAGGAACAAGATTGGCCAGCGAAGAAGAGTGTTTGATTGGAAAAATTATCCTAGACTCAATCAACTTGGTGAGTTCCTTCCACATGAGAGGCTCGATTTTTGGGTTGATAGGTCTTTGCTTCTGCTTGATCGGATTGGCGCCTTCCTCTAGCTCAATGGTATGTTGGGCCAAACTTGGGTCAAAACCCTTCAAATCGCTATATTCTCAGGTGAAGACATCAGCAAACACCTGGCAAAACAAGATGAAGGCTTGCCTTTCATGGTCTGTGCACACTTTCTCAAGTGCGAGCAGTTTATCCTTGAATATTTCAACCTTCTCATAGTTTTCCTTCTTCGTGGTGATGCTTGCTTTATCGCTTTTCAATTGGTCATCCTCGTTGAAGATACTTTCAAGAGTGACCAAGCCTTTGGGAAGTTTATTGTTCTTCAGTTGAACAATTTGGCTGCCATACTGCTGCTGTAGCTTAGCTTGGGTTCTAACAACAAACTCAGCTTCTTCTTGCAAGAAGAGTGATATCTGCTGATCGCTGTCAAACACCTACCAATTGGTGATGTTAGGTACGGAGGGCCTGATTACCACTTTCAAATGGCGTGGACTGCTTTTTCGGCCTATCTCCTTAGAGACATCAAATTGGGCGCCAACTGCTGCTAGCCTGTCTGCTTGCTTATTCTGCTGCCTTGGAATGGAAGTAATATTGAAGGCAAGAAAACTCTCCACTAAGTCCCATACCCTGTGCTTGTAAGACTTAAGCAAAGAATTTTTGTCAGATTTTGGCCTCTCACTTGATTCACAATCAACTTACTGTCACCAAAAACCTGCAGCTCTTTGATTCCTCTTTTCCTTGCCCACTCCAAACCATGGATGAGGGATTCGTACTCAGCAACATTGCACGTGCAAGAAAATTAGAATCTGAAGGCCGAAAAGTACTTCTCTTGTGAAAGAGAAACTAGCACCACTCCACCACCAGCTCCCAACTTACTTCTTGAGCCATCAAAGAACAACTGCCACAAACCTGAACTCTCTTGGCTTGCTTTCATCAAATTTGGTACAAAAGTACCCTCTTCGTGTATACAATAGATCCCAAGGCCTGCCTCTTCTATGAATTTGTAAGGATCATGCTCAAAGTTGTCACTTCCCCATTCATCTAAGTCAGCAACTCCTTCAAGGGCAGAGGGTGGAGATTGATCTACTTGGAAATCTTCTTGATCGATAATGGCGTAGCTGACATTTGGCAACTTGAGTGAGTACGGTTCTAGATGATCTCGGTGGATTGGTTCCGACTCAATCTTGACTTTGGTCCCATATTTGGTTCTAAAAACTAAGTAGGATCAGTTTGCTGCTAGGTACCCACCTATTATGGATGTGAAATCTCTGGATAAGCAAATGGCAAAGTAAGGAGGAACATCCGCCACCACCACGTCATGAGGGACCGAGAAGGTTGGATAGGCGTGGAGCGTCAAGTTCAAGCCTCTCACCACTCCTACTGTCTTTGCTGGTGTTATATCCAACTGCAGGACTCCCTTAGTCATCTCTTCATATTTGAGCCCCAGTTTATCGGTTATGCATTTGGGCATTACCGAGGTGCTTGCTCTACTGTCAATGATGCAATTGTGCACCAAGAAATCTCCTATGACCAAGGACAAATAAAAAAGGGAACCTTTTCTTCTTTCTTAACTTGGCCTGATGTGGAAGGCTGCCCATTCATTATCAGAACATTATCGGCTTTTGCTGGGACAACGTGTTCATTCAACCCCTGCAATTTTTTTTGCAGCATGTCCTTTTGTCCCGGTATTGATAGTGAATCCCACAAGGAGATATTCATGTGTAGCTTCTTCATCTGATCTACCACATTGACCCGAGGGTTGCCTTCTTTCAAATTTTCTTTGGTGTCATTTACAGTCTGAGGCACAGGTTGAGGAACTGAGGTGTGACTGGCGGTTTGAAGTTTGGAAATTTCTGGTTTACATGTGATGAAGAAGGCGGTGATGATTGAGCAGCTGCTTGAGCTTTTTCCATAGCTCTCCTCTTAGACTTTGTGTTCGCTGCGACACAATCACCTTGATTGTCTATACTGCCCACGTAATTGACTGTATAAAATTCATCTTTCAGGTGGTTCATGAGAGTGGAATCTGGCTAAGCCGGCCTGCTATCCATGCCATGTTGTAATGACGCCTCAAAGCTGGGGAATTTGGCGGCTGTCTGATTGTCCTGTGCATTTATGTACTGACACAACATTTCATTTGTGTAAACACCCTGATCTTCACTGTATCCCATGGGTGAGCAATTTGGTTGCTCTTGTACCAGATTGTTTTGAACGGGCACCTTGGCCTTTGATGATGAAGGGGCACCTGAATTGTAGCCTTGAAAAGGTCTGGCTTGTGCAAACTGACCTTATCCTTGATTGTAATTCTGGAAAAGGGGTCTATTTGCTTATCCATACTGCTGATATCCTTGATTTGGTCGATTGCTCTGAGCTTGCTACCTTTTGAGAGCCATTAGTTCATTTGTTACACTTTGCAACAAGCTTTTTACTTCATGGAGGTCATTGGATGGAGTAGCGGCTGGCTTTTCTACGCTAGGCAGAAGGGCTAAGGTAGGTGCAGCAATTTGGACTGGAGGTGGCAATTCAGGAAAGAGTGGCATATGAAGTCTAGGGGCTATCTTCCCAGCTTGCACTAGGCAATTCTCAACGGCTATAGCTATGTCATAGACAGCAGGCAACACATGTCCTCCCATAGACTGTATCATGACAGCAATGTCACTGTTCAATGCTTTCAAATAATAGAGGAAAGCATAGCTTGGAGTTGGCCTTACCAAAATGGGGATTTTGTCCCATGTCTTCTGAAACCGAGTATTGAAATCTTGCATGAATTTATGTGGAGCTCTTTTCATAGTGGTCAGCTGCTCGACAGTGAGAGGTGGTCGCTCTTCTCCCCAAATCTATTTGTTAAGAGGGTGCCCAACTCGTTCTAAGAATCGACTGAATTCATGAGCAAAGTCCCATACCGGTCCAGAACTTTGCCCTTGAAAGACAATGTCAGCAATCTGATCGCAATGTTTTTCTCAGTGACATTGTGAATGTTGCAGAGGTTAGCAATATTTCTGATGTGTTCAATGGCAATAATGGGCCCTTCTCCATTAAAGGGAGGCACACTTTTAAGGACTGCCCCTGGAATTGGGTCATAATGCAGGAGATTCAAAGGACTCTGACTATGAAAGGCCACAAAAGGTAAAGCCCTAGCTATAGCAGGATTCAACCTAGGCCTTCTTGCATAGGTGTACCTTATGGCAGGTCTGGGAAAACAATTTGCTGAATAAGGATGAGTTCTTGCAAACTTTAGTCGTCTTGCTGAGTTTAAAGGTAGTTCAACAAATTCAAAAGGGACACCTTTCACAGTAGATCGTGTGGTGATTTTAGGCATAGAAGGTCAGACTGGTCTTTGATCAGAGACTGATGTTCATAATAGTGGAGTCGTCAGATACTGAAAAATGGTTGATTTCGCTGTAACAGGGCCAACATCAATCCTGGAACTTTGCTGAGTGTTCAAAATGGTGTCAAAAAATGGTCCCACCGGGTGTGTCAAAAACTGTTGACGTTGTGGATTGCACCCTTGAGAGAAGGCTGGGCTTCTTTCTTCCACGCAGCACAATGAAAACTCCTCTCTTGCTTGTGGGTTTGACAAAACTGAGGGGAGAGTCTCTAGATAAGGGCTAGCTCCCTCAGATGCATTTCTAAGTTATTCCAGTAATATTGCTAATACATATATATAATGGAGGGGTTGAAAAGAGAGAGATTACTAAAAATCAAAACCTAACCTAAGCTGGTGATGCACCAAACAAGTTTGATCTACTCATACTCACACTTTGAACCATAAGAACACATACATACACTTTATCTGGTAAAAAGACCAGACTGCAAAGAACTTAACAAAAAGGCTTAATGAAGACACACAAAAGATGAACTTATCAGAGGCGCTGTAGGAAGGCACACTGTCTGATAACCCTCTCCTATCTCTGCGCTCCAAATACAGTGCTTTTTCTATCTGCAAGAATGACGCTTTGTCTATACCAGGCGTGTTGGTATCAAGCTTGTGAGAACATCAAGAAAGAAATGACTTAACACAAGGTTAACACTCAGACACACTCAGAGATATATCCAACCAAAATAGAGGTAAAAATGCGTATTTTATTGATTCCAGGTGAAAATTGGCAGGGCTTCGCCTTACAACAATGAGAGATGCCTTCTCAAAATGAGAGATTACAATATATATAGAAAAAAAGAAAGCAAAAAACGCCCCTTTTTGGAAAAGACTTTGGCGCCCTTTTATAAGTGGCCTATGTGCGTTGAGAGCATTGGGAAGAGGAAGCCGCTTGATAGATAATGCTATGTCGGCTCCAATTTTGACTTTAGGCGTTTAAAATATATTAAACGCCATATGTGAAATCATGGGCCGCGCCATTTGTCTGTAAACAAGACCGCTCCTTCAAGACATTCATGCGGTTTGTTTGTTTATCAATGCAAAGTGGAGAAAAATAGGCCCCGTTTTCACTATTCGCGCTCCTTGATGACCACTTGGCGGAGACTATTTCAATTGCAGGAATAACTGGGCTCCCCTTTGCCACCTGCGTTGTTTTGTCCATATTCATAATTTTGTCTCTTCTTGGCTTTGTCTTTTCCTGGAATTTGAGCTCTCGGGGCTATCTTCTATCAATCTTTGGCTCTTTGGGCTCCCTCATCAGCAGGTCGCTGAGTTCATTCTTAACTTTTGTCTTTTCCCAGCTTTGTCTTCTCCTGGTTTTGTCTTTTCCTCTCTTGACTCCTTCCGACAATCTGAGCCCTCGGGGCTATCTTCTACCAATCTTTGGTTCTTTGGGCTCCCTTCCCGGCGGTCTCTTCCTTTTGGCTTTAAGGCCTTTGAATTCCTTTGGGTTTGCGTTCAAGCATTTAAAGGTCAACGGCTATTTTATTGCCGTAAAGTTGACGTTTGCGCATCGCACCCGTCGCCATTTGAAAGCCAACGGCTATCTTATTGCTCTGAATTTGACGTCTTCGGGGATGTCATTTGACTTCCGGATTCCAATGGCTAGTTCATGATGTCCAATTTTGACGTTTGCGGGCTCGTCACCCCTTTGAATTCCTTCGGCTTTCTTTTCTTCGGCCTTTCTCCCGAAGTGTTCCCTCAAACTTTCTCCCGAAGGATATCTCTCTCTTCTTTTCTTCTGTCTAGGCCTTTGTCGTTGAAACCTCGCGAAGGGAAGGTGTCCCTTCGAGGCTTGGGGAAGGTCCTCCTTTCGGCAGTCGAGAGTCCCTCGCAAAGGCACCTGCCCTTGGAGGTCCTTCGGGCTGCCTTGGTCTTGAAATCCTTCGGGCAAAATGTCCGAAGGAAAACTTTCTTTTGTCTTTCCCGCTTGCTGCTTTCTGCCGGGCTTTTCCGTCGGGTGAATTCCTTTGAACAAAATTTTCGAAGGAATTCCTTCAAACTTTTGTCCGAAAGAATTCGCTTTGTTCACTTTGCCACGGGAACTTTTCTGAAAGAATTCCTTGCTCTTTACCTTGTGAATTTCTTCGTACAAAATGTCCGAAAGAATTCCTTCGGACATTTTGCCCGAAGAAATTCAATCTTGTCTTATCTTTTGCCTTAGCATTTCCGAAGGAAAACTCACCCTTTTGATTCCTCCGCAAGGGTACTTTTTGGTCCGGAACTTACCTCCGCAGCCTGCTTGAAAAGTCTAGTTTGTGCCTGACTGTCCTCCGCAAGGGCACTTGTCCTTCGAGCTTTGCAAGACCCCCTTTGAACCTTCCGATTGAACCAAACACTTTGAACCAAACCGACTGAACCAAACTGATTGAACCAACTGATTGAACCAAGCTATTTGAACCAAGCGATTGAACCAACAATGGTTCAAAGTTCAAGTTCAAAGTTCTTGTTATTGAACTGGTTCATCCTCTTCCTGAAAGACTTGTGCAAACTAGAAATTAAATTGGCTCAGAACAGCAAGGGAAGAAAGAGACTGATTTTGCTCTGCAAGGCCAAAATGGTCAACAAGAATGACTATATTTTCAGTCAGTCTCTTGCAATCTCTTCCAATTTCTTACCAAAAATGGAAGAGCATTTCCATGGACTTCATCACAGGGTTACCTATGTCATAAGGTAAATGTGGAATTTTTGTTGTAGTGGATAGATTGACAAAATATGCTCATTTTTTTGCAATTCCAACCAAGTAAAGTGCTCCTTATGTAGTGGAAGTTTTATTCAAAAACATCTTCAAGTTGCATGGGTCACCCAAGAGCATCATAAGTGATAGGGACAGTGGGTTTATGAGCCACTTTTAGCAAGAGCTTTTTAAGCTAACATGTACCGAATTGCATCCAAGCATTAGTTATCATTCCTAAATGGATGGGCAATCCAAAATTGTCAATAAATGGGTGGAAAAATACTTGAGGAATTATATTTCGGGGCAGCAAATATATTGGAATAGATGGTTGTACATGGCAGAAATTTGTCATAATACTACCTACCACATCTAGTGGTATGTCACCATTCAAAGCTTTGTATGGTTATGAAGCTCTTTCATTTTTTGACCTTGTTTTGGAGGATAGGAGGGTGCCCAAGGCTGCCGCTTGGGTGCAACAAAGTTCGGAAATCTTAGACTAGCTCAAGAAAAACTTGCAACAAGCTCAAAATTAACAAAAGCTTTATGCGGACTAGCATAGGGTGGAGAGGCAATTTGTGGTTGGGGATATGGTCTATTTGAGATTGCAACTTTATAAGCAATCCTCTTTCAAGCAAAGTAGAGCGGAAAAACTTAAGTCACGTTTCTATGGGCCTTATAAAATTCAAAGAAGAATGGGTAAAGTGCAATATGAGCTGGAATTATTGGAAGGGAATAAGATTCACAATGGGTTCCATGTTTTCTTGCCTTAAGAGAGCTCTTGGAAAGCATATAATACCCTCCATTGTCTTGCCACCTCTTGATGATGAAGGTAAGTTGGTCTTGATTCTCAAAGCTATTCTTGAGGTTTGCGGAGGCTCTGCAATCGCACTATCATGGAATACTTGGTATAATGGAACACTGCCTATGGAAGATGCAACTTGGGAAGGGGCAGCCATCCTTCAACACCTAAATTTACAATTGCTTGTGGGCAAGCAATTTCGTGAAGGGCGGACTGTAATGTCGCCCTTTTCAAGCTAGTCATTGGGATGAGACCCTTAGCTTGTGCGTTCCCAAGGGCCAAGAATTTTAAAAGCAAAAAGGGAACATTGGTGAGCTTCAAGGTTATGTTTTGTTAAAGCACTTTATTATCTATTTTTAAAACTTTTTTAAAGGTCATCCTAAAAAGTGATTTTATAAGGAAGCTTGTAATATATTTTTTTTATTAAAAGGAAAAAGTAACTCTCCCTCTCTATTTTGGGTGCCACAATTGAAGGAAGCATATAAAAAGTAAGGGAAGACTCTTTTGAAAAGGTTGTGCATTTTTGATATTGAAATTCTTGTGCAAGTATGTCAAGCTTGAACAAGTGATTTGAGGATGAAAACTTTCAAGTGCACCAAGGAGTGTGGGGACGAAAACCTCTATTCTTCTACCAGGGCAGCTCTATCCAAGGGCTATGATTGCACCTCAATTTTGCATAGTTGTATGCGAGTGGATCTACAAAAGTGTTTTTGGACACCACCTTCAATACAGAATTATTACAATCTTTTGGAGAGTTGGAAATACTCAAATTGCAGGTCAAAGATGAAAGCGATCTCAAAGGAGCTTGAATTGAGTTTGGAGGCCATCCCAAGGGTGGCAACTTGATTTGAGAGGGTGGAGACCCCTCTCAAGAGGGCAAATTGGTCTTTGGAAACCTCTTCTAAGGTCAGGGTAATTTTTCATAATTTATTACAGCGGTTGATGAATTGTTTTGGATCAATTTGCATGTGTGGAAGGTCAATCTAGACTCTAAAAATATTTTGGAATTTATTAAATATTTTTGGCAACTTGGGCGACTTGATTGGAGGGATCTAGGAGGTGTATTAAGGGGCAAATTCCAAGAAATAGTATTCAGATTTATTTTTTTAAAGTGTGGCGACCCACTTGTGGAGGTTTTTGTGGTGTCTGATGATTGAAAAACACAGCTGTACTTTCATGTAAAAATCAGATTATTGGTAGGTGTATTTTTAGCCACTTCGCTAATTTATTTTGGTCCCAAAAGGTACATTGTTTTCCGAATAATTTTCAGCTATTTGTGGAGTTATTTTGGGTTGTGTTTTGCTTGGATATTCTATAATTTTTCCAGCTAGGGCTAGCTGGTTTGTGGAGCAGATTTTCAGTTGTTTGGCAATTTTTTCAAGAGTTTGTTGGGTAAACCCCAACTAGGTCTAAATTGTCCCCTTTGGGGACATTACAGTTGGTCATTGTTCAGTTGGACAAGGATGGTTGAGATGCCTTCAGCTCCACCAAATGTATAAAGGATGAAATCCTCACCATAATCTAGGTTTATCAATGTGGGAGCTTTTGCGATGGAGCGCTTGATGGCCTCAAAACTACTTCGGCCTTCTTGGTTCTAGTTGAATGCAACGCTTTTCTTGAGCATTGCTATGAGGGGCTTGACTGGATTTGCGAAACTTGACACAAACCTTTTGATGAAGTTTATTTTTCCCGAGAAGCTTTGGAAACCCTTCTTGTGACCTGGGAGAGGGAGCGATAGAATGGCCTCAACTCATTCGGGATCAATTGCAAGTCTCTCTTTGGAGACAATGTGTCCCAAGAGCTTGCCTTCATGCACTGAGAATACACACTTGCTTGGGTTCAGAGAGATCCCAAACTCTTGGCAATTTTCAAAGCCTTGCTCTAGTGTAATATCTCCATTTCCACATCATTTATGAGTAGGTATTGAAGAACTTTAGTCTACTTTTCCCACAGACTAAATGATTTCTTTTGGGGTTTTATTTTATTAATTAATTATAATTGTCCGAATAGTGATTTTAATCATTCGCTCATATAAGACAATTTTAGTTGATTAATAGAATATTTTATAAAAGTGGTTTTTACCACTAAGATATTTAGTAAAAATGATTATTCGATTATTGCCTTTACTATTTATTATTTAGGTAATTGATTTAATATTATTTCTGGTACAAAAAGAATGTCGGCTTGTAAGTGATCAAAGCAAAGAGAAGATATTCTAAAAGTCGACAAGGAGAGTTAAAAATAAGTATTTGGCCTTCCCAAGGTGGTTCGCCCCCTTTGAAGGGTACAAGTACATGGTGGAGTTCTCGTTTGAAGGATATGTTGAAAATTGATATTGATTTTTCATGCTTGAAGAAATATTGGGATGCATGCCTAATAAGTGTTTGCAAGTTTTTGGAGTTGATTTTTCGACAAAATGGTGACTTTTGACGCCACCTTTGCAAAGGTGGATTTGATAATTGCCCTAGAGTGGGGTGACTTGGTTGGTGATTTATTTGTGTGGATTTCATGGACAATTTGAAGTCCAATTGACCTAGTTTCATTGCTGGAATTTATTGATGAATATTGCTGAAGTGTGGCATTGACTTTCTATGATTTGGCAAAGTTTTCAAGGTTTTTTTGAATGGATAAATAAATAATAAATTCTGATTTATTTATTTATATTTTTGGATAGATTAAGGGTTTGACTTCATAAATTATGGAGTTGTGGCTAATATTTATTGTGTGAATTTTTTTGTGTGGTGTCTTGATTGGGATTGAGGGTTGATGTTTGAAGGGGTCTAAAATCCTAGTTGAAGGGTAAATATTAATTTTGATTTTTATATGCAATTTTGACTTAGGCGACTAGGTTTGGAGTGGTATTTGATCACTTTGAAGGGCTTAAAAGGGCATTGAATTTGTGTGGCTATTTTTGGTAATTTATTCATGATTTTTGGCAAAGGTTTAAGTGTGAATTGGTAAATATTTAGCTGCTGTTTTATGATTAAAATCAAATATTTTTCAGTGAGGTTAAATTTGATTTTCATCCACATCTAAGGGGTAAAAAGGTATAAAATTTCTATTTTTAGTTCATAGCTTATTTTGGATCATTTTGAGGTGATATTTGCTCAAGGTCATTGTTGGAAATTACCTATCTATTTATTGTACATTGGCACCTAGGGTTTGGAAGCAAATTGCATGTTTTTGAGGCATCTCTTTGAGCTAGGGTTTGCTGATTTTGTTAATTTTAGAATTCAAAATTTTGTGGATTTTAAGGGAAATTCTTATTTAGTCTTTTGGCTCAAAAAGGGGACATTACATTGGTATCAGAGCACTGATCTTGTCCACTTGTGAGGTTTGGTTGCAAGCAAATAAAAAGATTCGATGTTATCAAGGAAGAGGAAGAAGCCATGTAAGAAATGGAGATAAGATAAAATAAAATAAATATATTAATGTCCAACTAATGATCACAAAAGTAGGTTAAAAGGACTGCAAATTACAAAAGTGTGTCAGGGAAAAGCGGGAAACCAAAAAGGTCTCTGAAAACAAGAAAAACAATGCTAAAAGAAATAGTATAAATCATGGCAAAGAGTGACCCCGCTCAGAGCCAAACCACCAAAGGACCCAACCACACTCAAGTTCAGAGAAGGGAGCAAAAGAAATGAGCAATTTCCAAGAATTTGTAAACATCGGGAGCTTGAGAATGATCCCTAAGAAAGAACTAGGAAGGAACCCATCAAGAGAAAGAAAGGCTTTACAATGCAGGTAGAAGGTTAGGGAACCTATGCCAACCAATGGAGGATATAATCAACACCTTGAAAGAAGTAGAAAAGAGGTTATCCAAGGTAAATCAATCACATTATGAATCCATGAAGTGGGTGGTACAGCCCTCAAAGACTTACTTGGTTCAACATGAATTCTTGAGAGATACAGATGAGAAGGTAAGGCTCTTGGTTACTAGTTGTATTAATGAAGTTTTAAGACTAATGGTTCCCGAAGTCCCTATAGTGATAAAATCATGAGGGAAATATTTTCGTTGATTGTGGAGAGCTTCCAATGTCTCAAAGAGGACAAATGACACTCCTTGGCTAGAAGTGTCAACATCTTGGAAACTATGGCTTCAACCAGATTATATATTTTGATGTTAGATATGGAGTGTGATGAACTTATTGTTAAGATGTTTCAACATTTTCTTGCAATTGCTTGTAAGAATCCTACCAAAAATGTTGTAGCTTCTATGCAAAGAATCTTGGCCTTGACATTCAACGAGAGTGATGATTTTTCCAAGCCATTATTATCTATCTTGTTGACAGGTTTGAGGTTAGAAAAGATTTTTTTTTTCAATTGCACATATGTTATTTGAAAATGTTGCAATTAATTGTGAGGGACAATTGAGGCTTTATTTGATAGTGGAGCATGTAGAGGAAGAGAGGACTGAACTACATGGAGAGTTGGAGGAAAATAATGAAGGGACAGCCCTTTATGAGGACTCCTACGAGGGAGTCAATGAAACAAAAAAATCAGAATTTGATGGGCAGCCCATAGGGTGCAAGTGGATGATAAAAAAAAAGATGAAGTTAAGGAGCATGAACTCAAAAAAGTGCAAGATAAGGATCATACCAAGGAAAGAGACAAGGTGGAGGGCATGTTAGAAGGCATGCAAACAATTCATAAAATTGGTAAGCATCACAATTTATTTATTGAATGTTATATGCGACATGAAATGGTTGTGACTAGAGAAAGAACACAAGGTGCAAATCTTGCAAGGTATGTATCATTGTTTTGGATGAAAGAACAAGCAATTCATGGCTGTTATAGTCCTGATATAGCCCACTTATATTGTGTTTTATGTGGACTTACCAAAGGAACAACTTGGCTAATCATGAAGGTGGTGATAGGTGACAAGTGCTATGACCCATGGGTCATTGCAAGGGCTATTAGTAATTCATTGACTGCTGTTTTTCATATTTTCAGTTTGTTTTCTCCAAAGTTTCTTGTTGCCATGATGAATATTGACCCCGGGAAGGTGTGCCTCTCACACCTCAACACCATGGAAGGGGTTCACACTTATATGAGTGGATTTCTAGCCACTATAAGGGGAAGGTTGGGGAAGGGAAAGAGTTGCTACAGCCATGACAAGATCAACGTGAACACACTTGTTAGATTCTGAATGAAAAGAAATTGCAAGGATCAAGGCCTCAAGAAGTGGCACACTTCTTGATCCTAGAGCTTGATGAGGGAATCAAAAAGGTGTTATTAAACACGAATGATGGCCATTACATGCTTTGGAAGGCACCCCATGCCAAGGATAAGGGAGAAAGGTAAGTGTGCAAATGATGATTTTTATTTATCTCAAAAATCAGACTTCTATATACAAACGCAGCAGGCTTTTGAAAGGGAAAACATGAGAATTTTGAGCATAAACCAGCACTCAGTGAGAAGAATGAAGGTATGTATATATTCTGATTTTTATTGCTCAGAAAAATCAGACTTGCAAAAGCGAACTCAGCCATGCATTAGAGGGGAAAATTCTGAGTTTTGTGATATATTCCAGCCCCTAGCACGTTTTGAAAATGCTCATAGTTGAGAACTCTTCATACACGATAAAATATGGGAGAGCATAAGAAAGGTACAACACCCTCTCATGGTTGAAAGGAAGGTTTTGTTGGACTTACAATGTGTTCTTTATATACACAAAGATATTGATAAAGGAAAATCAACGAGAGGATACATTGCACACATAAAAAGGTTCATGCAAGGAGGATTGCATCTACATGACACTCCTATCCATGGTTTGATTCAAAAGAAGTTCATTGTTGTTTCTTTTTTCCAAACTTGGGTGAATTTTTAGGGCATTTGTAAGGCTGAAAAGTCTAATTACAGCCCTCTAATCATTAACTTAAGATTTCAGTATGAAGAAAAATATGCATATATCAATTTCAGATTTAGTCAACATGAAAAATCCGGGATATACATGCATGAACAACTATTTTTGATGAGTGTTTGGGAGCTATTGAGGAGCTTTTGGCGTGTCTCATGCATGCATGGGATGATTGACAAGGGGCAACCTTTTGGAAGATACATGGGTTGCACAAAGATGCCCGTATATGGTGAGTGGTATGTTTTTGAGGTCTCACATCATGGTAGGTACTTTGCTGGTTTCTTTTTGCATAGTTGGATAGTGATGACCCATCATTTGGGAGGTCTTTGCCCATAGGGCAGCAAGGTAATCATATTCTCTCATGTTTCTTGTTGCAACTTTGGGTCACATAACACCCTCTTTGAAGGTATAAGGGAAAGGAGTTTGCTTATCTTCCACTTGGTATTGAAAGGGATGGTTGATTGGGAACATATGGAGCCTTTGGAAGGCTATGAGGGCACTTCTAGCACTTGGGGGTAGCCTCCGAAGCACAAATACAACAATATGAAGAAGCGATTTGAGGATTTCTTTCATTGAAAAACAGGTAAAGGTGGACATTGCTTGATAAGGTGTGTTGGGACACGTACTTAGAATTTGCAATTGCTTGGGGACAAACAATTTTGGGTGGGGAGGACTGCAATGTTTTCATTTCCACATCATTTATGACTAGGTATTGAAGACCTTTAGTTTACTTTCCCCATAGACTTAATGATTCTTTTTGGGGTTTTATTTTATTAATTAATTATAACTGCCCGAATAGTGATTTTAATCATTTGCTCATATAAGACAATTTTAGTTGATTGATATAATATTTTATAAAAGTGATTTTTACCACTACGATATTTAATAGAAATAATTATTAGATTATTGCCTAAAAGTAATTTTAATTACTATCTAATATTTAGGCAATTGATTTAATATTATTTTTGATAACAAAAGAATGTCGGCTTGTAAGTGGTCAAGGCAAAAAGGAGATATTCTAAAAGTCGGCAAGGAGAGTTAAAAATAAGTATTTGGCATTCCCAAGGTGGTCTGTCCCCTTTGAAGGGTACAAGTACATGTTGGAGTTCTCATTTGAAGGATATGCTAAAAATTGATATTGATTCTTCATGCTTGAAGAAATATTGGGATGCATGAAAAATAAATGTCTACAGACTTTTGGAGCTGATTATTCGACAAAACGGTGTCTTTTGATGCCACCTTTGCAGAGATGGATTTGATAGCTGCCCTAGAGTGGGGCGACTTGCTTGGTGACTTGTTTGTGTGGATTTCATGGACAATTTGAAGTCCAATTGACCTAGTTTCATTGTTGGAATTTATTGATGAATATTGCTGAAGTGTGACATTTACTTTCTATTTGATTTGGCAAGGTTTTCAAGGTCTTTTCGAGTGGATAAATAAATTATAAATTTTGATTTATTTATTATATTTTTGTACAAATTTTGAGGGTTTGACTTTATAAATTGTAGATTTGTGGCTAATATTTATTATGTGAATTTTCCTAAGTGTGGTGACTTGATTGGGATTAAGGGTTTGATGTTTGAAGGGATTTAAAACCTTAGTTGAAGGGTAAATATTAATTCTGATTTTTATATGTAGTTTTGACTCACGACAACTAGGTTTGGAGTGGTATTTGATTACTTTGAAAGCCCAAAAAGGGTGTTGAATTTGTGTGGCTATTTTTGGTAATTTATTCATGATTTTTGGCAAGGGTTTGAGTGAGAATTGGTAAATATTCAGTTGTTTTATGCATAAAATCAGATATTTATCAGCGAGGTTAAATTTGATTTTCATCCACATCCAAGGGGTAAAAAAGTATAAATTTTTATTTTCAATTCGTGATTTATTTTGGATCATTTTGAGGTGATATTTGGTCAAAGTCATTGCTGGGAATCACCTATCTATTTATTGCACATTGGCGCATAGGGTTTGGAATCAAATTGCATGTTTTTGAAGCATCTCTTTGAGCTAGGGTTTGCTGATTTTGCTAATTTTAAAATTCAAAATTTTGTGAATTTGAGGGGAAACCCTTATTTGGTCCTTTGGCCCAAAAATGGGACATTACATCTAGATGACTCAAATGGTCCGCTACATGCTTGGAGAAAACAATTATATCATCAAGGTAAACCAAGATGATATTATTGAGGAGTCCCTTGAATGCCATATCCATGGTCCTTTGGAAGGTAGCACCTATGTTTGTCAAGAAAAAGAGCGCCCTTTGGTAGGCGATGATACCCCACTTAGTGGTGAATGCTGTTTTAAATTGATTGCACCCCCGCAAAAGTAGTTGGTTATATCCTGAATAACCATCTAGCAATAAAAATATTTATGTGACTATTTGTAGAATTTGCTCCATTGACGGAAGAGGTAGTAGTCTTTGAGGGAGGCTTTGTTCAAGTCCCTAAAGTCTACGCACAAGCGGAACTCTCCATTCTTCTTGCTCATTGGAACTTGATTGGCCACCCATGAGAAATGTTTGATTGGAAATATTATGTTGGCCTTAATTAGTTAGGAGAGCTCCTTCCTCATTGAGGGCTCAAGCTTAGGGTTAACTAGCCTCTACTTCTGCCTAATGGACCTGGTATTGAGGTCAAGCTCAATAATATGCTGGGCTAAGCCTGGATCAAAGCCTCTGAGATCCTAGTAGCGCCATGCAAATATATCATCGTATCTTTTGCTTAGCCAGATGAATTCTTCAATTTCAGATTGGGAGCATACCTTATCGGCTTTTAGGAGCTTGTTATCAGAGATGGCCATTGGATTGAAGATTTATTCCTTCACCGTCACATTTCTCCTCTCACCCTTTAGCTAGTCGTTGGAGTTGAAGATGCTTTCTAGTGTGACCAGCCCTTTAGGTAGCTTGTTTCCCTTCAGTTGGATGATTTGCTCTTCATATTGGACTTGGAGTCGCGGTTTGTTCCCAATGTAGAACTCAACTTCTATTAGTAAGTTGATAATTTGCTCATCACTTCCAAACACTTGGCAATTGCTTGTGTCATCTGGGACTGCCGATTTGACTACAAGTTTTACGAGCTGCTCGGACTCATTCTTTATATTGTGTGGAAGGTCATATTATGTACCCACGGTTGTGAGTTTGTCGGCGTCATCATTCCATGCCATTGGTATGGAATGGATATTGAAAGCATCAAACCCTTCGATCATGTCCCATGCCTTATGTCTGTAAGCTCTTAGCAGATTGTTTTTGGACATGTTCTGTGCTCTGACCTGGTTTACCACCAACTCGCTGTCTTCGAAAGCTTGCAGCACTTTGATTTCTTTCTTATGCGCCAATTGGAGACCCTGGATTAGTGCCTCATATTTGGCAACATTGTTTGTGCATCCAAACTACAATATGAATGCATGGGAATATTTCTCCTTTTGAGGGGATACTATTACAACACCGGCTCTTGTGCCATTTTTGCTTCGAGAGCCATCAAAGTATAATTGCCATATGCCTTCAAGGTCCTCTTGTGCCTTTACAAGGTTAGGCAACAAGGCATCTTCCTCGAGAATGCAGTATGTGCCTAGCCCTGTTTCCTCTGCATCGTCGTATGGGTCGTTGTCATAATGTTCATGTGCTCATTCATCAAGTCATCTGGGACATACTCAAGGGGTGTGGTGGTCTCATGAAGAATTGAATTCTCCTCTTGGTCGAACAAAGTGCAGTTTGCATTAACCAGGCTAGGAGTGTATGGCTCTATGTGATTCTTCGAAATAGGCTTGGCCTTGATGGTCACCTTGGTCCCATAATTGGTTATGAGTAGCATGTGCGACCAATTCGAGGATAGATATCCACCTATCTTTGCAGTGAAATCTTGGGAGAGGCATATAGCGAAGTAAGGGGTTAAGTCAATGATGGCGATGTCCTGCACAATGGAAAGGCTTGGACAAGCATGCAAAGTGAGACTCAAATCCTTGACAATTCCCACAATTTTAACCGTGGTTCCGTCCAATTGGACGACCCCTTTTGAGATGGGAGTATATGCTATGCCTAGCATGTCTGCGATTTTCTTCAGCATCACTGAGTTGCTTGCGCTCGACTCTATCATACAATTATGTACGAGATGTTGACCAATAATCAGAGAGATGTAGAATGGAGGTTTGCTATTTCTACGCAATTCTTCCTCAAGTTGACATAGACTTGTGTGTGCAGTAGGTGCAGTTTGCGATGGCTCATGAGGTTGGAAGCTTCTTAGGATGTCCTGCAGCAAATTCCTTTGGGAAGGAATAGCAAGAGCATCCCACATGGAAACGTTCAGTCTAGTCTTCTTCATTTGCTTGACTATGTTAAAGGGGACTTGAGTCCCTTTGATCTATGCCTTTTGAATTATAGCCTCTTCTCGCACCTACGCACTAGTTTGGGGGGTTGGCTCTTTATCTGCACAACTTGTTCCATGCGCACAAAAGATTGCATAGGTGTTTTGACTTAGGTATTTGTGCACTGGACCTAGGGCGTGGAGATTGAAGGCACTGAAGTTGGAGGTTCCTCCACCATTGCTCTCTTTCTGAATCTTGTATTAAAAGTAATTGGGTTGTTTCTTGCATTCGGCACCTCATTCTGATTCACATAATTGAAGTCACCCTCCTGCCAATTTAAGAGGGTGGATCCGCCTTGCTCTTATGTTTGTGTTTGCGGTTCATCCCTTGGTTGATATGAAGTAGATGGAGGCTCTTGAGGTGGTGGCACATTTTGTATCGTAGGCACCTCATTCGCTGCTCCATTCACTCACGCGGCTTGATCACATGGATAGCACCATTCATAGTCCTGCGCCATATTGTTCTGCACGGGCACGAGAGCTCTAGAGGTGCTTACAATGTTAGAATTTGGCGCATAGGGTGGTCTATTATATGTGAGTTGATTTTGAGCCTGTGTAACATGTTGGTAGAGAGGCCTGTATGATTCATATTGCTGGTTGAAGGGTTGACAAGCCCTGGAGTGTTGCGCTTGCTGCCTTTTGAGTGCTACTAGCTCATTTCCAAAGTTCTTCAATAAGGACTTGACTTTGTGAAACTCACTCAAGGGCGCAAAATTTCGTGGAATTGGCGGGCTGACAACAACAGGAATGGGGGCTAGAGTCAGAACGAGGGGCAAGGCAGGGGAACTTGTACATGGGAGTCGAGATATAAGGGCATAGGGGGTCTGGACGGAATTTTCCTTGCTTGAATCAAGCAGTTTTCTGTGCGCAAAAGGACCTCATATGCATTTGGTAGTACTACACCACCCATAGATTGGATCATTACGGCCACATCGCTATTCAGTGCTCTCAAAAAATATAAGAACATAGTGTGAGGATTCGACCTTACCAAGAGTGGAACTCGATCCTAAGTCCTCTGGGATCTGAAGTTGAAGTTGATGCAGAGCCCCTTTGATGGTCCTAAGTTGCTCTATTAGTGATAGGTGGTCACTCTTTTCTTCAAACTGTCTGCATAGTGCCACGACAAACTCGCCCCAATTTCAAATAGAATTTGGCATCGAACCTCGGTACCGTTGGAGCGCCCTCCCTCTCAAAGAAGAGGCAAGGAGTCACATTGCGACATCATCCTCAGTCACATTGTGGACGGAGCAAATATTTGCAATATCTTGTATATGCTCTATTGGGGTAGTAGAATTTTCTCTAGTAAAGTAGGGGATGCTCTTAAGAGCAGCTATGGGAATATCATCGTACTAGGGAAGGATCAATGCACTGCCTCCATTAAAGGGAACACAGGGTTGGTTTCTAAGAGCAACCATGAACATGATTGGGAATAGTCTTCCTCTGTGCGCAGGAAATTGATCAAATGGGGATGTAGACTGAGCTCTAGGAGAAGGTTGCCTTGCATCACTAGCCCTTCTAACAGGGGACAAGGGTACTCTAACTCCTCTTCTCCTAGTGGGTACAGGGAACTCGATGAAATGAAAATCAATGCCTCTCGAAGACGATCTCGTCTATCTTGGCATATAAATGAAAGGTTGATCTTTATAAACCAAGAATGCTTGGATTCGCTAGGTGCTCTACAAAGTGTCTTCAATACTTGAATTGGTGGGAGTAGCACCAATCTCTCAACCAACCTTAGAACTGGTCCCACTGAGCATGCTAGAAATTGTTATCACTCAAATTGTGCACCCGTTGAATTAGAAGATGGCTCAGTGAGACAATGGGATCATCCCCCAAGGTGTGGGACACTTGAGCTCCTTGGGACAAACCTCCAAAGTAGCTCGATTTCCTTCTATTCTAGATGCACTTGGTCTAGGACTAGCGCGCAAACCTACAAAGAGCATAATGAAATATATAGCTAGCACTAAACCTAAACTTGACAAGGGTAAAAGAGAGAAAAGGTAAGAGGGTTGCTGGAATGTAAAAGGTGGTGCACCAATAATAGAGTGAGCACCTCACCTGCTTAGTGACATAATAAGACTAACAGACTGAATGCAAAAACTTTAAATTGGGCGCACCATATAAGTGTTTCGCATGGAGGTAAGGAACACAATGCAGCGTTAGGAGGGACGACAAATGGTCCACAAATAACACCTATGCAGACTCGTGCATACATAACATGAGACCTGCAGAAACTTTCGGTTCTGCATAGAGGTGCAAAGGGAGGACGACAATGAGAGGGACAAATACCCATAGACAAGGATCAACAACCATGAATGGACACAGAACACAGTGCATGAAGAAAGTAAATCAGTTCTTATTAATCTCAAGGTCTAAGGCACTATTACAAACTCGAATATCCAGAGCTTTGTTATACTAGGAGGGCTCTTGGAGGGCAAATTTTGGCAGTGTTATGATGCCTAGAAATGTCGACCTTTGTACAATAAAAATCAGGGTTTAAATCGCACTAAGAAGGCCAGCATAATCAATTCGCCATTGGAAGTGGTGGGTAGGAACTTGAATTTAGAAGCAGCGTCTAGAGCTCGAGGTTGATTAAGAGCATCAAGATCTTCATAATAACTGCAACGAGCCATGCTTATTCAACCTGCCTGGCAATTTGATCATGGAAGTAGTTGGAAGGTCACTCGTGGATCCATGTGTGCATTTGTGAATGAAGGGCATTTAGGCAGCCAAGGGTGGCATGTGATCATGCTCTGACACTCTGACAGCCGCCTTTGCATTTAATTCTATTCGGATTTGGTTCCCTCGACGTCCAATTGGGTTCAACTACCATCCTTATTTATGGCGATTACCTATCAATCCCCCTGTATTAGCCCGCTAATGTGGGACTGTGAATGTATATCTTTGGGTCTTGCCATGTTATCTTGCGCATGGTAGGAATTATCATGTGTGCCTATCTTTTGGGGTCTAGGTGCACATTGAGCTATGCGCACTGAATTTTGCGCAGATGGGAATGCGCACTGAAGGTTGCACAGTGAATTGGTTGTGCGATGACGCTGCGAGTTTGTGAAGGGTACCGAGGGTGATCTATGAAAATGCACAAGGCTCCAACTCCTTTTGCGCCTTTTCTCTTTTGATGGCCTTCGTAGTCTGCACCTTCATTTGAAACTTGTATTGGTTTGCGAAGGAAATGGTGCACAACCTAGATCATAGTCTGCGTTTTACAATGGTGCAAATGTGAAACTTTGCAATTTGGCGCAATACTTCATCATTTGAATGAAATGAAGTCTTTGAATAAGGGCACACAAGAAGATTGAAGATCTTGAGTGTGCTTTTCATGATTTGGAACTGCTCCCCACGCACTTCTTTCTTCCATTGTTTGAAGTCGAGGAGACCTGCGCGCTCTGACTTGCACGCCATGTTGATGTGATGAAGGATCTTTGCATGGGGCACGCATTTGGGAACTACTTATAAGTGCGAATCGATACTTAGTTGATGTGCAAACCCGTGTTGACTGTTGAGTGTGGGCACAGATGGGAAATTTCTGTGCGCAGACTCACTTTTTAGGGAACTCAACACTGCGCAGGCATGAAAACCTTATGTGCAACATCTTATGAACTCTGCGCAGGCTAGGGTGACTTGGAGAGTTAACAGTCTCCACATATTCAAACTAGGCAACGATGCTTAAAGTCTAGGGATACTACATTTCTAAGCACCATTTAGAATGGGTCTTGGGGTAAACATCACACAAACTTCACAGATTCTATATAGGAAACCATGCCTTAAATGTCATTGGGAAACTTACTAACACACACAATCCAACCTACATGAATAACACACAAATATTGTAGTATAGCTATCACATGAAACACATAATAAGGAATGGAGTATTATGTACTAATCAATGTAATCTCCTTGATCCATCCCATGCATACATGCCATGTTAATAGCCATGTGTACAATATAATATATAGAAGCATGAGAGTCACGAGAGGACGGGTGCAACAGCTGGGGAACAACCCCCATGTAACAAAAATTAAATTAACATTTCTAACTTATAATGCTCATACATCATAGCACAACATATTCATTTATTTATTTCATAGTATCTTTTATTACAAAAATTCATGCTACGGGTACTTTTTCTGAACAAAGGTTCACTTGGACCAACATACTTTGATACTTTATTTAGCCGAAAAGGTATGAGCTAGTGTGTTGTCCATCTCAAGCTTTCCAAAGTCAAACTTCATGAAGTATGGTGGGAACTCCTCATGTATGTCAAGAGTATTTCTTAATATCATTTTCTATCCTCATAGTGGCTTTCTCCTCCATTACCCTCTTCACTTTTGTCAATAGAGGCATAGGTAGATAATTGTTCCATGGAGGTTCTATGTCGGCGCAATGAAAAAATGGTAAGATCATCTTATAGATTCCATTTTCCAATGTAGCAACCTGCTCTTTGAGTCCTCTTCATTTTTAGAATGGCTGCCTAACTGTAGCACCTCAAATGTTTATGGCTTGCAGCTTACAATGGAGAACTAAAGCCTAAGCACTAAGGTGGCATACTCAAAGGAGAAAATGGTTGGCCAAGAGAACCAAGCTCACCTCATGGAGCTTGAGTTAAAGATAACACAAGATCAAATTGAGAAGGCCAACAAGAAGTACAAGGAGGCATTTGGGAAATCTTCCCAGTTAGACCTCCAGAGTTGGCCAAGAATAAAAATAAGGAAGAAAAAAGGGAAAAACAAATGAAGGCCAAAGATGCAGCTTGGGAGGCCAAGTACAATATCTAGTTCAATTTTGCTAAGACAACAATAGCACAAGCACTCTGCTTAAGGTAGGAGATGAAGTAACTTGTATGGAGGAATACTTCAACTTCCTCCTCCCAAGCTCCTAAAGCACCATGATTCTTGACTTCTCCCACTGCCGCCACAACTTCCACACCTTCACCTAACACAGTTACCTACTTCTCATAAGAGTGTGGCTTCCCTAAACAAGTTCCATTCTAATCAAGCTAATTGTCAGTGCTGACAACTTAGTCTAATTGGGGGGATAGATGTAGCATGAGATTTTGTAGTAAATGCTATAATGGAACAAACAAAGAAGCATGTTATGCCATGATGCATGAGAGATGTGTTAGGAATGTTACTTTAATTTTTGTTGTGTGGGTTGTGTTGGTGTTCTAAATTGCACCCTAGCTGAGTAGAAGGTTGTTCAAGTCTTTTACTCAAATCTAGTCCAACATGGGACTGATCCTAAGCTGTGCGTATTCTAATAATGGACCAGACCTCCGGAGAAGGCCAACTTCCTTCTGGATCTGTCACCTAAACTAAACCTAAACTAACACCTACTTGGAAAAGGGAGAGGGATTTTAACAATAACTTATGAAAGCATGTAAAAGAGGTGATGCACCAATGATTTGATTGCTCAAACTTGCACAAGACACACTATAGGATATATTCAAGACCAAAGAAATCAGTTCCACATGAGTATTTCACAATAAGGCGTGAATCAATTATCAAACTAACATGAGAGGGCACATAACCACTTTCAAGCTAAACAACAATCTATAACTTGCACTTATAATGACCTATGAAAACTATCAAGCACTTCATGAAGGTGAAAAAACTCAAACATAGACAAGGAACATACATTCATTAAGCTATAGTATATGAATTCATAGAACACACTTCAATCTAGCTTGCAAAATGATGGAATTCAGTCTTTATTGCATCAAAAGGTGTTACAGTATGAATTTCGGCAGATTTTGGTCATACCAAAAAGAGGGATCTGATTTTAAGGCTTGGAAGCCTGTATTTATAGAAAAGAGGAGAGAGAGAACTGAACAGATAAAAAACATTGAATGACGTCTAACTGCCCTTGATGGATTAGCATTCTCGAGGATGCTGAGTCATGGTCTTATCAAGAAAGGTCTTGTAAAAGAATTGAATGCTCCATTGATCTTTATCCATCCACCAGGTGTCCTTCTTGGAACTCCTTGTTATTATCTATATGATTTGTTGACGAGGATCATGTCTTGGAATTGACAGAATCATGCCGCATCTGCTTTGGGTGGCCAACTGTATTTGCTCATTGAAAAGTGACTCTATGATTGGCGAGCTGCGAGACATTTCTCCATGGTTTGCATTTGTTCCAATATCGAACATAGGTTTGTTTATAGGTGAAAACCAATTCAATTATTGGTTTTTACATAGTCATAGTATCCATGGAAACCTGCAAACTGCTTGACTTTGCTTTGCAATCATTGGTCGATCTTTGACCTTTGTATTAGGCCAAAAAGACCTATTTTACCTATATGGAGCTCTGCTGGCGATGCTTGGTCCCATTGGTTCCATCTCGTTCATATTCAAGCTTTGGTTCTTTGTTTTATCGTGCCCGTGTCTAAAAAATTACTTATCGACTTTTGTCGAAATGTCTTAGGCTCGCTTTTATTTATTGGCTGTTGATTGCCAACTCAGACTATTTACATTGTGCCCAATTGTCTTTATGCTGATTGGTCTTGCAGATATGTTGAATTATTGACTCTGCTTGCACCATTAGATCTGGATGTACGAATGCACACGAGTCCTCGATCTTCTGTTAGGACCCACTGACTTTTGACACTTGTCCTCTTTGTATTCATCATCAAGATCCTCCGACCCTTTTGACTCATCTCGCTCTGTCGATCTTGTTGTACAATTAAATGCGCTCCATTGATCTTCTGAGGACCCACTGACACTGTCAGGCTGCCTCGCTCCGTTAGATCGAGGTGTACGATTGAACGCGAGCCATTGATCTTGGACCTATTTGATAACCCAACGGCTACTTTACAGGTCTTAAATTTGATGTCCGCGTGACTGTCATTTGACGTCCATGCAGACGTATTTGACGTTCCGCAGGCCATCAAATTTAAGCTCCAATGGATTTTTGCTCAAGCTTAAAATTGATGTTAGTGTGAACGTCTCCCATTATTTGATCAACTTTGAAGTTTTATATCTCAAAGCGCAAAAATCATGGAGAGATCAAATTTGTTGGAGATGTTCCTGAGACCAAAAAACATTGTGCCCACTTGATCTGTTGGCTTTGGGAGCTTTCTAAGTGGAGATAAAAAATGCTCAAACAAGCTGGTCTGTGTGTTTTGGCATGACGTCTGCGCAACCATCTAGTCATTTGAATCTCAACGGCTATTCACCGAGGCCTAAATTTGACACTTGTGCGACCGTCTTGCTCTACGTGACCAACTTTGGAACTCGATAACTTAAGCTAGGAAGCTTGCACGGACTTGAAACTTGCAGGATATGTTCTTGGCACAAGGGACTTCATGGCGCTGCAATCCTATTGTTGGCGAGGCCTTTTGAGGGAAGATATAAAATGTGCAAGTAAACTGGTTCGTTCGTTTCTTGCATGACATCCCGACGATGGTTTGGGTCCTCAAATTTGCATAGTCTATCTTTTGCTCAATCTCTCAAGGCTCTGATGATTTCCTAAAGCTTGTACACCCTGGTTCATGTTCTTGGACACCATGAAAGCTGCTTGGACCCTTCACCTGTAACAGTAGACCTATCCCTTGAAGATTAATTGGATCACACTTTAAGCTTGCTTAAAGTGTTTCAAAAGATTTGTAAAAGCTATAAAATCTCAACTTGAGGTCTATCTGCTCCTTGTGACATTGAGTCACTCTTCAATCAGGATCCTGCTTCTTCCACTGGACTCTTGGACTAGGCACATTTTTGATATGTAGACCAAATTTGGTCAACAGGGTGTCCCAACATGGTGGGTTGTTCTCCAATTGTTGCACTTGTCCTCTTGAGTCTCAGGACTCTCATGCTTCTATATATTGTATTGTGCACATGGCGATGGGCATGGCATGAGTGTTGTACATCATTATGTGTTATCTATGTTACAATGTTTGTGTTGTTCATGTAGGTTGAAGACTACTAGGGAATGCACATTGCAACTAGTACTCCGTTGTGTTATCGCCAAACCTTTGTGCACCAAGTGCAAGCAAATGACCAAAACCTAGGGTGTTCTAAGCCCTAGGCTACAAATATGAAAAATTGCAAGACAATGAATCTTGACGAATTTTTGCAAGGAATCCAAAAATGTGACTGGATCTGAAAAATTCTGCCTAGAAATGGGGTTTCCTTTGTTAACCCTCAAAACCCTATAAGGACAAAATCTTAAACCAGAGGACCTATCTGAAGATGTTGTTCCCTAAACAAGTGCTCCTCGCTTCCTATGACTATAAGGAGAATAAATCTGGTTACAAAGAATGTCATTTTCTCTGCTACAGAATCACCACCTATTCTAGAAAACTGACTCATATGGATGCAAACTGTGATTGACACAGTCTTGTGTTATCACCAAACCTCTGTGCACCAAGTGCAAGCGAATGACCAAAAATAAGGGTGTTTTAAGCCCTAGGCTATGGTACCACGTGAGAATAAGTGCAGATTCCCATGATCAACATAAACAAAACTACATACAAGCAAAAGATCACACAAGAGAACACCATATATGGAGAGTTCCTTTAGGTACCCAAATCACAAGTATACTTCATATGTAGAATGAGAATGAAATGGATCTGTGTGATGTAATGTATAGAGGCATAGCCCCTTTATTTATACACCCCAAAGTTAAATGAAACAAGAAGAGTAAACACTCTGACCCACATCCCAATACAAGTTTCCCGAAGGCATACCACAAGATTGGCTACTCAATGGGCCCAATAAGGCAGGTTTTATCACTCCAACATCATCAACATTACCAACAACTGCTAGACTTCAAGTAAAATCATTTGGAAGATGCAACTTGTTATTAGAAGTGTCTTGTTATAAAGAAGCAAAAATATTAGCATCAGAGGTCAAATGCAGAGTGGCAGCACAAACAATATTCCATTCTTTAGTATTGCAAATTAAAAATAAAGAAATTATATTAATGTCAATGTATAACTAAAATAGGTTAATGCGACTATCATTTATAAAAGAGAAGTAATAGGGTAAAACAACCCTTGGCCTGAAAGGTACCTATATAAAAAGTACAAAACAAAGGCGGACAAAGAAAGAGTGGGTAAACGTAAAGTGGTTAATCCCCAATACATAAGACATTTTATGTATACAAATTGCCTTGCAAGGGAAGGATCCCTCAAAGAAGCATGGAGCTGACGAGGATAAAGCAGGAGACCAAGAAAGGAGACTGATGCTGTAACAGGTTTGCAGTAAGGCCTGGACCAAAATAACTAGTACACGTATTAGAACCAGAACTAGTAGTAGAAGCATGGAAAGAACAAGTAAAATTAGATCTAGAATTAGTATTTTATCCTTGTGATTGTAATTCTTAGAGCTGTTTTTATTAATATAGCAAGCTTCTTACCATTCTTAATATCTCTTTATTTTTTTTAAGACATTACAGAAAAACATAGCTGGTTCAAAAGATTACCAAAAAACATAAGCTAACTCCTTTGTAAAGGTGGAAGACAAGTTGAAATTGAACATTTGTAATGAATTACTGAAATGCTTTAGGTAAACACTTTTTCAAAATCATGCCAATTGATTTAAATCACTTAATTTCACAACTAATCCATTTTGCTATGACTTCAAAGAACAGATTTTTTTTGGAAAATTATCCATATTCCTAATCATTAAATTTTAAATCTGATCATTGCTTTTGCACCTGAATTCTCATAGTTTCATTTACGTATTATACACATTTGCTCAACTTTTCCAAACTTTAAGAGCAGATGGACAAGAAGTTTGAACATGTAACTCAGGTAAAATTGCTATACTATTTAGATCTAAGACCTCTCCATTTTAAGATCACACTTTTCCTTAATTGTGCAGAATGAGTGGCTTAAGGGCTCTAGTTGTGCCATCTACGTGAATACATATTGCATATATGATTTCCATAAATGATAATTAGTAGAAGTGAGCTTAAACTTTGGCACCAAAGAAGATAGTGCCAACCAAACACTCATATTTAAAAAAAAAATTGCTAAAACCAATTAACAAAATCCACTTAAGCAAGCAGATAGTATTGTATGGTAAAGAAAAAGTTAAGTGAATTCTTGGAATATCTAGTAGCTAATGTGAAAAAAATTCTTAGAGATATAGATACCGTGTTTGATAAAAGCACAATTGATGGATGTGGCAGTTTGGGACAATCTTATGGCAAAATATTGAAACGTGTCACCTTTCTAGGGTCTTAACTACCTGACTGTTGCTTGGAATCTGATTTGGAAAGCTCATGAAACAAACTAGTTTAGATGCCCCTAAAGTTATTCATTTGGCGACACTTTGGGGGTGTCCAACCAAAATTACGAGACCAAATTCCACTCCAAAGGGCCCTGAAGATGCAAAACAAAAAAATGTAGAAAAATACCTAAAAATAGAAATAATAAAATGTTGTATTTTTATGAGTTTTGGGTCACAACAAAACCTCTCAACTTCTTGGGGGAACATTTGTCATGACTCTTCAGGGTCTCAAGGAATCGCTTCATATATTCTGCTTTTAGACTGTTTATTTTCTGAAAAAAATAGATACAAAGGAATTATTATTTGAATGCAAAAATTAGAAAGAAGTCTTGTAACCTCACATTTCTTCTTAGAAATTGCTAATCTCTCGGAAATTACTCTTGGCTTTAATAAAGCTTCATTAACAATGCAATATTGTGTTGTTATTATATCTAATTTCTTGATCCAGTTCGTTATTTAATAGCACATTAAATTTCTACAATTTAGTGTTGTATGTGGGATTTCCAATTAAAATCCGGATCAACAATTTAACAAAAGGGATAGGTAAATAGCTAGATGATATATTTTTAATTAAAGAAAAAAAGAACATCTAATTTTTGATTTAAAAAAAATATTATATATGGAACTTAAAATAACTTTAATAAACAATTTCATATAAAGAAAGAACAACATAAAATAAATAAAGTGGTTAGAGCTCTAATACCATGCTAGGTTTTGTGTTAGTTTCAAATAAATAAATAAATATTTAAGAAATGAAACTAACAAGGATTACTTTCCATTGTGATTGCAAATGCTAAGTAAATGAAATGCACAAGTTATACTTGTACAAATCTCATTTCTACAAAATTTAACACAATGATTGGCAAGAGGAGAAAGCCCCATAGGGAAGGAAAACTTCTTGTATTGTAGGATTGATGCCAAGCTTACAACGGCAGCTTGCACCTACAAAAATAATCCTCTAAAGGATCCAAAGACCCGAGAGGATTAACAAGGAACCTGAAGATGTGCAAATGCTATAAGTTGTTTAAAGACATGCAAAATTCTTTGTTATATTGAAAGCAAAATACACGACATAGGGAAATGGAAGACAACTTCATTATATTCATTGATGAAAGCTCACATAATGTTAAATGAACCACTTACAAATTTTTACACCCTAAAGCTTTTGTAAGCTTTCACATACGGGACCCAACGGGCTAGATGACCAACCAACCACCTGACTCACCTAACTAACTAGCATTAACATTAATTACTTTCTAATTCTAAGGTGAATCTATTAACTCTAAAGGGGGTGTCTAACACATGAAATGCATGCCCCAAACTAAAAACACCTAACCACTAACAAAACAAGATTTGGATCACAAGACCCAACAAAATCCCCCTTGATCCAAAGGGTACCAAAAGATGATTTGGAGCAATATGACTGTGAAGCTATCCAACAAACCTACTACATCCTACCAACTGGCCCTCTATACATTTGGTACTAAGCAACTTGTGTCGACACATCTATTGCAACTACAACTTGACCATTTGTGCCCTGTGCCCTATGACATTACTTGACACAAAAGTGAACATCATCTTGGGAATACCCATCCCTCTAATCATTCGCACATATATTGTAATATGAGCATCATCACGGGAATACTTCGCCACATCCATCTCTATCTAGATGATATTTTCGTACCTTGTGTATGGCACATCTTACTTGATGCTCAACAACTCTAACCACTTTGCAAACATTATGATGCTTACAATCCTTATCAACATGTACAATCACCCAAAGATTGAGCAAAAACCAAAACAATATCTGCCCCCCATCAGAGGAGAGGTGAGAAGTCTATGTAGGAAAAAACCACTTGATAATAGGTCTGCTCCTCATTACAAAAGCTCAAAAACAACTGAGAAAACTACGAACAAACAGACAATTCAAACAAAACTAGCAAAACACAAATTGTCACTACATTAATTTCCCTATTGTTGAGTTAGCAATGAACTCAAGATGGGTGGGTCTTTGGCGTTGTTAGTCTGATTGATCTTGATGCATTGTGAACTCTGATGGCACTGGCAGCATAAAGGTATGGGATTGATCCATTGTAATCACATAGAAAATCCCCATTTTCAAATGCAACGTAAGAATAGGGTGTCAAATACAATCTAAAATGCACCCGTTTTACATTGAAAACACCTTATTTCTTATTTTTAATATATTTTTCTTCAAAAACTCAAGGGGAGACTTCTAGATCAAAAGATAAATTTTTCAGTGGACTTAAAATGTTCAAAAACCTAAAAAATAGGTGGTCACATGCATATCTTCATGCAAAAAGGCAAAATGACAAAAATAGCATAGGCATAGGCTAAACCATTTAAAATGACGGGATTAAAATTTTTGTTTTTTCACTTAGTGGTAATAGTCCTCTTGACTTCCTATGCTCTCAATCTCTTGAAAAAACCTCTTTTACTAAGTCTTCTAGACAACGACTTGATATACAATGATTACAAACATGCATATACTCTATATGTGCATGCTATTGCACTACATGCAAAATAAAGAGAATTGAGGGTTGAACTTATGACGTCTTCACTTACAATGTCTTCTTTTATAGTTTCAACCAACTCAACTGCACTTCTATTTGAAATTGTTATAGCTTGAAATTGCACCCTTGTGAGAGAGTTCTTCAGGCCCCCTCACTTCTAGCTACAAGCATGGGGACAACCTCAGGATGTGGGTATCCTACAATGTGGTTGAAACTCTAGGCTTTTTTATGAGGATAGTTCCTCAGGTGCTTCACTTCAGCTCTTGATCTCACACTAAAAGCTACTGTCATCATAAAGAAAAGGGATAGGATGATTACTTGAAAATAAATCTGAGCTAAGGGAGGTGATGCACCAAAAGTAAGTGATCCACTTGGTTTGGAGAATGACACTAATTCAGCATAAGATAAGTTTGCTTACATAACCTCATAACCAGCTAACTTGCATAAATATTTCATAAACTAAGCTCACTAAACCATACGTGAAGCAAAGAGGGATTTATAAATCCACATTAAGCATCCATTAATGGCGGAAAAGCTCAAGTTCTAACCTGCAACTAACTGGAAAACATCTGAAAATAAGCAAAGACAATAAGGTTGGAAGGATGCTTCTTCACAATGCTATTGTGCACAAGCTAACTCAACACAATTTTTAGACAAAGAGATAGGTAAAATAATCTTTATTGCTTCAAAGGTCTGTTACACAGCAATTTTCGCAGAGTGATTCTATCACCAGTCTGGGGATGATTTGCTTGGCTCCAAGGCCTCTATATATATAGAAAAAGGGAAAGAGGGAAGGAGAAGAGAGAAATTGATGGTGGTAACTCTGACATTACACTTTCTTGTTTTCCCTAAATGCATCGCTCAGGATCACCTGACAATCCTCTCAAGCCCCTCCCGTCTTTAAGTTTTTTTCTTTTGGCGCATGTGAGAAGCTATGTTGTGAGTAGTTGGAACGTCTCTTCTTGGCATGACGCATTTAAGCATTGAACGACGATTGCGGGTAATGAACCATGGCAGATGAGAACCTTCATAACTTCCAGCTACTAGCCACTTGGACTCTCTCGTGCTCATTGGTCATCCTTGTGCCACTTGTCCTTTACTTATTGGCCCTTTTTGCTCCAGCTTAAGCCACGTGGCAGCCTTTCATTTGTTGCATCATGATTTTTGTGTTGCTGGACCAAGCTTAAGTCGAGCACTCGGAGAATCCCGATTTACTCTATGCAGAGTAATTCGGGTTCTTTGATCTCTCCAACTTCGGGTTTTTTCAGATCCTTTACTTATAAAGCCTTTTAAGTAAAGTACTTGGAGAAACCCGATTTACATTATGCCTATGAGTAATTCGGGTTCTCAAAGCTTAGTTACTTCGGACTTGTCCATCTTGAAGTCTTCTCACTTTGCTGCTTCCCAAGCCTTAAAACTTCAGGTTTTTCAAACCCGATTACTTCCAATAGCGAGTTGCTTATGCTGATTTTGATGTCCATTGGCCTGTCATTTCCTTTGGACACTTGGTCTCGGGCTTCCTTCTCAGCTTATTTTTTTTGGGCAAATCTCCCAAAGGAATTCCTTCGGACTTTTTGTCCGCGTCTGTCTTCGGAAATTACCCTTTGGGCTTTCTGTGTGTCCCTTCGGGCTTTCGCGAACGATCCTCCCGAAGGGCAAGATACCCTTCGGGAATTTTGAAATGGTTCCTCCAAAGGGTAACATACCCTTCGGGAAAATTGCAACTGTCCACTTGGAGAAGAAAAAGCTCCTCAAATTTATGAAGTGTACCTTTGGGTCTTGAAAGACCCTTCAAAAACGCTGAAGAGGACCTTCGAAAAATTTGCTCGGTCCCGTTTGCCCTAAAAAGGCCCTTCAGTATTTTGAAAATACCCTTCGGATTTTTTGAAAAAGACTCGTCCCTTGTAGACCTGAGAAGCACTACTTTTCAAGACCAAATCGGGTTTGTCAAGCCTCTTTACTTATTTCGGGCTTCTAACTGCTCACAACTTATGAAGTAATCAAGTAGTGCTCTTTGGAGAACCTGAAATACACTGCGCATGAGTAATTCGGGTTCGTAAACCCGAATTACTTCTACTTATAAAACATTTAGAAGCTAAGCATTGCTGGAAACCCGATTTACACTGTGCCCTCAGAAACCCAAAGTTGTCACTGCTGGAAAACCCGAAGTCCTCCCAAAGACTTGCCATTTTCTTCCCTGAAAGCTCCCTTTTATACTCAGGGAAATTTTGATATGTGGGCCAAAAATGGCCAACAGAAACAAATTTTCCAAAATTTTTTAACCAAATATTTGTTCAGCCTTCAAAAATTAAAAAATAAATCTCACATAGCAATATGTGGCAGTGAAAAGTTATGCAACACTGATTTTTTTAACCTGGAAATTTGTTTTGTGTACATTAAATGATATTTATTGATTGAGAGTTGATTTATTTCTTGCTTGGGCCCACTCCATGATGCCACGTCATTTTCAGCAGCAATTTGTTTTTTCCTGAGACATTATGCTTTTGTTAGGTAGAGTCACTTTGGATAAATCAAATTCCCCTCTCAAGTTTGCTTTGCAGCAGATACGGATGAATAATTAATATGCTTATGATCAAATCTTAACTCCAACAGCAATTTCAACACTATTTTAAAAATTAATCATGCCACAGACCACAAAATTAACACACCTCTTTGCAGATGTAATGCCTTGCCTCCCCTGTCAGATCCATACTGTATGGTACAGCAACACCAAGAAATTTGCAAACAAAACAAATTAGCAAATCCACCTTTACAGATCAAACAAAATCCTACTGCTTATATAGAAGTGCAAAAACATATTATTTTGTTTTGCATACAATACTTACAGCATGAATTTTGTACGGCCTTTCTTTTGAGGCAAAAACAACAATTTTAAAGCAAATTGTATGGCTCTCTTTTCTCAAGAAAAAATCATCAAAGTTTATACTAGATTTCAGCAAGCCCTATAAAAAAAATCTCCATGCCAAATTCTCTGTAAATCACCTTCTCTACTTCCTTACGGGCCCACTCTTTTTCATCTCCTTCAGAGCCCTTCCATGGCTTCCTCATGGAGTCGTTACCATTAAGCTCTGATACCATTGATAGTAAAATAAATGACACAAATAAATGGAAGGCACCTACTTTGTATTCAATAATGAAAGCCCACATTATGTTAAATGAACCGATTACAAACTTCTTACACCCTAAAGCTTTTGTAAGCTTTCACATACAGGACCCAATGGGTCAAACTATTGACCAACCACTCGGCTCACCTAACTCACTAATATTAACATTAATTACTTTATAATTTTAAAGTAAAGTGAATATACTACCTCTAAAGGGGGTGTCTCACACATGAGATGCATGCCTTGAACTAACCACACCTAACCATTAACAAAACAAGATTTGGATCACAAGACCCAACATGTATTACATGTGTTGATTGAGAGAATAGAAGATAAAATAGGAGGGAGAATGAAGAGAGGAATAGAAGAAACAAAAAAGGCAGACATGGGATTATAATTTTTTTCATTCTATCTAGCTTTAAAAGTCAACATTCCTTTTATATGAGTGCTTAAGTGAAATATATGCCAACTTGTTATGATTAATTAAAACACATTTTTTCCATTTTGTGGGGAATTTTAAAAGAATTCCACAATGTAGCTTAAAAATGAACTCAAGTAAAATTAAACTTAAGAACCTAAAACTAGAACCAAAGTAAGGTTATATCCTAGAAGTTACTATTTGAGCATTAATTGTGTTAATTGTTATCACCACTTGTTGATATTGGTTATGCCAAACTTTCCTTTGATTTGATTTTCAAAATAATTGGGCACTCTTTCATATGCTTGGTTTCTCCATCACATATGGTAAAATTTTTCCAAGGCCATTTTCTTCTGATTGCCCTTATGTTTAGCATTTCAGGGACCATATTTTAAACTCTTGATTTTAAGACTTTGTAGAACATTATTGTGGTCTTTTTCAGCTTTGATGTATCTTCATAATCTTTTTCTAATGTTCTTTGTGATTGTAAATATTTTTGCCTTTCCACATCAAACATTTTGTTATAAGTGTGGAGAAAATTGAATGATGTTGTGTTTACCTTAATTTTGGTTTTTGATCAAAATAGCATAGTTACCAAATCCGGCCGGATCTGCACAAAATTCAGTTGGATCTAGATTTTTTTGTCGACCCATATAAGTTCGACCAGCTCTATGTCATGTCCCTTTTTTGATAGGGACATGATAGAAGACCTTTAGCCTTAAAACTCTTCCCGAGGGCTAAAGGACATTCTTAAAGGGAAGTAAGGATTGAAATGTTTTTAAGTGAATATGAATAAAAGTATTTTTTTAAAAGTACTTTATGTTTTCAAATTCACTTAAAAGAGGGGCCTTTAAGGGTCTAAAATGACTTAACTGATTTTATAAAAGAAAAAGATGAAAATAGAAAAGATCATAAGGACCTATTAAAGATCTTTCAAATGTCCCTCCCTTTCTTAAATTGGGCGCTACTCTTGGGAAGTCTATTTATACAAAGGAAGGGTTAATCATTTGATTCATGTTTTACATTTTGAAGAATGATTTTCTTAAGTCTAAGCACAAAAAGCAAAGACTAACTCTTGAAGGACGGAAACCCTTTCAGGAGAATTGAATCAAGGACGAAAACCCAAGATTCAGATCTAGAGCAACCTCACAAAGAGGTTGTATTGGACTACATTGGTAGCAAAGGGTGTTATCAACACCTCTCTATTTGCAGGTGGGCGATTAGGGTGTTGGATTGCATAAGCTGGTTTGGAGCTGATTTTAGAGCCAACAACTGCTAGAAAGCACAACGATCTTTTGGAGGGCAATGAACCCATCTTGGGGTGGAGCGGTCTTGGAGGGCCTATTGAAGCTTTTGAGGGTGTGGAACAGCCATGTCAATTTTTCTATTATTCTCGCTGATTTTTCAGCCACTTGAATACTCAAAATTCAGGGTTTTAGTTGATTATTTGGTTATTAATTATTTACATAAATTCTGCTATTTCTTTGGCATCTTGAGCAATTATTTGGAGCTGTTTTCAAATCAATTACAACAATATTTTATCAAATATCAGTTTACTAGGGTTTGTAGAAAATTCGGGCAATTAATATCAAAGTGATTGGATATATCTTTATTTTTCCTAATATCCCTTGGAAGGGACATGACAGTGGTATCAGAGCCAAATCTTGGCTAGTTGTGGGTTTCGCAGTGATATATTCAAAGAGGATTTAATTTGAGAAGTAAGAAGGTAGAAGAGCTTCCACACATGAAAGACATGTCTCACCTAGATCAATCAAGAGAAGAGGTAGAGAATAGAGAAGAACGGTACACACAAGTCCAAGAAAAAATGACGGCTATGATGGTAGAATTCGTGCAAACCATGAAGGAGTTGAAGGGTGACAAGCCACCTAATGGGGATGACAGTGCTTCAGGAAGTCACCAAATCTTGGATCAACGTTCTAAGGATTTGGGAGGAGCTTCGCGTAGGCCTAACCAGCCTACCTTTTTGCAAGATGAGGTGGCCATTCCCGAGGGGGAAGCACAACCCTCATTAAGGGACTCTTTGCTAAAATATTATGATGAGTATATGACATATCCAACCCCTTTTACGGAGCAAATGAATTTTTCAGCCTTGACTTCTTGGAAGCATGGTGAAGTGGGAGGCACTAGGGCTGGCGACAAGCACAAGGGCAGCCAAGGAGGACTCCACCACGCTTTGGGTAAGCTTGCACTTTCAAGTTTTGATGGTTCCCCTAAAAGTTCAGCTAGGGCTTGAATTCAAAAAGTAGATACTTATTTTTCTCTAAGGCCTATGATGGAAAAAGAGGCCATTCAATTTGCTACCTTGCACTTGGAAGGGGCTGCCCATGAATGGTGGTATCATGGGTTGGTTACTCAAGAACACCAACTCATCTCATCTTATGAGGAATTCAACAAAAGGATTGTTGAGTGATTTGATAGAGCTGATCCGGAATTACATTTTAAAGAATTAGCTCAACTCAAACAACAAGACACAGTGGAGGGGTATGTAACTGAATTTCAAAGGCTTTCAGTTATGGTAACGGATGTTTCTGAAAGAAGGTTAGTAGTTCTCTTCATGGAAGGTTTGACGGATTCAATTAAAGGATTGGTCAAAGCTTTTGACCCTTTTACTCTTTAAGGAGCCATTCAAAAATCTCTTAATCTTGAGTCCTCAACTCCACAAGGTAAAATTCTGCCCATTAATGTTCAAAAAACTAATGTTTTAAAGCCCTATGGACAGCCAAAGAACAATAATTGGGGGCAAGCAACAATTTTAGGCCACCTAGACCAGCTCCTTCGAGGCAATTAGACAAGCAAAACTAGCAGGGTTTGGGGCAGCAAAGAGAGCTGCCAAGAGGGAATTTTGAAACAAGAAATGAATTAAGAAGAAAGAAATTATGTTTTGATTGCAAGGATCCTTAGTCACTGGGTCATCATTGCCGTGAAAAGGGGCAAGTACACTACATTGAAGTACATTCCGATGGAGAGGATGAGGATGTTGAAGAGGAGGCAACCACCTATGACGAAGAGCACTTGGAAGTTTTTGGAGGAGAAGATTTGGAAGGCACTTTTGCTTCCCTATCAGGGACACCCAAGCACTATCCCTTTCGTGTGAAGGGAAGTCTAAAAGGTATGGAAGTCAGTATTCTTATTGATAGTAGAGCTACACATAATTTCATTGATAAATAGTTAGTAGCTTTATGTGGTTTGCAATCTATTGAATTTAGTGGTTTTCGAGTAACTGTGGCGGATGGCTTCACCATCCCTTGCACCACAAAGGTTCCCAAACTCAATCTAATAATGGGGACACATCTCATTGAGGATGATTTTTATGTGATTGGTATTGGAGAAACTAACCTTATTCTTGGTATACAGTGGTTGCACTCTCTTGGAGAGTACACCCAAAACTACCAAACCATGGAGCTCTAATTCGATGCCAATGGAAGAGAAGTGGTTTTGCATAGATTACAAGATAAGGCACCCAAGGGGGCCATGTCCAAAAGAATGGAAGGAATGATAAAAGAAGAAACTCAGATTGGGGCAGGCAGGCAAACAAAATTCCTTGAGTTGGTACAGCCAACTACCACGAAAGAAAAATATTTCATTGAAGACACATGGAGTGAAGGAATGGTGGAAAAGAGTTCCCAATGTGAAAAATACAATATGAGGAGTCTAAGGCAGCCTCTAAGGTATGAAAAAAGTTTCTAAAATTCTATATACATCAGCTGGTTTTTTAAACACATTATGGAATGTACCCCAATACATGTTAGTATGAGAGATTCATTGGAAAAAACTAATGTTATTGAGAATATAGAAGGTGGGAGGAGTCATTCAGCTACCCTTTTCCTTACCTATGTTGAGAAATTGTGCTTAACTTGGATATTTGAGGAGTTTAAAAGTCCATGTTTTAAAGAAGACAAGAAATCTGAAGATGAATTGAGGAAGATTTCCCAAACATACCCAGAAATTCTGAGTGTTTTTGGCCATTCCAGCCTGTCATTCAAATTGGAAACATGTTGCTTGAAGTGCCTATTTAGTGGAGAAGACACCCAAAAATCTGAAATCAAAAGACCATCTGGAGCAGTTATAAAGGAGGGAGCAAATCATCATCTACAGCTGGGTTTGTATGCTTGGAAGCAAGTGGGAAGAAGCAATAAACAGCCCACTACAAAGTCTGGTTTTATAACACAAGATAAGGTTTCCTCTAAAAGCAAAGGACCAAATTCTACTCCACCTTGTTTTAATAAGCAACATACACGTTTGGGGAAACCAATTTGTGTTTCGAAAAAGTCCAAGGTACATAAGAAGGGCAGTCATTTAATTTCTTACAAATCTGATTTCCTTTTTATGATCATAATATCTTTTAAAGGTGACATAAGCACTGAAAATTTGAATGATTTTCTTCTAACCAAGAATGACAAGGTGGTAAAGAAACATGGCAGTTATATGACTAGGGAATGGGCTCACTCCAAGGCCACGGTGCAAGAAAAATGGTATGATTAAAAGAGATGTAGCATACCTGCACATAAAATTTCAGTTTGTAGAGTGCATCAAGAGAAGAAATTGAAGATTCCTTTCAGCCATCATGTTCTGCATACAGCAAGGCACAAGTGGGGCAGTGAGAGGGAGAGGAGGAAATTCAGTGAAAAAAGATTAAGAAGGATGAAAAGAGCTGCGAACTCAGTGACACAAAGAATTGCAGCCATACTCCACAAGCCAACCTTGGCCAACAGCCCTCAAGAGGAAAGGAAAGGAGTTGTTTTTACTAACATATTTGTTCCATGTGCAGATAAGAAGACACGGGCAAACAAAAACTTCCTAGCTGGAACATCAATCTCCAGCCATCCATATAAGGGCAAATTCCAAGTTTCTACTGCTTCTCACATCTTAGGAGTATCTTGGGAATATATGGAGTCAAGAAGGTAAAAGAGCAACATAAGGCACTGCTGGTTTCACATTTTCAGTTTGCTTAAATCATACAAAAGCTTCATGTACAGCTGTGGCAAACATCACCAAGAGGGGTCCCTTCCTTGGAAAGGGCCTAGAGGCAAAAGTAGCACAAGGTCAACCATGGAGATAGCTTGTTGGTTGCTCCTATTCCTTGAGGACAAGCAATTTTGGACATGGAGGATTGTCATGTCCCTTTTTTGATAGGGACATAATAGAAGACCTTTAGCCTTAAAACCCTTCCCGAGGGCTAAAGGACATTCTTAAAGGGAAGTAAGGATTGAAATGTTTTTAAGTGAATATGAATAAAAGTAATTTTTTAAAAGTACTTTATGTTATTCAAATACACTTAAAAGAGGGGCCTTTAAGGGTCTAAAATGACTTAAGTGATTCAATAAAACAAAAAGGGGAAAATAGAAAAGATCATAAGGACCTATTAAAGATCTTTCAAATGTCCCTTCCTTTCCTACATTGGGCATTACTCTTGGGAAGTCTATTTAAAGCAAAGGAAGGGTTAATCATTTGATTCATGTTTTACATTTTGAAGAATGATTTTCTTAAGTCTAAGCACGAAAAGCAAAGATTTACTCTTGAAGGATGGAAACCCTTTCAGGGGAATTGAATCAAGGACGAAAACCCAAGATTCAGATCTAGAGCAACCTCACAAAGAGGTTGTATTGGACTACATTGGCAGCAAAGGGTGTCATCAACACCATCTCTCTACTTGCAGGTGGGCGATCAGGTTGCTGGACTGCATAAGCTGGTTTGGAGTTGGTTTTACAGTCAACAGCTGCTAGAAAGTGCAGTGATCTTCTTCTGGAGGGCAGCGAACCCATCTTGGGGTGGAGCGAAGGTCTTGGAGGGCCTATTGAAGCTTTTGAGGGTGTGGAACAGCCATGTCATTTTTTCTATTATTCTATTTGATTTTTCCAGCCACTTGAATACCCAAGAATCAAGCTTTTAGCTGATTATTTGGATATTAAATATTTACATAAATTCCGCTATTTCTTTGGCATCTTGAGCAATTATTTGGAGCTGTTTTCAAATCAATTACAGCAGTATTTTATCAAAAATCAGTTTACAAGGGTTTGTAAAAAAGTATGGAAATTAATATCAAACTGATTGGATATATCTTTGTTTTTCCTAATATCCCTTGGAAGGGACATGACAGTCTGCCCTATTTTTATAAATTTTTTTAGGTTTTGAATGCAAAAATTGCCCATAAACCATAAATATCATATAATATTAACATTTTATATTATTTTATTAATGTTGTTTTATTGTATTTGTTAGTTTTGCATATTTATAAAACTATGCTCTCATATATATATATATATATATTTCAAATTGGATTTTTTTTATTTTTTCCAGGAATTTCAGATTTTGGATTTTTTCGCCCTCCCAAATGGATCCGGATTTTCAAACTTGGTAACTATGCAAAATAAGTTGAACATATTGAATTAATGAATAGATGTACTAGATATGGTAGTAAAGTACATAATAAGATCTAATTTAGTGTCTAAATCAAGAACATAGCTCAAGTGTAGCCATAGTCACTGCATTCGAATTTGCCAAGGAAAAAAATTGGAACCGAAAAAATTGAGATAAAATTCCGCTGATAGAATTATTCTTAAATTTGAGATAAAATTCGTTATTAAAATTGACAATAGACGTGAAAATATAAGTTATGCAATTGTTTTATATATAACTCGTTATTTAATATAACTTATAAATCAAAATATTCTTAAACCAATACATTGAAACTATTAAAATTGAAATATATAAAAAGATATATTAATGTTTATTTTTACATATTAAATGGGCAATGTTAGGAATATCTTAATAAACTCAAAATATTAATGCCACATAATAACGAGGCAGGGTCGCATTATCGAAAAGTTGAATACTTGAAAGTTTTGAAACTACAATTTAATGTCAAAGACCCCAGAAACTTTAATAGCAGGTATTGATTCGGGCGCGACAAGTGTGACAGGAAAACAAGGGCATGTTCATGATGCAACCTCCTTCGACCTAACGAAGCCTCATTCGACCTAACGCAACTTTTGTGGTGTCCTCGATCTACAGGTAGAGAGGGTCGTGATTCCCAGTTTTACAGAGCAAATGGAGATTGCCTATGAAATAAAGCTTATGCGGACAGAATAATCCTTGAAAATAGGAAGTTGTCTTTTGCGAAACCCTAAAATGACTGGCAAATGATTTTACACGAATTATTAAACAATTTTTTATGATATTTTCTTACTTTGAATTGCCATTCGATCCAGATGAATAAAATTGTGAATTTTGATGAATTAGTTTCATTTTTTTGAGATTCGACTAATTTCGATTTTTATCATTGAAATTCAATGAATGCGGCACTGAGTGTAGCATAACAATGATCATTGCAATGCAAAGAAGAGTAAAGGAGCTAGAATGATCACACCTTAATTGATTTTTGGGAATTTGAACCTAGATCTAGAATGTGTAGATTGTTTTCCACATATGTTTGAAATCTGGATCTCTTGTGCAGACTCATTGCTTGCTACAGTGACCACTGAGTTTGCCCTAGGTAGACTCATTGTTGGGCTGATTTGCACTAACATTCAAGGTCTGTATTTTTTAAGGTTGCTCCTCTTTATTGTTTCGCACCTTCATGTATGCTCGCTCTTATGTTTCACCGGGAAGAATTGTAGAATTTGTTGTTTTCCTTTTTTACATAGCTTGGCACAATGAGATTTCAATCCAAAAGAGAGAAGGGAGAAGTAGTTGGGTCGGACAACCACCAAAGTAGGGTTGCAAGCTACCTATCTTGCATGCTGGAATTAGACCTCTTGTAGTTCATGCAATGTGTAGATGATGTGTTTGTGACTCTCCCTAGGTGGAGATGCAACTAGATTTCACTTAGGCCTTCTTTTGGTACAAGAAGCAATAATGATGATGCAAGTGCTTTGAGCAGAGATAGATTGAACCTAGATCTAGAATGTGTAGATTGTTTTCCACGTATGTTTGAAATCTAGATCTCTTGTGTAGACTCGTCGCTTGATACAGTGATTGCCGAGTCTACTCTAGGTAGACTCGTTGCTAGGCTGATTTGCACGCCGAGATTGACTTGTGCTAACTCTTAGGGTTTGTGTTTTTTAGGGTTGCTTCGCTCTCTTGTTTCGTACCTTCCTGTATGTTCACTTTTATGTTTCACCGGGAAGAATTGTCGAATTTGTTGTTTTCCTTCTTGACCTAGCTTGGCACAATGAGATTTCAATCCAAAAGAGAGAAGGGAGAAGTAGTTGGGTTGGACAGCCACCAAAGTAGGGTTGTAAACTACCTATCCTACATGTTGGAATCAGACCCCTTGTAGTTCATGTAATGTGTAGATGATGTATTTGTGACTCTCCCTAGGTGGAGATGCAACTAGATTTCACTTAGGCCTTCTTTTGGTACAAGATGCAATGATGATGATGCAAGTCCTTTGAGTAGAGATAAATCCTTCTTAGGTGTGCCTAGACTAGAAATGAAATTGATTATTAGGATATTTAATGTGATCCTTACATTGATGCCTCTCCCTTCTTTTTAAAATGCCAATAGACTATTTGTATATATAGGGTTCTCATGATTTGTATTAAAAACTAACTAGTTAGCAAAAGCTGACCAAACAAAAGGAAAAAGACTGACAAATGGATTCAAAATCCAAAAAAATGCCAAGATAGGTAGAAGGGCCTAAAAATTGAAAGGTGCAGACTCGTAGGTCATACAAGTTTGCCCGGGTCAAACTCGTAGCAGCTACAAGTCTGCCTAGGAAGAAAAGACAAATGAAGAGAGATAAGAGAGAGAAAATAGGCCCGTGGGCACAATAACAAATTGATAAAATGACAAATAGAGGAAGAGAGGACCACATGAATGCACAAAGTGGAAAAGAAACATAGACAAGTGTCAATTATCTCCTAAATAAGGTTGATGACCGATATGCACAAATAAGTATTACCAAAATTATGTCTATATAATGTCCCTACTTTGAGGTGTGTGTGAGGTGGTGCATGCATATGTCAAGGTAAAATGATACGCAATTTTAAGTATGTACCTTGACATACCACATGAAGTGGAAGAGGAAGCTTTTTGTCATGGGTCCATTTACAATTTTGTTGTAAACTCTAGTGTACCTGTCAACAATGCCCAATTGCCAACAAGCAGTCACTAACGGTAATATTTGTAAAAATTTCAACTTTTTGAAATATTGAATTTTGAGGGGAGCATATGAATGAATACACATGTTTGGTATTCCCTCCAAATGCCACAACAAACTTCTTCTGGTACTAAACTTTTGACAAGCGTTGAAACATAGTCAACACTTCTTTGGGAGTTTCTAGTGCCCACTGCTCACGGTACTAATATTTTGATAAGTGTTGACACAACCAACACTTCTTTGAGAGTTTCTGGTGCCCACTTTTAACAGTCCTAAACTTTTGAGACTTCTTGATCAGGGAAGTAATTAAATTTTCTCTTCAGGAGAGACTTAACTGCTATTAAGAACCATTGGTTAACAACCTTTGCAATGTGGCATTTTGGAAAAACTACTTATGCTTGACTTTCACTCTAGTAGAAAATACTATGAAACTATTTTGGTGTATGTATGCCTCCCATTTGAGGGGAGGGACGTGAACTTGTTTTTGCAATCTTTCATCTCAAAAGAAAAGTTAATTGCATCATATGTTATATCTAAAGCATCAATATCTAGAAACATGTTTGTAAATACTAGATGTAATGACTCCCTTTGAGTCTCTTGTGGAAACAAATGTCATGACCCATCTAAAGTAATTGTAATTCTGGTGTTGTAACCTATTAGTGTCATCATGCTTGGTGCAACATAGGAGGGAATAATGGCCTTTTATAATATGATAGGGAGATAGGGACAGTATAATTCAATGTATAAGTTTGGTGATAACTGTGCCATGTCATGTAAGAGTGCATAGGAAGATAGTCATCATTCAAGGCTCAATGCAAGAGGGTATAATGATATGCTCATGCGAGGCTTAATTGTCAATGTGTACAGTAAGATATGTTCATCGTGAGCTTAATTTTTATAACTTGCTCTTTAATGAGGATAATGTGCATGGGACATATGTCACTGCTCTAAGGTAGCATGATATGGTGACAAATGTATCAGGTGTCATGATGTATGTAAGATTAGAATCTGTATAGTCAATGTAAGCTCATAGGACACAAGGGTGTGATAGATTCCATATGTAGGATATGCCATTAATGCTCTTGGGGAGATAAATGTGGGTACCATGCCCCCATATATATAAGCAACATGGAGTGTGTACAATGCCCCCACAAGTAGATGCATGCACTGTTGGGTATGATGCCCCCATATGCAAATCTAGGTATGGATATTATCAATAAAGCTTTGGTGGTTACAATGCCCCCATAGGCAAATGTTTGTACAAATATGATTCGTTTAAGGCTCATAGAAGAGGAAATGTGGGTACGATGCCCCCATAGATAAGATAAGATAAGATGTGGTCAATGAATCTCATAAGTGAGAAATAAGTTGTTCTTGTCCTTGAAGGATACGTCTAGTTAGTAACTTATAAGATGATGCCCTTGTCAGCGATGTATAGGTCATGTACAACGTGTAAGATATGGTCTTATGAATAGCAAGTGTGACAATCATAAAATGCCAAGATGTAGATGGTACTTAGGGCATAAGAGCCCCACTAATGTAGAAATGCAAGGCAAATATAAGGTATATGGCTCTAGCAAGCAAGATAATCTCAATGTGGTTTAAAGATTAATATTATGATATGTTCTTTGTGGGCTTAGAGGAGATGTATATGATGTACAATCATGTGATACTCAATATCGATGTAGTGTCAAATTGAATTATGTCTTATTGCCCCCCAAGTAGAATTATATGAGCAAAATGCTCAAGGTGAGAGGGTCGAATGGTATGGACCAATAAATGCTCTTAATGTGTACAATATATATGATAGGCCCTAGGAGATAAGTGTGAAATGTATTGCCCCTCAGTAACAAGGCAAGATGTGTCATGTATGCAAAGTTTTCCTAGATAGGCTAGGTATTAGCAAAGAATCCTATATCATATTCATGGTAGTATGGATGGTATAGTACCAAATTTAGTCATGTATTGGTCAAGGCACGTGGTATATTCCATGTAATCAAGTAATAAGCAACAATAGCATGTACGATATCCATGTAATCACTCAATATATGTATACTATGTGTAAGTAATAGCAAGATATATGTAATCTATGCAAAGTGGCTTTCTATAGAAAATGGAGAAGCCAAAAAAGATGTCACCGTTTAAAAATTGTTTGTATTGATGATGCCCCTTTTGGTGCAGCATAAATGTGTCCATAACCATTTATAACTTGAATATACTGCATCTTACCCACTCAAAGTATATCGTGAGAAGCATGTGTGGAAAGCATGATTATAGAAATCCCCTAGTATAGGAAAAATAGGCATGAAATGTATCATACGACTAAGATAAAGGCAAAGCAATTTTCTGATTTTTGCATTTTATGAATGTTTTCGTAATTTTGTAGTTTTTTTAACGTTTTTGTATTTTTTTAATTTTTGTAGTAAAGTCACACAAGTATTTTTGTACCATGAGGTCTGTAGAACCCTAAAGTTGTATTTGAGGCTTGTGTGTATAATCATTCTAGGTGCATGACGTTCATTGGATTCTTTAATGGTTTGCCTTCTAGTGTGGAGAGGCAGAAGGCACACGTGCTGAGTTTTTCTGTGATGACGAAGGATCCCAATTAGTTTGATTTAGATTTTCCCCTATGCTCCTTATCTACATTTGTGCTCTTTTGTTTTTCCTTTAGTACTAGATCGCCAATGTGAAATTCTTGGGTTTTGATTTTTTTGGTATGGATTTCTTTAATCAGTTCTGGTAAACTCTAAGATGTTCAAGAGCATATATGCATGTTTCATCTAGCATCTTTAATTGATAATTGTTTTTGTCTTTATTGCTCATCGTTGATGATTCCTTTAAGTGATACCTATAGGGAAGAAATCTCTAACTCTAGTGGGAGAACTGCCTCTACACCATAAACTAAAGAATAGGGAGTTGCCCCCGTAGCTGTCTGAATGCTTGTATGGCAAGCCCATAAGGCGTATACAATTTGAATACGTCAATCTTCACTGTGTTTAGCAATTGTTTTACTTACTATGTTAACAATGGTCTTGTCTATGACTTTTGCTTGGCCATTCCCTTGTGGGTAATAAGATGTAAAAAAATTATGGTGAATTTTATATTTTGCACAAGATTTCTTCATAGTTTTATTTTTAATTGATGAACTATTATTAGTGATAATTCTAGAGGGAATGCCAAATCTTGATATGATATGTGCCATATGGAATCTGCGTATGTCCTCACCTGTGGTAGACTCTAAAGGAATGATCTCAACCCATTTGGTAAAATATTCGACAATTGTAATGATGAATTTATGCCCTTCAGATTATTTAGGATTCACTTTGTTGACTAAATCAAAACCTCAAAGGGAAAACGACCAAGGTGATATAATAGGTTGTAATTCTTGGGATGGTGCATGTGTTAAATTACTATGTCATTGGCATTGTTCACAAACTTTTGCATATTGTTGGCATTCTTGTTCCTTGGAAGGCCAATTCGTATTAATTTATATGACATTGCCTTACCACTGAATGACCACCACACTCTCTATCATGGAATTTTGTAAATCAATTTTAGCTTCTTCATGCCCAAGGCATCTAAGTAATTGACCTTCGAAGGACCTCTTAAAAAGGGCATCAACAATGATGACATACTAAGTAGCTTCTCTTTGCAACTTTCTTTTTCATTTTTGGTAAAAATGTTCAGGAACTGTTACATCAACTATGAATTTGTAAATTTCAGTATACCACTCTCGAGTAATGCACTATGGCAAATACCTCCAATTCATCTAATGCTGGTAATGAAATTGTTGATTGTTGCAATTTTTTCATGGTAAGTAAAGATTGATCATTTGTAATGTTGATGCGAACAAGGGAAGCAACACTAGCCATATTGTCAACATGATGATTGTTCTTTCTAGGAATGTTACCAATCTTAAAGTCATCAAAGTGCTTAATCAGGCCAACGACCAAATCTCGATATGACAATGATTTTGCTTTCTTGGTTTGGTAGGTACTTGTAACTTGGTTTATAACCAATTGAGAATCACATTAAACTTTTATAGATTTTATCTTTAAAGCATGTGCGGTATGTAAACCTAGAATTTAAGCATCATATTCTGCTATATTGTTTGTATATTGGAAGCTCAAGTGGTATGCCAACGACATAGTCTAACCTTGGGGGGTGCCCAACACACTTCTAACTCCAAATCTGGAAGCACATTTTGATCCATCAAAGTACATGATCCAAGTTTTGTTCACAATAGTATACATAACAATCTCATCTTGAAAAGTTTCACTCACTATAGTATAATCAAATAAGGGAGCTACGACAAGCTGATCTGCAATAACTTGCCCTTCTACTGATTTTTGGGGTATAAACTTAAGATCTAATTCCATAAATAACATAACCCACTTGGCTATGTGTTTGGATAGGTAAGGCTTAGACATGATGAACCTCAAAGGATCTATCTTTGCATTAACATGGGTTTTAGTATTAAGCATGTAATGCCAAAGCTTTTGTGTTGCGAAAACAATATCCAAGCATAGTTTTTCCATTGAGTCATATTTATTTTAGCAATCAACTAAAGTTCGGTTGATATAGTAGAATGCTCGTTTGCTGTGTTGATCATCGTATTATGCTAATAAGTTTCCTAAAGCATGTTCCGAAGTAGATGTATAATAATAATGGCTTGTCAGGAATTATTGGCATCATGCCTAGTGGGCTAGTTGGATATTCTTTAATTTGATCAAAAGCCTTTTGACAATGTTCGTCCCATTCAAATTTTGTGCCTTTGCATAATAACCTAGAAAATGGGTAGGTTTTGTTTGTTGACTGAGCTATAAACCCTTCATATGGCTTGAATTTTACCTTGTAAGCTTCTTAGTTGTTTTAAGTTGGTAGGTGGAGGCATATCCATAATGGCTTTTACTTTTATAGGATCGACATCAATGCCTCTTTGAAAGATAATAAATCCTAACAATTTTTTAGATGCGACACCAAAGACACACTTCTTAGGGTTTAATCGGACGTTGTATTTGCATAATCATTCAAATATCTTTCACAGGTTTTGAGCATGGTCTTTACGTTTCTTTGATTTCTCCAAAATATCATCAACGTAATCCTCAACTATGTCGTGCATGTAATCGTGAAAAGTATGTAGTAGCACTTTGGTGAGTGGCACAAGTATTCTTAAGTTCAAATGGCATGACTACATGACAAAATATGCCCCGTGGGGTGGTGAAAGTTGTTTTGTATTGGTCTTCAAGGTTGATCTTAATTTGATTGTATCCAAGAAGTTCATCCATGAAAGAAAGCATCTCATACCCAGCAGTAGAATGTACAATTATGTCAATATTGGGTAGAGGAAAGTCATCTTTGGGACAAGCTTTATTTAGATCTCTAAGGTTATTATAGATACAAATGTGGCCTTCAAGTTTTGCGACTTGGACGATGTTGGATATCCAGGGTGAATAATCAATGTGCCGAATAAACCCTACATTTAATAAAAATTGGACTTTTCCTTGACTAGTAAAGCAATTTTATGATGCATCGTTCATATCTTTTGCTTAATTGTTTTGGCATCTGGGTTGACTACTAGATTGTGAATTGTTATGAATGGATCAATGCTATGCATGTCATAATAGGCCCAAACAAATAATTTTGAAAAATTTGTTAGGAGGGTTCTATGGTCCTTGGCTTTTTTTGGTGTCATTAGAGTGCTAAGTAACACTACCTTGGAATCATTTTTTATTCCAAAGTTAAATTTAGTTGCTTCTTCATTGAGTAGAGTCGTGCAGTTCTCAATGTAAGGGGTGACGGGTAAGGAATGTGGTCCATCTAATGGTATATAATCTTGTATAGGAGAAGGTTCACATTCACCATAGTATGCATGATGACTAATCTTACAAGGGAATCTTGATTTATGATAAAATGATGGTAGGTTGGTGTAAGCCCTGACATATTCTTGAAGTGCCTCATCGTTAGAAAAATAATCAAGCATAAGTATCTCGGCTAAAGTGTTTTCATCAATCATCTTAGGATTTTTAAGTTCTAAGGATGTGACATAAAAAACTTAATTTTGGAGAAAGATATTAGACTTGGCAAAGCTTGTATGCAAAGATTTACGCATTAAGGTGCTAGATTGTTTGCAAGAGTTTGTGTTATATCCAAGGCCTATTCAAAATTCATATGGAGTAGTGATTATTGGCTCAATAATTCATTTTTCATTTTCCCCTAATCCATAACCTTTATATCACATATTTTTTGCACGTGTACCCTTTTCCATATTGCTCTAAGGTACTAGGAAGTGGGCCACTAGATTGTTTTGGTTGATCATACATAGCTTGCTTATCTTTATCTGTTTGAGTACGAATAGGTCTTTCCCGATTTTGAAGATTACCATGTAATTGGTTGATGTCCAAAGTGTGCATGTCATCACTATACTCACCAAGTGTAAATTTTAGTTTTGTTAAATGTTTCTTTATGCTATTAGGGTGGTAATCATCATCTCGAACCTTCACACTTCTTACAGTTTTGTGAGATTCACCTTCATGGTATATATGCATTGGATTTGTAGGAATATAATTTTGAGAGGCTATTACACTTGATTGAGCTGTATTGAAATGTGGAATTATGAGCTTTGGTTCTTGTAATGTCCCCCTTTTTGGCATAGCTTGCTTTTTGGGTTCTTAGCTTGGTTGTTACCACAAGGCTAAGGGAAGGAAAGAGATGGGAGCATGGAGAGAGGCTATTCTATTAGCAAAAAGGTAGAAATACTTAAAAATATTCTAATTTTTATTTGGGTTTGCAAAAAGGTACTTTTAAACTTATGTTCACTTAAGTTGGGATCATGGGAGCCTAAACCCTCAAAAAGGGAGTTTTAAAAAGATGGAGCGCTTATGTTTTAAAAAGGTACAACCCTCCAACTTGGACACCACCCTTGGGGGCTGAATATAAAAGCAATTGCAAAATATTTTGGTGAGATATGTTGAATATTGAATTGGAAACTTTGATCAACTATGTCAAGCATGATTACCACATCTTGAGGATGACAACCTTCAAGAAGTGACAAGGGTTTGGGGACGAAAACCTCCATCCCTAAGGCTACTTGGACAAATCTATTCAAGGTCTGTAGTTGAGCTTCAAAATTGCATGTTTACATGCAAGTGGATCTACAAAAGTGTTTTTGGACACCACCTACATTGAGGAATATTGCAAATCCTATCGAAAGCTAGTTTTGGTGAATTTACAGTGCTTGGAGAGTGACGACTTGCTTTGGGAGCTTGTACTAGCATTGAAGACCATTCCATGGTGGGTCGACTTGCCTAGAGAGTTGAGCGAGCCATTTGGAAGGGTTCGTTGAAGTCTACACATATGGCATAATATTCTACTTGACTTTCCAGCTTTGGCGACTTGGCTTAAGGGCTGATATTGGGGATTTTAGAGTCGATTTGGAGTGTTTGTGAAACATAAAATAATGCAAATATTTTATATTATTTTTTCAGCTTGAGCGACTTGCCCTAGGAGCCTTTTTGAGGTAATTTGGAGGATCATTGGTAAGTTGAAACAATCTAATTTATTTTCTATAATTTTTTGAGGTAGGGCAAATCAGTTTGAGGAGGTTTTTGGGCAACTTCAAAAGGTTTTTAGACTCCATCTTTGCAAGGTACAGTTGTTATTTAATCTCTGATTTATTTGGCAACTAAACATAAGGGTTTTGGGGGTTTTATTGGAAGGTTGAGGCAAGGGATTGATTCTAAAATTTTGCCCTTAATTTTTTGAGTTGGGCTATTCACTTAGTGGAGGTGTGCAAGGGTTTAGGGTGCCCTATTTGGCCCTAAATGATAGTGTGTTATTTATTGCTAAAATTGGTGGATATTATAACCTAATTCCAGCTAGCAGGGTATGAATACAAATATAATTTTCCAAATTATTTCATGCAAATTATTCCTAAATTGTGGTGACTTGGTTTGGAGGGATTGCATCATGTTTTAGGCCCTAACATTGACCAATCCTTATATGATTTGTATGTTGGAATTTTATTTGCTAATTGTTGTCAGTGTGGAGAGTTTTCCGAGTTGGATTTGGTGACAAATTGGGGCTTTGAAATCAGCTTGGTGGCATTAAGGGTTTGGAGTGGAAAATAGATCAATTCAGCTCCTTGTCTTTAATTAGTGTGAGCCATAGTTGGCCAATTCACATAAGGTATTTTTCTAATTATTGATGGGTAATTGGAAGTGTGAGATTTTCAGTTTGATGATGCATATACAAAACTAGGGTTGGTTGGTTTTGATTTTCAGAATTTATATTTTGTTTGGAATTTGTTTAGGGGTTTGTTGGAAAACTCTCTTTTGCATTGTTGTCCCGATTTGGGGACATTACAGTAGTATCAGAGTCATATCTTGGCTATTCTGTAAGGTGAAGGGTTTGATACATGAGTGGCAACAAAGAAGTTAAGTATTACTTGAGTAGCAAGAGGGAAGCAGGGCTTTTGCCAGTTGGTTCGCTTGAGCAGGATCAAGCTATGGGTGGCATGGGGCACCAGGAGACAGAAGGTGAGAGGAGAGACAGGTTGGCTAAGGAGAGGTTTGGGAAGTATTCTCAAATTCAGAAGAGGAGGACAACAATGATGGAGGGGTTTCTTCGTTCCCTCAATGAGATGGGTGGCTTGAAGCCACTCAATGGAGATAGTAGTGCCTCAGGGAGTAGGCCAGATGCACATACACCCCCTTTGGGGAATGGGACATTCACGCATAGGCCCACACAACCTACATTTGTTTAGAGGGAGGAGCCCGCACCTATGAGGAGGGGGTTACTTTTTCTGAGTTTTCAACATGGAAACGGGGACAGAGTGGGCCCAGGATCAGTCAGAGGCAAAGAGGCAGTCAGGGATATCTCCAACATGCATTGGGGAAGTTATTTTTTGTCTACCTTCTTTTCACTTTGACCTATAGCAAAGAGTGAGGCCATTCAATTTTCCACTTTGCATATAGTGTATTATTTATTGCTAAAATTGGTGGATATTATAACCTAATTCCAGCTAGCATGGTATGAATACAAATCTGATTTTCCGAATTATTTCATGCAAATTATTCCTAAATTGTGGCGACTTGGTTTGGAGAGATTGCATCATGTTTTAGGCCCTAACATTGGCCAATCCTTATATGATTTGTATGCTAGAATTTTATCTGCAAATTGTCGTCAGTGTGGAGGGTTTTCCGAGTTGGATTTGGTGACAAGAAAGGGGCTTTGAAATCAGCTTGGTGGCGTTGAGGGTTTGGAGTGGAAACTACATCAATTCAACGCCTCATCTTCAATCAGTGTGAGCTATAGTTCGCCAATTCACATAAGGTATTTTTCTAATTATTGCTGGGTAATTGGAAGTGTGAGATTTTCAGTTTGATGATGTATATACAAAACTAGGGTTGGTTTTAATTTTTAGAATTCAAATTTTGTTTGGAATTTGTTTAGGGGTTTGTTGGAAAACCCTCTTTTGCATCATTGTCATAATTTGGGGACACTAAAGTGGTATCAGAGCCATATCTTGGCTATTCTGTGGGGTGAAAGGTTTGATACATGAGTGGCAACAAAGAGGTTAAGTATTACTTGAGGAGTAGCAAGAGGGAAGTAGGGCTTTCGCCAGTTGGTTCGCTTGAGCATGATCAAGTTATGGGTGACATGGGGCATCAGGGGATAGAAGGTGAGAGGAGAGACAGGTTGGTTGAGAAGAGGTTTGAGAAGTATTCTCAAACTTATGGAGGATGACAACAGTGATGCAGGGGTTTCTTCGTTCCTTTAATGAGATAGGTGGCTTGAAGCCACTCAATGGAGATAGCAGTGCCCCAGTGAGTAGGCTAGATGCACATACACCCCCTTCGGGGAATGAGGCATTCACACTTAGGCCCACACAACCTACATTTGTTCAGAGGGAGGAGCCTGTACCAATGAGGGAAGGGTTATTTTTTCTGAGTTTTTAGCTTGGAAGTGGGGACAGAGTGGGCCCAGGATCGATTAGAGGCAGAGAGGCAGTTAGGGATATCTCCAACATGTATTGGGGAAGTTATTTCTGTCTACATTTGATGGGTCACAGAGGAGGTCAATGAGGGCATAGATTGAGAAGGCAGATACCTTCTTTTCACTTTGACCTATAGTAGAGGGTGAGGCCATTCAATTTGCCACTTCGCATTTAGAGGGAGCAACTCACGATTGTTGGTATCACGGTTTGATCACGCAATGGCATCAACACATACACTCTTATGAGGAGTTCAGCAGGAGATTGATTGAGAGGTTCGATAAATATATAAGATAAGATAAATTATTAATGTCCAACTAATGACCACAAAAGTAGGTCAAAGAGATTGCAGATTACATAAATGTGTTAGGAAAAAGTGGGAAACCAAAAAGGTCTCTGAAAAAAAGAAAAACAATGCTGAAAGAAATAGTATAAAACATGGCCAAGAGTGACCATGCCCTGAACCAAACCACCAAAGGACCCAACCACGCTCAGGTCCAAAGAAGGGAGCAAAAGAAATGAGCAATCTCCAAGAATCTGTAAACATCAGGAGCATGAGGATGATCCCTAAGAAAGAACCAGAAGGGAACCCATCAAGAGTTCGATCCAACTCTCCTAGCATCCAAGGTCGATGAGAAGAAGCTTCGAATAAAGCAGATCCAGAGCTTCATTTTCGTGATTTAGCTCAATCGAGGCAGAGGGCCTCGGTAGATGATTATGTCACAGAGTTTCAGAGACTTCCAGTTATGGTGACCGATATTTCAGAGAGGAGATTGGTGGTGTTATTCACAGAGGGCTTGGTTGACTCCCTAAGGGGATTGGTCAAGGCTTTTGATCCACCGTCACTGAGAGAGGCCATTCATAAGGCCTACGATTTATAGTCTTCTACTCCAAGGGGAAGATTTTCACCTTTGGGACAGCCAAAGAGTACTTTTTTCCCACCTACTGCGCAACAAAGAGGTGGCGGTTTGGGGCAGTACGAGAGTAGCTTTACAAGGCCACCTAAGGCCAATCATGTGGGTCCCTTGATTAGACCAAATGAACCAGGTTTAGGGCAACAGGAGCTACCACGTAGTAGCTTTGATGTGAGAAATGAGCTAAGAAGGAAAGGTCTTTGCTTGACATGCAAGGACCCTTGGGAGAAGGGCCACAATTGTCGTGGCAAGGGACAAGTTCACTACATTGAGGTGCTTTCCGAAGAGGAAAATGAGGAGGAAGTTGGGACAACCAACTATGAGGAGAACACTTTGGAGATAGAGGGAGAAGAGGAGTTGAGTGGCATCTTGGCATCACTTTCAGGGGCTCCTAGGTATTATCCCTTTAGAGTTAAGGGATCATTGAAGGGTACACCTATTATTATACTTATTGATAGTGGGGCAACTCACAATTTCATTGATAGAGGATTGGTAACATCATGTGGACTACAATCCATGGAGTTCAAGGGATTCAGAGTCGTAGTGGATGGATTCACCATCCCTTGTACAACAAAGATTCCAAAGCTTAGTCTCACTTTGGAAAAATATGTGGTTGACGATGACTTTATATGGTGGGCATAGGGGAGACCAATATGGTTCTTGGTATTCAATGGTTCCACTAAGGCAAATAATATGTTGGGAGGATGTTTCATGAGCATGAGGAAGGTAGAAAAGAAGGCTGCCCCTAGAGATAAAATGCAGCCCTTTCATTCCAAATTGGAACCCTCTATAAGACATTTGGTAAGTATTGCAAATTTTAATTTTTGTCATACTTATATTAAAAGGGATGAGAAGAGAGTGGATTGCCAAGGGCAACCCAAAATATGCTTTGGGCATCACCCTATTTATTCCTTCTTGCAAGGGGGGAAGTAGTGATGTTTTAAGAAAAAGAGGACACCCTTGAATTTTGAAGGGATGAAAGTGACTACCTGCTGTTCAAAAGGTTTGAATGACAAGAAAGGAAGGTCCTTCTACTTGCAAAAAAAGGATAAACATAGCTGGGTTCATCTATGGACCCTTGGAGGCATGAAAAACGGTTTATTTTGCACATGGCAGCCAAAGGAAAGAGTGGGAAAAAATGGTAAGAAATCTGAATTTTGTTATTTCAAAATTTCTAATTTTACAAAACAAGTTCTGCCACATGAAAAAGGAAAAAATTGGCATTTTTATAGCACATTATAACCCATATTTGGGAAACTTTGTACCAAGACACTGTTGACCATTTTTGGTCTAGCAGGCCAAAATCAGTCCCCTTCTTCCCTTGCTGTTCTGAGCCAGTACAATTTTGGTTGCACAAGTCTTGCGGCAGATGAAGAACCAGTTCAAAGAGTGAAAGGTTTTACAAAGCTTCTTCGGACTTTTGTCCGAAGAAATTCACAAGGAAAGAGAGCTAAAATGGTTCAAGACACTTTTCCTTAAGGTTGGAAAAGTGGTTCAACGTCGGGGTTCAACGATATGATCTTTCCAAGAGTTAGCAATTTTGAACCATTGAACCGGTTCAATCGATTGGTTCATCGCTTTGGTTCAACGCTTTGGTTCATTGCCTTGGTTCAATCGACTTGTTTCAAAGTGTTGGTTCAATGAGTTGGTTCAGTTCAGTTGGTTAAATGCTTTGGTTCAGTCAGATGGTTCAATCACTTGGTTCACTCAGTTGGTTCAGTCGGCTTGGTTCAACAACTTGGTTTAGTCGGCTTAGTTCAAAGAAATGGTTCAAAGAGTTGGTTCAACGTTTGGTTCAATCAAATGGTTCATCAGCTTGGTTCAGTCGGCTTGGTTCAAATACTCGGTTCAATCAAAGGGTTCAACCAGTTGGTTTGAAGCAGATGGTTCAAACGGTCAATTAAACGAGCAAGACGCACCATTGAACCATTGAACCGTTGAACCATTGTTGGTTCAACCGTTTGGTTCAACGTTTGGTTCAAAGGAACGGTTCAATAAGAAGGTTCAAGAGAGTCTCCCGAAGGACAAGTGCCCTTGTGGAGGGCAGGGAACACTTGAAAAAAGATCAAAAAGTGAACAAGGCCGGAAGGGTAAGTTTTCTTCCGAAATTTGTTTAAGGCAAAGGCAAGAATGATTTCTTTCAGACTTTTGTTCGAAGGAATTCGTTCGGACAAAAAGTTCGAAGAAATTCGAGAAAAGCCGCAGGAAAAAACCCGAGAAAAAACTCCGAAGGAAAGGAAGCGAGTGAGACAATTCTTGCGGACATTTTGTCCGCGGGAAAAATGGCCGAGACAAAAGCCCGACCGAAGAGAAAAGACCCGAGGAAATAAGCGAAAAGCAAAGGAAGAAATCCTTCGGACAAAATGTCTGAAGGAATTCCTTCAGACATTTTGTCCGAAGGATGTGACTATCAAAAGGAGCCCGAAGGACCCCAAAGGGTAGGTACCCTTGCGGGGGACTCTCGGCCAAAATGAAGTGACACTTCTCCAAAGCCGAAGGGACACTTCCCCTTTGGGAATGATCAAAATAAAAGGCCGAAGGCATTGCCAAGGAGGGTGACGGGCCCGAAATCGTCACATTCAGGGCAATAAACTAGCCGTTGGCTTTCAAACGGTGACGGGCCCGCGAACGTCAATTTTACGGTAGGGAAATAGCCATTTGATCTTTAAAAAGCTCGAGCGCGGACCGAATACATTCAAAGGCCTTAAGGCCAAGAGGATGAACCCAATGACCTGTTGATGGAAGAGCCCAAAGAGCCAAAGTAGCAGAATAGTCCTCGAGGACCGAAGGAGAGAGAAAAAACAAAGCCAGGAAGAGACAAAAGAGCCAAGTGCAGAAACGGACAAAATAGTCCAAGTGGCGAAAGAAGGCGTTGACTCAAGGAGTTACTCCAGCAGTTGGAACAGTGCCTGCCAAGTGGTCATCAAGGGGCGCGAACAGTGAATGACGCGACCCATTTTTCTTTACTTTGCATTAAATTGGCAGACAAACTGTGGGAGTGCCTTGAAGGAGCAGTCTTGTTTATAGACAAACAACGCAGCCCATAATTTCACATATGACGTTTAATATATCTTAAACGCCTAAAGTCAAAATAGGAGCCGACACAGTATTATCTATCAAGCGGCTTTCTCTTCCCGATGCTGGGAATGCACATGGGCCAACTTGTAAAAAGGCGCCAAAAGGCCTCTTTCTTCCTCGATATATATCGTAACTTCTCATTTGAGAAGGTATCTCTCACATTGTAAGGCGAAGCCCTAGCAATTTTCACCTGGAATCAATAAAATACGCATTTTTACCTCTATTCTGGTTGGATATATCTCTGAGTGTGTTTGAGTGTTAGTCTTGTGTTCAGTCATTGCTTCTTAATGCTTTCATAGGGTTGACACCAACGCACCTGGTATATACAAAGCGCCATTCTTTAGGTGACAAGAAGAGTTGTACCTGGAGCACAAAGACTGAAAGAGGTTACTAGACAGTGTGTTTTTCCTACAACGCCTATGGTAAGTCCTTTTTCTGTGTGTTCCATTAAAGCCTCTCTGTCAAGCTTCCTACAGTTTGGTCCTTTTACCAGTTAAAGTGTATGTACGTGTGCTTATGGTTCTGAGTGTGAGTGTGAGCAGATCAAAATTGTTTGGTGCATCACTCTCTTTAGTTTAGGTTCTATTTTTCAGTAATCCTTCTCCCTTTTCATCCGCCCCCGCCCCCGCCCCCTCATTATATATATATGTATTAGCAACTTACTGGAATAACTTAGATGCATCAAAGGGAGCTAGCCCTTATCTAGAGACTCTCCCTCCAGTTTTGCCAGACCCACAGGCAAGAGGGGAGTTTCCATTGTGATGTGTGGAAGGCAGGAGCTCAGCCACCTGTCAAGGGTGCAATCCACTGCGTCAGCAGATACTTTTTGAAAATTGTCACATAGAAAAATCTGATTTGAGGGACAGCTAAAACAGTATATGGGAGGCCAAAAATTTGATTTTGTTAGTAAATTCCAGCCAAAGGCGTATTCTGGAAATGTGCATAAGGAAGTATGGTTTTGGTTTAATCAAGTTTGGAAGGTACAACTGTAATGTCCCCTTCTCAAGCCTGATCTCACAGTGACCGTTGGCCTAGTTTTGGAAACCCGAAGGCTAGTCGAAAGGTGCAAATTTGGGTTTCCTATTTTTTAGGATGACCTTGCTCGGAGTTTTGATGACGGATTCTTTCTGGGTTTTCCGAGAGCTTTGCGAGGGTATGTTTGTTTCGGCTTTCTGAGCATTTCCAAGAATTTACTATTTTTAGTAAATTCTATTTTTGGCAGCTAGCAGGTTTGTCTCAAGGAGTTGACTTTCTCTTTCAATTGACTCATTCAGTTTTGGGCTTCAGAATGCAGTCTTGGAGAAATAAGTTAATTTCACTTAAAAATAACATTATATTTTTACGTTATGACCTTGGCCTAGTCGAAATAACTTAATGTTATTTTAAAAGGTGGATTTGAAGGGGGGGCGCCATCATTGCTTGGAAAAGGGCGCCACTTTTGGAGATAAGGCTTCAAGGGAGGCCAACTGAAGCCTATAAAAGAAAGCATTGGGTTCTCATTTGATCATCTTGGTCTACTACATTGTTATGCTGCTGCTTTGGCTCTGGAATTGCTTCGGGGAATGAAGGCCTCTTTGCTAGGGCATCGCTTCATGCTTGCAAGACAGCATCTAGTGGTGATTCAGTCTTTGATATTTGTATTTAGTTGTGTATTGATCCTAGTTATTTCATTGTTAGTTTTATTTGGTATATTAGTGTTTTTCAGTTATTGTATTATGTATAAGACAGATCTATGTTTTTCTTCATAAATCAAAAAATACAAAAAAAAGGTTCTGGGTATTAGTTCATTATCTTGGCTAGGCTCAGGCGCCCCTATTCTCTAATTTTTAGAATTTTTAAAGCTTGCAATTAATTTCTAGAGGAAATCGCCCTATTCAGCTGAGACGCCCCTGTTGGGCTGCATTGGAATCCGTGTAATAATTATTGGATGCAGATTGGGTCAGATTTTGGGTGCTAGCTTGGGCGCCATCATAAGGAAGGGATTTATCAGGACGATTGAGCAAGTTTTCTGTGAGTTATGAACATCTGAATAATTTAATAGGTTGCTGGTTTTTTCCTCCTAAGAGCAGAATTGTATTCGAAATTGAAATTATTATATTGCTCTTGAATCTTTCATTGTTGGGCATGATTATCCAAGATATGGATTATATTCTATGATGTAATGCTAATCTTTCCGCTTCTGACGACATTGGCATACAGATCCTTCTAATTTTGTAAAGCTGACAATAGTATTGGCAGCCATTCTTTACTTGTTCAAATCTGATTAAAAAACTCCAGTTTCTAATAAAGTTATTGTATTAGTTTATAGCTCCGCCCTATGGTAGCTACTTTCCCTATTGGAGTTAGCAAGCACATTCTGGGTGTAGAGCTCCGCCCTATGGTAGCTACTTTCCCTTTTGGGGTTAGCAAGCACATGCTGGGTGTGGAGTAGTTTTATCTTTCAGCATTGTTTGTAATTTCACTCCGTCTTATGGTCGCCCCTTACTCCGCTTTGGATTGGGTAGCACATACTGGACGTTGAGTTCCTTTGTTTTGTATTTCACTCCGTCTTATGGTCGCCCCTTACTCCGTTTTGGATTGGGTAGCACATATTGGACGTCGAGTTCCATTTCCGTACGTTTGGGTTTATCTTTTAACCTTAACGGGTGCATTGATTGTAATTTGCAATTTGTAAAATTCGAAAAAATTGGCTCGGGATATTTCAGTGGTATCAGAGCCAAGTATCTTGCCATCCTGTGAGCAAACCATCTATGAGTGACAGAGAAAAGAGATACATTGCAAGAGAAGATAAGAAAATTGCAAAACAGTTCCAGTGGTATCAGGTTCCCGAAGGTCAGACAACGTCAGAGGTCTTGAGGGCTGATTGGGAGTCTTCTCAAGAAATAGATATGGCAGAAGGTGAGAGATCAGTCGGGGGTAACGAGAGGTTTACCAACACTAGAAATGATAGTGGGAAGGGTAGAGAGAGATCACTAAGTCCCGAAAAGAGATTTGAAAAGAAGATGGATGCCTTGATGGATATGGTATCCCTCATGTTGGGGAAAGTGGGTCAGAACCCAACTCTCCAGAATAATTCCGGATATAGAGGAGAGCCTAGTGCCTCAAATCAATTTGATGGAAGTGTTGCTCAGCCTGTTTCAAACAACACTTACATTTCGTCAAGGCCCTTCAAACCCACCTTCGTAGCACCAGTAAACACACAACCTGATCCTGAAGAGAATTCTTCATTTGTGGAACAATTGGGACGTGGCCATGCGGAGTATGATTCTCTCCCTGATGACATCAAAATGGATATGTCCTATAATGAATTTATAGATCATAAGAGAAAGAGTAAGGGACAAGGGAGAAATTATGACCAAAGAAGAACTCCAGCACAAAGAGACTTGCATCAAGCTATCAACAAGGTTTTGCTTTCCCACTTTGACGGAAGTGATAATAATTCTGCTCGAGCTTGGATTTAGAAACTAGACAACTATTTGGCTCTTAGGCCAATGGCTGAAGAAGATGCGATTAAATTCACTACGCTACACCGAGATGGGGTGGCGCATGAGTGGTGGTACCATGGCCTAGTCACCTTGGGTCATGGGTCAATCACTAGCTACGATGAATTCACCAATAGACTCATTGAGAGGTTCGAGAAGAAGGACCCAGAAGTGCATTTTAAGGAGTTGGCGTAGTTGAAACAGCATGGCACTGTTGATGCCTACATAGCTGAGTTTCAAAGACTTTCAGTTATGGTCACTGGAATCACTGAGAGAAGATTAGTGATCTTATTCAGCGAAGGTTTGATGGAGCCACTCAAGGGATGGATCAAAGCTTTTGATCCACCATCCTTACAAGAAGCCATGAAAAAAGCCCATGGAGTGGGCTGCTCCCAAAGCAAAGTTCCATTCCAAACCATCATTTCACAAGAAGGATAGAGGGAAAATGTTTTATCAAAAGCCTTACCAAAAGGAGTTTAAACAGCAGAAACCTCTTGGCACAAGATTGGATCCTGAAACTATCAATGAACTCAGAAGAAAGGGGTTATGTTTCCGATGTAGAGAAAAATGGTCTCCAGAACATGTTTGCCCAAAGGGAGTCAAATTTCACCAGATTGAGTATTATTCAGCTGGTGAAAGTAACTCTGATTTTTCAGACCAGCAGTTTGATCCCGAAGATAGTGAAGTGGAAAGAGCTCCAGAAGAGTCCGAAAGTGAAAAAGAAGTGGTGGTACGTTGACTCAACTTTCGAGCTTCCAAAAGAATGAGTCTTTCAAAATTCGTGGGACGATCAAAAGGCAGCGTATTGTTGCTTTAATTGATCCAGGAGCAACCCATAACTTCATTGATGAAGCTGTGGTGGCAAAGAAGGGGTTGCAAACAGAAGATTTTGAAGGGTTCAAAGTTATGGTTGCTGATGGGTTCCACATCTCTTGTACCAAAAGGGTTCCCAACATGTCAATGCAATTGGGCAATTACGAAGTCAAGGATGATTTGTATGTGGTTAATATTGGAGATACGGATGCTGTCCTTGGCATTCAGTGGCTGCGATCTCTTGGAGAGATCTCTTTAAATCTACAAACCATGGAACTCAAGTTTCAATCCGATGGAAAGAAGGTGGTGTTGAGAGGAATGTCAAATGGTGGTCCTCGGATTGTGTCATTCAAAAGGATGGCAAGGTTGATACGTCATGACCAAGTGGACTGGGCTGCGGAGTGCATGGTTCTTCCAGCTAGTCCTGCCGAAACGAAAATAGAGTATCCTCCTGATATTCAGTCTTTACTCACCAAGAAGAGTAAAGTGTTTGCTGATTTACCTCCTGGACCACCTCCTGATAGAGAGTTAGAACACATCATTGAGCTCAAGGAAGGGGCTAAACCAGTGATCATAACTCCATATCGGTATCCGAAGAGGCAAAACGACGAGATCGAGAAGAATATTCAAGAACTCTTGAAGATGGGTTTCATACGCCCAAGCAAGAGCCCCTTTGCTTCTGCAGTGGTTCTTATGAAGAAGAAGGATGGTACCATGCGCATGTGTGTGGATTATCGTGCTTTGAATCAAAGCACCATCAAAAACAGATATCCCATACCCAGGATAGATGAGCTCATTGATGAGCTACATGGGGCCAAGTTCTCAAAGATTGATCTGAGATCGGGTTACCATCAGATTCGAATGAGGGGATCGGATGTGGAGAAGACAGCTTGCAGATGTCACTATGGCCATTTCGAATTCTTAGTCATGCCATTTGGGTTGACTAACGCTCTGGCTACCTTTCAGTCTTGCATGAATCGTATTTTTCAAAGTCAGTTAAGGAGGTTTGTGTTAATATTTTTTGATGACATTCTAATTTACAGCAAGACTTGGGGAGCTCATCTTAAGCACTTGGAGGAAGTGCTTAGTATCATGGAATCTGAGAGTTTGTTTGCAAAAGCTTCCAAATGTGAATTTGGGATGAAGGAGTTACTATACCTTGGCCACATAGTCAGTGCTGAGGGAGTTAAGGTGGACCCAGAGAAGATCAAAGCAGTAGTTGATTGGCCACCACCTGAGAGCTTAACTCAGTTGAAAGGTTTTTTGGGTCTTTGTGGGTTTTATTGGAGATTCGTAAAGCGGTATTCACAGAATGCTGCTCCCCTTACTGATCTCACCAAAAAGGGAGCCTTTGTTTGGTCAGAAAAGGCTCAAATTGTTTTTGACAAGTTCAAGAAGATTATGAGCTCGTGTCCAGTTTTGGCAATTCCGGATTTCTCCAAGCCATTCGAGCTGCAATGTGATGCATTAGGTGAAGGAGTGGGGGCTGTCCTGATGCAAGACAAACACCCAATCGTGTTTGAGAGCAGAAAATTACGAGGTGTTGAAAGGACATATTCAATCTATGACAAAGAAATGCTTGCCATTATGCATGCATTAGCCAAGTTCAGGCAGTACTTGGTGGGGAACAAGTTTGTGGTTAAGACTGACCACAATAGCCTCAAGCATTTCATGCACCAGAAAGATCTAAATGAGAGGCAACAGAAATGGGTAGGCTTCAAGCTTACGACTTTGACATTGAATATGTAAAAGGAAAAAATAATATTGTGGCCGATGCTCTCTCCAAGAAACCTCATCTTAACTCATTGTGTGAGCTTACTACAGATTGGAGAGACATGTTGCTTGCTGATTATGCTAAAAATCAGTTTGCAACCAGCATTCTTGAAGGTACTTTTCATGATGAAAGGTACAAGATGGTTGAGGGATTGATACATTATAAGGGAAGAATCTTTTTGGTGGCTGATTCTAAGCTGAAGAAGAAGATTCTTTTGACTTTTCATGATATCCCAGTTGCTGGTCACCAAGGTTTTTTCAAGACATATAGACAGATCCGAGAAAGGTTTTCTTGGAAGGGATTGAAAGGAGAGGTACAACGCTACATTTAGGAGTGTCCTGTTTGTCAAGCGAATAAAAATGAGCATGCATTACCAGCCGGTTTACTGCAACCACTTCCTATTCCCAATCAAAAATGGGAAAGTATCTCGATGGACTTCATCACAGGGTTGCCTAAGGCCCAAGGGAAGGATTGCATTTATGTAGTGGTGGATAGGCTAACCAAATTTGCTCATTTCTTCGCCATTACCAACACTTTTTCTGTAGCCCAAGTTGCAGATTTGTTTTTTCGAGAAGTGTTTAGGCTGCATGGATTGCCAAAGAACATCGTAAGTGATAGGGACAGCAAGTTCCTAAGTAAGTTTTGGCAAGAAGTCTTCAGAATGAGTGGTACTGTGCTCACCCCAAGCACTAGCTACCATCCCCAAATAGATGGGCAAACTGAAGTGGTGAACAAGTGGTTGGAAGGCTACTTGAGAAATTATGTGTCAGAACAGCAGAGAACTTGGGTCAAGTGGCTGCATATAGGCGAGTACTGCTACAACTCTACTTTTCATATGTCAATTAAGATGTCTCTTTTCTTGGCACTTTATGGGTATGAAGCACCTAGTTTTGTTGATTTGGTGTTTGGTGATAGCAAAGCACCCCTAGCCAAGGATTTGTTGCAAGAATAGTCAAGACATTATGAAATCCTTGAAGGATAATTTGCAGATTGCACAAAATCAACAAAAGTTGTATGTGGATCAGAGGCGTGTTGAGCGTTCTTTCGAGGTTGGGGATATGGTCTATCTTCGATTACAACCATATAGACAGTCTACTCTCAAGAAGAGTGGAGCTGAGAAGCTCAAACCTCGCTTCTATGGACTCTTTAGGGTCATCAAAAAAGTTGGAGCAGTAGCTTATGAATTAGAGCTACCTTCTGATAGCAGAGTGCATAACGTCTTCCACGTGTCTCGCCTCAAGAAGACACTTGGACATAATGTGATTGCTTCATCATATTTGCCACCTTTGGATGAAGAGGGACAGTTGGCTCTAATTCCAGAGGAGATACTTGATGTCCGAGAACGTTTTTTGAGGAAAAGAACCATCAGAGAATACCTGGTAAAGTGGAAGGACCTGCCTATGGAGGATGCAACTTGGGAAAATGATGAGATATTGCAGCATCCTAGTTTACGATTGCTTGAGGACAAGCAATTTTGGGAAGGGCGGACTGTAATGTCCCCTTCTCAAACCTGATCTCACAGTGACCGTTGGCCTAGTTCTGGAAACTCGAAGGCTAGTCGAAAGGTGCAAATTTGGGTTTTCTATTTTTTAGGATGACCTTGCTCGGAGTTTTGATGACGGATTCTTTCTGGGTTTTTCGAGAGCTTCGCGGGGGTATGTTTGTTTCGGCTTTCTGAGCATTTCCAGGAATTTACTATTTTTAGTAAATTCTATTTTTGGCAGCTAGCAGGTTTGTCTCAAGGAGTTGACTTTTCCTTTCAGTTGACTCATTCAGTTTTGGGCTTCAGAATGCGGTCTTGGAGAAATAAGTTAATTTCACTTAAAAATAACATTATATTTTTACGTTATGACCTTGGCCTAGTCGAAATAACTTAATGTTATTTTAAAAGGTGGACTTGAAGGGGGGCGCCATCATTGCTTGGAAAAGGGCGCCACTTTTGGAGATAAGGCTTCAAGGGAGGCCAACTGAAGCCTATAAAAGAAAGCATTGGGTTCTCATTTGATCATCTTGGTCTACTACATTGTTATGCTGCCGCTTTGGCTCTGGAATTGCTTCGGGGAATGAAGGCCTCCTAGCTAGGGCATCGCTTCATGCTTGCAAGACAGCATCTAGTGGTGATTCAGTGTTTGATATTTGTATTTAGTTGTGTATTGATCCCAGTTATTTCATTGTTAGTTTTATTTGGTATATTAGTGTTTTTCAGTTATTGTATTCTGTATAAGACAGATCTATGTTTTTCTTCATAAATCAAAAAATACAAAAAAAAATTTCTGGGTATTAGTTCATTATCTTGGCTAGGCTCAGGCGCCCCTATTCTCTAATTTTTAGAATTTTTAAAGCTTGCAATTAATTTCTAGAGGAAATCGCCCTATTCAGTTGGGACGCCCCTATTGGGTTGCATTGGAATCCGTGTAATAATTATTGGATGCAGATTGGGTCAGATTTTGGGTGCTAGCTTGGGCGCCATCATAAGGAAGGGACTTTGCAACATAAATCAGGACGATTGAGCAAGTTTTCTGTGAGTTATGAACATCTGAATAATTTAATAGGTTGCTGGTTTTTTCCTCCTAAGAGCAGAATTGTATTCGAAACTGAAATTATTATATTGCTCTTGAATCTTTCATTGTTGGGCATGATTATCCAAGATATGGATTATATTCTATGATGTAATGCTAATCTTTCTGCTTCTGACGACATTGGCATACAGATCCTTCTAATTTTGTAAAGCTGACAGTAGTCCTGGCAGCGATTTTTTACTTGTTCAAATCTGATTACAAAAGTCCAGTTTCTAATAAAATTA